>CM033725.1:28233873-28581051 GCA_019671005.1 Hibiscus mutabilis | reverse complement strand
CCTCTTATATTCCTCTTTCTTCTTCTTTGGACACTTGGTTGGTAACCCACCCGAAACGATCTTTCTTGATTATCATATTCTTGGGTCTCGGGTTTCCTTGTAATTTCTTCCCATTTTTTTTCCTATTTTGGCTCCTCGGCCCAAAGTTTCTGCGACGGTCATCTTGGTACAATTAGATAACCTGGGTAGGGGATCCGACTTCCCTCTGAAGCGAATGTGGCATTTACTAGTTCAATGCTCGGAACAGGCATTCTGCAACATCTTCATCATTTTGAATGTAGGGGCGTCGATGTCAGAAGCAACAAATTCTTGCTCTGCCTCTCTGTGACCAATTTGCCTTCGACTACAAATTTTAATTTTGATGCAATGATGATGGGACAACTCTGCGGAGTGGATCCATAGTCTTCCCAACAAGCGGTGTAAGATGGTTTTATGTCCATCACCACAAAATCGATCACATATTCAGTTGGTCCAATCAATAGGGGTACCTCAATTTTCCCCATTGTTCCTCTTTGCGTACCATCAAAGGCTCTTACCGAATTGTGGCGGCGGGCTTTTAGGTGCGAACCATCTATTGGCAATTTTGCGGGGTCACCATAGGCAAGACATTCAATGTTGACCCGTTGTCGATCGATCGCGCTGGTAATACATACCCTTTGCGGTGGGTAGTGATGTTAAGGGCTTTGGTGGACCCCATTCCTCCCTCGGGATCTCATCATCACTGAGCGTGATATGATTATAAGCGATGATATGCCCCACTATCATGTCGGGTTTGATCTGAAATGTCACAGGGCACAAAAGTTTGATTCAGCACTTTCAATAGCGTCTCCCGATGCTTCTCTGAACTCAAGAGTAATTCCAATCTTTGTGATCTGGCGGTTGCTTTCGTAGTTGTTCCACTCTGTTGTACTCGCTATGTCTCAAGAACTTTAGAAATTCTTTGGCACAGGCCTCGATTCTGGCTCATTTATCTTTGGGGAGGTTCTTCTCCAAATATCTGCGTAGGGGCTAAGCTGCTTTGTACTCTTCCCCTTATCTTTTTCAGCCGCTTTCAAAGCCTCGGAGGAATAACATCGGCCGCTCCTTGTGAAATGGCCTGCCTCACCAACGTTCACATCGTTCTGGCTTTGTTGGTCTTTCAGCGTAGGCTCTTTTACCTGATCGTGTTCTGGTTTTTCTAGCGTGGTCACATTTACAGACATAATTCGGGGAGTTTGTCGCATATCTTTGAATGGGAATGGAGATGGTGCTGAAATGATGATCTTGGGACTTATTTTCTGGTTTCTCCTTGGGAGACACACATTCTCTGGCACAGGAAAGATGATAAAAGGTCTATCCTTCCGTATTTAGTTTTGGGGCTATCCGTCATGTGTACGTCAGACCCCTTCTTCCCCATGGGCTCCTCGAAGAATTCTATTTGTTTTTCATTCATCAATTGTTGCACCAATTTCTTGAACTCGTCACATTCTTGGATATCATGCCCTTGATGCGGTGGAATTCGCAATACTTTCCACATTCCTTACGCCTTGTTATCATGCCTTTGTCGATCCACACGGGCCATGCATAACTGTTGAAATACCCACCGTAAAGGAGACTTGACTTGACACATCATCCTTAATCCTCTGGTAAAGCATTCTTGATAACATTTACCCCTCTGCTCCCATGATTAAGCGTGGGTTGTTGGCTACACTCGGCTCTTCAAACTTCAATATCCGGAATCAATTAAGTTACTGCACAAGCTTTTTTGAAGGCAAAAGCGGTTCTCGATGGGATGTCGAGGGTATACGCCGTGATAGTCGCAATGCGCGCTCGGATTATACCAAGGCGGGAAGGGCGATTGAAAGGAGTAACGATGTATGGACGGACTAGGTGCCGCTTCATACAACCCAGGAATAAAGTTACAGTATGAAACAGGCAAGGGTGAAAGTTCTTCTCTCTTTCTCTTTTTTGGAGATTCTCTCATCTCTTTGATTGAGTTTTGTGTTTTTTTCCCACAGTGCTTGTGGGTGTGAGGCTGTGAAGTTCTTTGGGGCGGTATAGGTGTTGGTAGTGTTTACTTTATTTCTCTTGCTATACTTCCGAGACCCTTCCCGCCATCTATTCTACCGCTCTTAATTGCGATTCGAGGACTCCCGATCTGATTAAGTCGGCAAAGCAACTGCGTTGTGTTATTAATAAGGCGATCAAAGTGCCCCTTCGAGTATTGACAAATAATGGCGTGATTTCATGCTCAGGGAAGGGTGGCTGAATTTGGGCGGCCACTTCTCTCCACCTTTAGGCGTATTGCGCGAGCTTTCGTTGGACTTCTGCCCCATTTTTCTAACATAATTCTGCTAGGGGTCATATACATTTACATGCTTGTATTGTTCGATAAATGCTTTTGATAGATCTTTCCATGTCTTAACATTTGCCTTGCTCAACCCGTGTGTACCAACGTAACGCCGCTCGATTAGACTATCACGGAAACAATGGATCGGTAGCTTTTCGTCCTTATGGTAGGCCGCCATCTTTCTCTGATACATTGTTATGTGTGGGAAGGACATGTGGTTCCATCGTATTTGTCGAACTCTGGCGTTTTAAATTTTGGCGGTAGGACAAGATCGGACACCGGACTTAAGTCGCTAGCATCATTTCCTGATTCTTCATTTGATTATAGCGCTTTAAATTTTTCCTCCATGAGGCGAAATCTTTCCTCCCACTTTTTTTCTACCTCATTCCTGATTCTTTCAACCATGTTCAGGTCCGGCACTTCTTCTTCATAGAGTGCTTGAGCATCGAGGGTTGAGTCTCAGTACCCCTGTTGAAAACTAGAAGACATTCTTGCGGGGTCAATATACATTTTCCTAGCCTGGTTTGGTGCAGTTGGTTGAACCTTGTGGTGGGCTGGGGTACTCTCTGGCTCTTGAATGGTTTCTCCTTCGACTCTTTTTCCCAGACTCTTAGCCAACAATGCGGTTATGTCGGATACTATAGATGCTTGCATTGCTCAATCGATCACACCGAGCTTCTATGGGCCTCTTCAAGCCTTGTCATGAGCTCTTTTTGTCCTCTTTCTAGGCGATTATCATGTCTTCCATGAGCTTCTTTTGTAACAGGGTAAAGTATGGGTGATGAATGATTGCGGGTTAACTACACACAACGCCACAATATTCATAATGTTAATATGGTTGCAATAAATAAATGCATGTATAATGATGCGAATGTCATGATGCAAATGCAAGAATGTATCACAGATAAAGTCTTGATTCATTTGGTAATCACCCTTTTGAACTACTTCCACGGGAATTAAAGGGTCTAGATTACAACAAAGTTCGTGTTACAAAATAAAGATCCCTAATACAAAAGATCTAATTACAACACGAGTCCTATAGATAGGCTCTAGCTCTATCTCCTAATTTTCCAATTGCCACGAGCGGCTTGAGGAACACAGGAGCTTCTTCCATTCCGGGGCTATGAAAGGTCGGAGTGTCTCAGCCTCGACAGCTAAATCATTCACATGTCTGGCGACTCGCTGTATGTCCACCATTAGGTTTGCGTAATACTGGTCTCTGTCTTGTACCATTCGGGCAGCGTTGCGTAGTCTTTTCTACCAATAGGTGTCCCCTCCAGCTGCAGCCTCCTCGAACACACTAATTCTTTCCTTGTAATCCTCAACAGTTGCTTCGAGGGACTCAATTCGTACTTGTAACATGCTTGCTTCGCGCTCTCTTTCTTGAAGCTCAGTGAAGCCATTCCTGCGGCAGTACATTCGAAGGGAGTGTTCAACTTCCACCACTTTTTCTTTCAATTCGCCATTCTGACTTTGGCTTTGCTCTAGACTTTGAATAGTGTCCTCGTACAGTTTTTGCATCTCTAACAGTCTATTTCGGCTACTCATGGACTTTCTTTTCCATACGGCGACGCTTTCTCTCTCATGATAGACAGCTTGTTTTCCCTTGCTTATTTCTTGCCTGAATCTTTCTTTCTCTTGATCAATGGCCTTCTTGACGGACCGTTTTTCTTCCTCCATAGCCAAACGGTAGCTTTCTATCTCTTTCTCGATCGCTCTCTTGTTGATTTCTCGTTCTTCTTCCACCAAACGGATGTCGTTCATTCTTTCTCTTTCCACGGCTATGAATTGACTCCGGCCGGCCTTCTGTATTTTTGCTTGTAATAGAAGGGCATCTTTTTGATAAAGAGTGTTCTTGTCGCTCAAATCTGCATTTAATTTCTTCAACTGCCTAATGATCCCGTCCCGCTCGTCAACCTCTAAGCTTGCCTTATAGAGCTCGCTCGCATGTTGAGTCTGTTGGATGCCCATTTTCTTTTTAATTTCTTCGAGTTCATTCCGTAAGATATCAGCTTCAGACGGTACCACCCTTGTAAGCTCTTCGAGTGACACTATTGAGCCTTGATCAGATTCGGGAATCATATCGTTTACCCTCAAACGTCTCCAAAGATTGTAGTCTGGGGTGGTCATGTACTCGGTGTCTCTTTCCACTCTAATCCGGTAACAATGGTCCCAAGCCCTCATGATAGTCTGAACTTTCTCTTTGAACTCCCCTTTAAAAAGAAATTCAGTTCGGCTTAACCCGGCGGTGTTGGGAATGAACTGTCGCGATCCGATTTATTGGGACACCAGAAGTGGGGCACAAGCAATTCCTCCATGTAGTCCTAACATCATCAACCAATTGAAATCACCACAACTATATAAAAAGTAATTAACTCTACCGAGCCACGGGACCCTCCATACTATGTCTTCGCCTTGGATATTTCTGAAGAAACCGGCCCATTTTCTTGTTTTCAAGTCCTCTCGCCACTCTTTTGTTAAGTATTCTTGTAAAGGCGAAAAATCTCGGAAGGATATTCCCGGCAGAACCCTCGTCGGTGTTTTCCACATGTGGCTTTGAATCCATACCTGTAACAGTTGTGCGCATCCTCGAAAACGCCCTTCTTCGTGCTTTCGACTGGCATTTAGGGAAATAAAGGTCTCGGCCAAAATAGCTGGTACTGGGTTTGCTCGCCGTTTTATCCGCTCAAACAAATCTAGAATGGCCACATCAATGTTTCCCAGAATTCTTGGGAAGATCACCAATCCATATATTCCCAAGGCAAGCATGTCTAACTTTTTCTCCTCATCCGGATGTACAGGTAGGATGTCTCGAATATTTTCCCATGCAAATACTGTACTATCTCCTCGAAGTCAGATCAAGCCATTGACTCAATCGTCGCTCATTCCGGTAAAGGTTTTGAGCTTGGAAGTGTAATTCTGATTCCTCGGAGGTTTTGCGTAAATCCAATCTTCCTGAACATTTTTATGGTTAAGAAGAGCGGTGTATTCTTCTACTGTGGGCATCATGTCTTGTCCATTGAAGGTGAAGCGACAAAAGCGCAGGATTCGGAGGCGAAAAATGGCTCGGAGTAGGGGCTGGTTGACCCGGATGTACATCAGCTGTGCAGTGTCACCATAACTATCACGGAATCTATCTTGTAATCTCTGGTCCCATCCTTCCCAGGTACTTTGAAGATCCCCTAAGTTATTCTGTTGAAGACTCACGTAGGTGTACCCGGCTATCACGCGTTCACTTGGTAAACTGTCCCCTTGGGCCTTACGGGCGACTTGACCAATGTCTAACAGACAAGTTGAGTTCCTCTTTTCTAAGACACCTTTTTTTCCATAGTGAAAGACTTTCTGATCGGGTAAACCACTTGATCCAGTACCTTTATGTAATGCGAATGTAATAATGCATGAAAAAATAGCCAAAAAAAAGGAAACAAGTCAGTACCGGATATAATTAATTAATACACAAATAAAAGGACGAATTAAATAAGGTAAACAAACAAAAACAAAGAAACCTATTTATCCGTCTAAAACACCTAAGGTTATCTGTATGGCTCTAAAGGGGTGGGTTTCTCTATGTTCTCTACATGCAGTGTTGGTGCTAAGAGGTACCCGAATTGTCCTTGCTGTCCTCTACTAAGAGTAGAAAGGCCCCCGATCATCACCCATTATAGGCTCCTTTCAACCGGGTTTAATTCGGGGGACCCGTTCGCATGCTGCGAAGGAACGATATCATACGAAAGCATAAGGTACTCGAGCCCCGAAGGTACTTGCTAGGCCTACACGGGAGAACGATATCTCCACGAAAGCATTAGCGTTTTCCCCACTTAAAAAGCGGGTTTATATGCCATATTTTAAATGCGTTAAAATAAACGCGCAATTATAACCGAATGTTAATTTAATAGTCACTTTAATCCGGAACTTCTAATATTAAGGCGGTAATTATTTTAAAAGCTTGACTCTCATTTGTTTTTTTTAAAAAACAAAAAATTAGTCCCAGTAGAGTCGCCATCATAGCGATATCCCTTTTTATCGCTAAAAAAAATGAGGATTTTGAAAGGTGTTTGTGATTCTTTTGGATATAAAATATTTATTCCGTGAGGTTTTAAAAGAAACCGCATTTTAAAAAAATGGAGTCGCCACCGCCACTTAGGTAGGCGGACACCATAAAACCAGATTCATAAAGATTGGGTTAGGGAGTCGATTCTGAGATGGGGAAGGATTAGCACCCCCACACCGCCCAAAATTCGTACTTTAATAATTACCGCTTTATTAATGTTGGATTTTCTGGGTTAAAGTGACGATTATTTTAAAATTCGGTTATAATTGCGAATTAATTTTAAGGGCCCCATTATCTGAGAGTAAACGCTCAACCACTATCACTACGCCTGATACTGGCCCCGTTTACGCTCGGATAAAAGGACACCGCATTAACAATTTATATATCATATGCGATTTTAGTGGCAAAAATATAAAACATGGCAAAATATTTAAATGCAATAAATATTGACATAACAGAATACTAATCTAACATAAATAATATATTAGACTAGAACATGCATATATACATATTAATCTAAATAATAGATAAAAACAACTGTAACATGTCAGAATAACAAGGCAGGAATAAGTACGTATAGACGAACAAATATTTCAAAAAGACATGCATACTAGTAATAAAACATATTTCAACATATATGGGACAATATATCATACAAAAAAAGTAAATATACTAGCATGCAATCCTTAAAAAAAACATACACACATACAAAAATACAAAATATACCATGTACGAATCAACTAAAACATAACATGCTTAATATGAATAACCGGATAAAAAGATACATGACTATTATAAGCTTAATACACATATATATGTAAACATAAAATACGAGGCATATACGAGGGACATAAAATAAAACAATAGAATACATCAACATATACGATTATAATATGAACATGAGTATTTACAAAGAAAACAGGACAGAAATGAAAGAAAAATAAAAGTCAGTGGCAGAAATTAAAGAACAATAATATGTAATTTAGGGACGAAATTGCGAAACAAACTGAACCTAAAAGGATCACAACTGTAATTAGACCAAGGGGCAGACCCAAAATGAAATGTTCAAAAACGCGGGATGGCTAAAGGCATAATTTTACCATTTAAAAACTGATTCGGTGTAATTTAGGGACTGGATTGCAAGATTTTGAAATATCAGGGGGGCTGGGATTGTAATTATACCATGCGGCGAGACAAAAATGAAAATATTGGAAACGCGGGGGGATTAAGTGTGTGATTTACCCATTTCAAAAATAATAACAATTATATAAACCCCTCTTTTAGACCGAAACCAATTTTTCAGCCATTTCCTTCATTTTTCGGTTTTTATAACTCAACGTGTTCTTCATTTTCTCTCAAATCCCCCATGAAACCCAGAATCCGGCGGCCGGCCGCCGTGTTCTCCGTCGCCGGCCGCCGCTAACCGGCGCCGGCGAGCCTCCAAAACCTACCAAAATAACCCCCTTTCCATCCTCGACACAAATCCGAGGTTGGATTCAGAAGATACACCTTTATTCGCCCTAGATCTAGGAAATACGAACCAAAAAAAACATTTTCAACCAAAAACAAAACTACAAAGGGGGCCTTCCCCTTCCTCCAGTTCACCATCTCTGGCTTGGGGAAGCCGAAAAGCTTGTCACTGAGGAAGGGAGACCCACGGACGGCGACGGTAAGACCTCTTCTCTTTTTTTTTTTGTTTATCCCTTTGTATATGCATGCAAGAAAACAAATAAGAAAAGGAAACAAGTGTTTACCACTGGACTGACTTTTGATTATCACTTGACTAGTTCTGACTTTCAGTTTTTTTACACAAGATCTCTGTTAACTCTCTTGTTTTTTTTTGTTACCACCTCTCTGTTACAACTCTCTTTTGTTACAAAGTACTCGTTTCATATATATGCTTCTTTGTTTTGTACAAGTTGCATATTACTGCTTTTTCAGATCTGGGCTGACAAACGTCTTGCTTGTTGTGTTTGACATGTTACGACCACGGTGGTTGAAGACCGGCATGGTGGCGGTGTGGGGTTACGCCGGCGGCGGGGCCAGCGTTCTCGGCCGTTAGATCGGATCTGATCTAGCGGTCGAGATGGCTTGAAGGACGAACGGCCTGGATGAAGCCTCGATTTGGTGAGACAGCGGCTCGGATCTTGCCACGTGGAGCTCCGCGATCGAGGAGTCGAGCGCGTGGGGCTCACGCGTGGGATATCAAAGCGTCCGCGGCGTGGCACTTGAACGGTCCATACGTGTGGAACACGCGGTGGCGAATATTTTGGCTTCTTGGTTGGATCGTGGCGTTGGATCGGATCTTGATCCAACGACCCACAATCCTGCACACAATAATTGTAATTAAATAGGGTTTGGGTTTGGGCCTTGTAATAATATTAGATTTGTAATTGGACTTGGACTGTAATTTTTATTTGGGTTTAATATATTTAATTTTTTGGATTTCATTTTATATCAGCCCATTAATAATAATATAATTAGTATTATAATAGCAATACACATACATACGCAAACGCATATTTATACAAACATTAATTAATATAACATACTAGCATACGTACAATAATCATACCCATAATTAACATAACATCTATATACATTAAACAAATACGTTCGTACTCTATAGATACATACGCGACACCCATACACTATTAATACGTATACATACATAGCTTATAATATACATGCACACCACACCTTATATATTAGTAATACTCATGCAAACAATAAATATAATAAGTATACATGCAACACTAATATGTATTTACAGGTAAAAATGAGTGATTACAACTACTTTCAAGACAACTTAGTGGGATCTGCCTCGAGGTTGTACAACCAGCTAACACGAGCTCAAATCAAGTCGTGGAAAGATTTGGCTAAAGCTTTCACCGACCAGTACAAGCATATAACTGACATGGTCCCTAATCGACTTCTGTTGCAAGGAATGGAACAGAAACGTGATGAAAGCCTCCGAGAGTACGCTCAGAGATGGCGTGATATAGCGGCACAAATCTAGCCCCCACTTTGTGAAAATTAGATCTTTTCGATGTTCATGGACACCCTAAAAGGAACGCTCTATGATTGTTTGATCAGCAATCCTATTAGCAATTACGCGAAGATGATTATGATCAAAAAGCACATCAAGGCCGCCATTACGAGTGGGACAATTAACGGGGGAGAACCTTCATGCATGCACTACAAGAAGAAGGATCACGAGGTTAACAACACTTATGAGGCTGTCAAGAACCTCACTATCTCCCAACCCTAAGCCACGATGGGGAATGCCCGAAACTTCAAAAAAAAGAAGACAGGGGACCCAAGAGGGAAGGCGAGAATAGGTCCTTCACTCCCTTAACAATGTCTTACAAAGAATTTGATTTGCAGTTGTATAAGGTAGATCTAGTTCGGCCTTATCATGTCACACCTTTCAACCCGCCTTACCTGGCGTGGTATGACCCCAAGGCACACTACGAGTACCACGCTGATATGGGCATTCAATTGAAAACTGTGTGGCATTCAAGAAGTTTGTTCAGAATTTGATCCGGACTGAAGTCTTGCAGTTAGGAGAACCAAGCACGGCCAACAACCCCCTACCGAGTCATAGAGGGCAAGGCGTAAATGCTCTTGAAGAAGCGTATGCCCGAAAGGCTAAGGTGAATGTGTTTGAGATTCAGTCTCCATTGAGATGGGTATTTCAGCAGTTGTGCATGGAGCGTCTTATCGACCTAGGAATGGTATTCATGAAGAAGGGTTGTGGACCATATTGTGAGTATCATCAGGCGAAGGATTATGAGATACAAGATTGTGGGAAGTTCCGCCAATTAATTCAGAATATGATGGACGACAAAGAAATCGAGTTTTTTGAGAAAGAGGAAGGAAGGAATATAAAGTCTTTGCGTCAGAGAATCAAGACACCAAGTACAACGCAAAGAGACCACTTGTCCTTAGTTTCAAGCCAGTTGAGAAGAGTGCCCCTAAGGTGGCCCCAAGGTTATAATTTCTTCTCCAATATCCTTTCTTTCAAGGATGCACATCTGGTCCCATGGAAGTATATCGCAAGTGTTTGGGCACCAAGAACCTCCAGCTCACAAGATGGTGTGAAGGTAATGACGAAGACAAAACCCTCTCCAGAAGGGCCTGTAGAACCAAGTCCTAAAGGGGTAAATAGTGTAGGGTATTTCACGAGAAGATGACGGTGTTACAGTCCCGAGGCACCCAAAGCAGCGAAAGGACAAAAAAGAGGAAAATAAAGAAATTAGGGCCAATTTGGAAAAGATATTCGGAGAGGAACCGCCTCAAAGATCAAGGAACTAGTCATGGAGACCCAGGCTCAGGAATTCTTGAGATTCTTGAAACACAGTGAGTATATTGTTGTGGAACAACTCTAGAAATAGCTAGCTTGGATTTTGGTACTCGATCTCCTGCTCAACTCAGAAAAGCATAGCGGCCTTTGTTAAAAGTTCTAAATCGGACTTTCGTTACAAGTGATATTTTAGTAGGGAATTTGGATCGGATCATCGGTCATATCACCGCCGACAACTACATCACCTTGATGGCGATGAAATATCGAGAAGAGGTAGGGGATCCACCAAGGGGCATGTGTTACAGGAGTGTTGATTGACAATGGCTCCACTTTGAATGTTATGCCTTTGGCTACTCTGTAACGTCTGCTTGTCGACGATTCGTACATGAAGCCTGTCGAATACTGTCTGCGAGCATTTGATGGGATCCCAATGAGATGTGGTCGGGAATATTGAAGTATCCCTGCTCATTGGCCCTAGTGAGTACATCGTTGATTTTATGGTCATGGACATCCGACCATCCTATAATTATCTTTTGGGAAGGCCATGGATACATTCAGCCGATGCAGTCCGTCTTTGCTACACCCGAAATTGAAGTTCGTTATTGAGGGAAAGTTGGTCACAGTCAATGCCGAGCAAAACATTATCATTTTGGTAACTTTTGTCGCACCATATATCCAAACTGGTGAAGAAGCAATGGAATGCGTTATTAGGGCTTTGAAATTCGTCAACGCTACCTTTGTCACCGCGAGGAGCGGATTCCTTGCCCTAAACTATCAAGCTGCACCAAGATGGTGGTATTCAAGACCCTAGGAAGGGGAAAGGAAAGGAAATGGCTTGGGAAAGAATATGTGTGGATGCCTCCAACCTATTAGTGTGATCCACAAGAATGACCATTTTGGGCTTGGCTATAGGCCCGATTTCTGCAAAAAAACAAGAGTGGAAGAAGGGGCAAGAACAAAGGAAGCCTGATTCTGAGGGAAAGAATTCCATTGGCTCCCATCACTTATGAGGATTTCAAGCGTATTTTCAAGTTTGGCAGACTAAGGAACACTAAGATGGAAGTCTAAGAGGCAATCCGAGAAGGTGGTAGATGACTCCGTGAAGAACTAACCTGTAAAGATTTGAAGGAGATAGAAATGAATGTGATTGGCAAGGATGATAGGATTGTCAAACCTTTGGCCAAGATCCGCTTTGTGCTTCCTTGGTGAAGAGCTCAACAATTGGACCTGTGTGGGCATGCCTATGGTTTTTAGGTCTAAATCAAAGTAATGCCCCAAACAACCACGTTACTTTTGGCCCGAGAGTAACGTGCATCCTTTGTAAAAGGGCAGCTATGTCACTTCCTATTTGCTTTCAATAAAATGAACATTTCTATATCCCCTTCTCAAATAGCAAACATAACATGCATTCCATTCATTATTTATTGGTTTATTATTTCATGTCACAAGTTATTCCTTTCCATTTCAATGCATAGTTTCAAACTTGTACAGGCCCCTTAGTATAAACTATATGAATGATTTGGAACCTAATCTCGAGGTGGATTTTGAGCGACCCACCTTGGCATAGATCGATAAGGAAGATGATGCGAGGTCCCGGATGAGTTGTTAAGGCTAATGGCAAGTGAGGAAAAGAAAATCCTGCCACATCAAGAAGAAGTGGAGATTTTGAATTTGGGGACTAGCAAAGAAAGGAAAGAGGTGAAGATCGACAATTACCTTTCGCTAAAGGTTAAAAAGGATTTGGTGGAACTACTTCTAGAATTCAAGGATGTGTTTTGCAAAGACATATCATGATATGCCAGGTTTGAACATGAATATCATGGCACACAAGCTCCCTATAAGGCTAGAATGCAAGCTTGTCCAACAAAAGCTCTAGAGGATGAGAACAGACATGCTGCTAAAAATCAGAGAATAAGTAAAATAACAGTTTGAGACAGGATTCTTAAAGGTTTCCAAATACCCAGAATGGGTAGCCAACATATTATCAGTAAAAAAATGACGGGAAGGTATGCATGTGCGTGGATTATAGGGACCTTAACAGGGAAAGTCCCAAAGACAACTTCCCCTTGCCCCACATTGATACGTTAGTTGGCAACACAACCGAAAATGCTTGGTTCTCATTCATGGATGGTTGTAGACCCTCTAGAAGAAGTGTGTTATGAATGCTAGCAAAAGGGCAAAATGTATGTATTAGTAAAATAGTGCCAAGAGTCTTTTTCGTGCAAGTATACACGGTCTACAAGTAATATAACAGTTAAGCTTAGTATTGACCCCACAAAGATTGACTTGGAATTCGATTGTTTGATTGTTACTTGCCTTAGAAGAAAAGATGTTTGTTTTGAAAGTTTGTTAAAAAGAAAAGAAATAAAAGTGAAGTAAAGATGTTGGCAAGGAAGGCCTTTTAATGATTGATGAGCGCTATTTGGCGAGGAATGCTTGAGTTTAATGTTGTTCATCCAGCCTTTGTTGGCAAACTATGCAGGCATTGTTTGTTGAGCGATTCAAGATTAGCAATGCCTCTCTTGATGGTCATTAACCTAAATCGATTATGTGAAAACCCCTATATCTCTATTGTGAATGTTTTTAAATGGTCCAAGTTGATTAAGAACCAATCTATACTCCTAGGGGGTAGATATCACTTTCAAAGTAAGTTCATCTACTTGAACGACTTATCTCGAAACTTCTCTCCTTAGTATTCAACAATTTAATTGTTGCCACCCCAAGTCTGTTAAGACATTGGAAAGCAATAGGCCAACTATGCCAGCTATCACTTGGTAGAGTACTTAGGAAAAGTTGAAGTATAGGAAAACATTTGCCAAAACAGAATTGTCATTAAAGAAAACTAAGGCATGAAACAATGTTTAAACCAAACATCCCTCACCAACTATGAAATTAGTTCATGGTGAAGGATTTAACCAACAAAACCATAACCGTTGTCAAATACATCATCATAAAATAAAAATAAAACAGCTTGAACCAAAGAGAATAGGCGAGAGGGGTCTCTCGATGCAGCCCTCAAATCTAGGCTCTCGACCAAGGGGTTAAACCACCCTTCTTTGTTGCAGCCGACTATCACTCGTCGAGCACCCAACACCTTACTCCGATCACTCCTCCTCCTTCACGTCTCCTCTCGTGTGATCCCCCAAATGCTTGATTGGTTGGTGTTTATATAGGCGTGCAAGGGAAGAGAATAGGATAAGTTCTTCATTTAAATTTCAAATGCTCCAAGGATAAGAGATATAGTCTTATCTGATTGGTGTGATAGCCTATCAAGCTAGGGTTGACGTCATCATGCCGATGTTGCCTTGGCATACAAGCTTGGCATGTCGTTGCCAACATAGCTTGGCATCATCTTATCTGCTATTTTTCTGGAATTTGATCTATTTGCGATCTTTTAGGAGCCTGATCATGTCCTATTTTTTCGGGGTTCAACAACCTTTTCGCATGGCATCAAAGTCACTTCTTTGGAAACAAGTGCTTGGCACTATCTGGTCCTTCTATGCCAATAGCACTTGGCATTCTCCTTGGCAATCCTAACTGTGTTGCTTTCCTGCGCCTATTCCTATGCCAAACCTACAAAATAGCCACAAAACAACCCTTCACATTGGCATAGATAGAATACTAAACTCCTTATGCAAATGCATGATTCTAACAACCTAATGCAACTAAATGTATCTAAAAACAAGCAAGAGGAATGTAAAATTGGCATTAAAATAGTACTTTTGGAGAGGTAACACACCCCAAACCTAACTCATTTCTTGTCCTCAAGTAATGCAAACAAAGAAAGGAAATAAAAACTGTGAAAAAAGTTACCTCAACAAAATTTTGGTTGCAATGCCAACAGATGCTGGCAAGTAGGATTTGGCTCTATTTCTATCCTCGGTATCTCAGTGCAATATTTCCAAGCAGGTAATAATTCAAGTGCAACAATATAACTCTAGTCTAAGTTCATGAATAGTGCATGATGTGTAGGCAATATGCATCCAATATCCCTTCACTCCCTTAGCCAATTCTACTACCTAAACTCATATCTTTTTTTCTTTCTTTTTCTTTCTTACTGAGGGTTCTATTGGCATTAATTTAAGCTTGCTTCGTGATACTGTTTAGCGTGAGTGATAAGAGGGAGCATACCACGAATCCCTACCTTAATCCAGACATCGCTAGGCTTTATCTTCAACTCATACCCTAGGGTTTTGGACTTGAGAACTAAGAAGGAGCTACCATGAAGCCCCAAGTAACTTATTATCCCTAAGTAGAAGAGAGTTCATTTCTTTTATTGCCTTGGCAGAACATTGTTGCCTTATTTATTTTCTTTTTACCCTAGCATCATTTTTCTCTTTTTTATTTCTTTTTTTCTTCTTTTTTTAGAATCTGAGCATAGTTTCAAATAGTCTAAGTTTGCTAGGGAACTAGATACATATCACGTATTAAGTGTAAATTCAATTCCCTAAACTAGAGATCAATTGCCAAGCAATCTTGGCATACTACCTTGCTGGCATGGCATGAAAACTAAAGATTACAATTTCCTCATTGGACATATACCTAGATCAAATTAAACTTGCCTAACAAGTGCTAACATTCTTCAAAATTAAATTAAGGCAAAATTTTCTTCTTTTTTAGCGGTTCGGTATGCATCTAACCTATATGACCTATATGGCATGGCAACAAAAATTAAACATGAAATGCATGACATAAATGTGAGGAAATGCACACCCCCAAACCCAAGATGTGCATTGTTCTCAATGCATGAAAAAACACATATATATACAAAGTTAAAATAGAAAAATAAAATGCATGATCATGTGGATGTAATGTAATGGAATGCAAAAGAGTTTAAGTAGAAGAGGACTCCCCCTCGGAGACTTCTGCCCATGTGACTCAGGTCTTCCTTTTGACAAAGCTTCCACGATTAGGAGCTTTGCGTTTGATTCTGGTCATTGGTGGCTTTGTAGCAGTAGAGGCTCCAACTTCCTCCTTCATCTTGGCAGGTTCAACTGGCAGTGTAGCTGGCTTAACTTTGGGTCTTTTGACTGAAATTTCCTCTGATTCAGATGAGGAATCGGTGTTGGTAGATTCAACTTGCACCGGGGACACAGGAATTGTGGCATTTGATTCAGAACTGGCTGGCTTAACTGGACTAATTAAACTGGCTAGACTGGCTGGCTGGCTTAACTAGAATGGTTGGACTGGCTGGCAGGTCATCTTCATTGCTCAAGGGCTCGGCATGGAAAACTGGGAAAGGTGGCACCACTTCAGGGGATAGTTTTTCAAGCACCTCCCTAATAATAGTGTCCCTTGCCTTGGTGTAATGCTCATCTTAGCATTAAGATCCTTGGCTACCTCTAGCTTGTAGAGAATAATCTACTGGCGATGGTAAACTTGGGACAACACTGGCAACAAACTGGTTGGCATGCTCTCTGGCACATTGCCCGGCTCTGCCTTAGGTTTTGGCTTTGGTGTGGCAGCATTGACCTTTCCCTTTTCCTTTGGCTCAATAGCCATGAGATTTTTCCATATGGCAGCCGTGATTATTGTTCCCTTTATAATCTGGCCTCGATCTTCATCAAGCCTAGGCACATCATGGCACATGTAAATGTCAGAAATAATTAAAGGGAAAAAACAAACTACCTTTACCTTTCGCAGTGCACTTATAAGTCTCATCGATGATGATTTTGCCAATGTTGATCTTGTGTCCTTCTACAATGGAGTGCAACAAATCAGCCTCTCTTCCGAGACAGTCTCATTATGAGTTGTAGGCAACAAATTTGCCTTGATAAAGTGATTCCAGCTGCGCATCTCTGGCTTTAACGCCAACCTCTTCATCGTCTGGTGTCCCGTCGATGAAACTGTCCAAATTGTACTAGGCTCAAATAAGTCTGCCAATAGTTTCTTACATTTTCCAGTGGTCATAGACTCAGCATAGTCAAAGTGCTCATCTACTATATTATTCAAATAAAATAGTGAGTTAACATGCCCTTTATCAAAACGTACACATTTACCTCGAATCATCAAGAACGAAAAATCTTTTATTACAAGATGTGCGTAAAATTCTTGCACAATGGTGGCGTAGATCTCTCCTTTTGATGGCAGAAAGAACTCCACTTATGCATGTCGACAATGGCCATGAACTCCGGCGGGAATCTCACAATGGTGTCAATTTGGAAGTCAAAGTGCTTCTCATGCACGAAGGATCTTGAGGCAAAGCCTGTTTCAAACTTCTTGCAGATTTCTTCATTGAAGAAATGTTTAAAGGGAGTAGATGAAGATGCCATGAAGATAAGATTTGAATCGGTTTGAAGGAGGGGAAGAGAAAAGATGGTTGGTTTCTTGAATCTTGCTTGAAAAAAGAGAGTAAGAAAAAGGTTTTTTTTTCTTGTCCTTGGGAAATCAGCTAGGGCAAAAAAAGTAAAAGATGGAGTGGTCATAATGATGAAATTTCAAGAGTTTTAATTGGAAAAGATTTGAAAGTGATAAGGGATAAGTGATAAGGATTGGGTACGAATATGAAGTGATAGGATAATTAAGATGAATTTATTTCTAACCTAACTTGGGCGGCTAGGGTTTAATACTTCAAGAAAAGTAGTCTCCCATTTGATCAAACTAGGGTTTTCCCTTCCTTCTTCCTCATGTAAACTGACGCATGCCAAGCTGTATTGGCATTGTGCATGGCATCGCCTTTGGCAAGCATACTGCTTTGTCTCTGGCATCAATTCTGCATACACTCAAAAGAAATTTCTCAACACAGCAAGGGAATAAAACTGAAAAACAACAAAAACAAAAACCTGAATCCTAAAACAAACAAAAACAACTACCCTAATATCTATAAAGAGTTTAGACCTGACGATGTTTAATGTTAACTCTGCCAAGATGATCACCCCCTTGGCATTGTTTCGATTACCTTTCATGTAATGCTTAAGACGTTGGCCATTCACCTTGAAAATTTCTCCCATTCTTAAGTTCTTAATGTCCACAGCCTCATGGGCGTATGGTGTAACAACTTCATAAGGACTCATCCATCTTGATTTGAGTTTACCTAGAAATTGTTTAAGTCGGGAATTAAACAATAGAACATGCTGGCCTATCTCAAATTGCCTTGGCATTATCCTACTATCATGCCAACATTTTTCTTTCTCCTTGTAGATCCTAGCATTCTCATAGGCCTGTGTCTTGTATTCCTCTAACTCATTGAGGTCGAGTAACTTCTTTTCTCCAGCACCTCTTCATGCCATATCCATTTTTCTGATGGCCTAGTAGGCTTTATGTTCAAGTTCAACTAGCAAATGCCATGGCTTACCGAAAACAAGTCAAAATGGTAAAGAACCCAAAGGAGTTTTAAAAGCAGTCCTATAAGCCCACAAGGACTCATCTAGTCTTAGAGGCCAGTCTTTCCTTGTTGGATTTACAGTTTTCTCTAGAATGTTCTTGATCTCCTTATTTGAAATCTCAGTTTGCCCATTTGTCTGTGGGTGGTATGCTGTGGCAATTCTCTGCTGTATTCCATATCTGCACAAAACTTTAGAGATTTGACTACATTTAAAATGAGTACCCTTGTCATGAATTATTGCTCTGAGAGCACTAAATCGGGTAAAATATATTTGTGCAAAAACTTGGCAACAACCTTGGCATTATTTGTTGGCAGGGCAACAGCCTCTACCCACTTAAATACATAGTCAACAGCCACAAGAATATATACATTACCGAATGATGGAGGGAAAGGACCCATAAATTCTATCCCCCACACATCAAATAAATCCACATGCATAATATTTTGAAGTGGTAGTTGGTGTCATTAGAGATGCTTCTTGTTTGTTGGCATCAGTCACATGCCTTAGCATACTCATGGGTATCCTTATATAGAGTCGGCTAAAAGAATCCAAATTGTAGCACCTTGGCAGCAGTCTTCATCCCGGCAAAGTGACCTCCATATGATGCAACGTGGCACAAATGCAATATGTTATGTTGTTCATCCTCGAGCACACACCGACAAATCACTTGGTCAGCACATTGTTTGAACAATATTGGTTCATCCCAATAGTATTGCCTAACTTCTCGTAGGAATCTTTTCTTGGCATTGTATGCCAATTCTAGTGGAAGAATATTGCTCACCAGGTTGTTGACAATGTCAGCGTACCATGGCATAGCATTCAATGCAAGCAAGTATTCATCACGAAATTCATCTTTAATAACCTTAGTCTTACCATCTTCAATATGATACTCTAAATGTGAAAGGTGGTCAGCTACTAAGTTTTTGCTGCTTTTCATGTCTCTGATCTCTAGGTCAAATTCTTGAAGCAAGAGCGTCCGTCGGATTAGTCTGGGCTTGGCATCCTTCTTTGCCAAGAGATACTTCAAATTTGAATGATCTGTATAAACCACAACCTTGTTACCAAATAAATAAGATCTAAATTTGTCAAGAGCAAATACAACAGCAATAATTTTTTTCTCAGTTGTAGAGTAATTAAGTTGTGCTTTATTCAAGGTTCTGCTGGCATAGTAAATGGCATGAAAAACCTTGTCATGCCATTGGAGCAATTGTATAAACCACAACCTTGTTACCAATTAAATAAGATCTAAATTTATCAAGAGCAAATACATCAGCAAGAAATTCTTTCTCGGTTGTAGAATAATTAAGTTGTGCTTTATTCAAGGTTTTGCTGGCATAGTAAATGGCATGAAAAACCTTGTCATGTCGTTGTCCCAAAACTGCTCCAACGGTATAGTCACTAACATCACACATGAGCTCAAATGGCTCATTTCAATTCGGTGCTATGACTATAAGGGCATCAATCAATTTCTCTTTAAGTTCCTGAAATGCTCTCAAACAAGAATCGTCAAATGCAAAAGTGGCATTATGTTCCAACAACAAGCATAAGGATTTAGTAATTTTTGAAAAAATTTTAATAAACCGCCGATAAAAACTAGCTTGACCTAAAAAACTTCGTATACCTATAACCATTGTTGGCAGTGGTAATTGCTTGATTACCTCCACTTTGGCTTGATCAACTTCTAGCCCTTTGCTAGTCACCTTGTGGCCGAGTACAATGCCCTCCTTTACCATGAAGTGTCATCTCTCCTAGCTCAACACTAGGTTTGTTTCAATGCATCTCTTTAAGACTTGCTCCAAACTACGATGCATTCCCCAAATATTTTACCAGACACTGAGAAATCATCCATGAATACTTCTATGTTGTGCTCGATCATATCAGAAAAAATGGACATCATGCAACGTTGAAATATTGCAGGCGCATTACAAAGACCGAATGGTATCCTTCTAAAAGCAAACGTCCCATAAGCATACTTCAAGTGATTTGGCAGTGGTTTAAGCTTCAACTCAGGTGCTCAATTGATGGTTTAGGATCTTTTGTCTCTCTTTCGGCCAACTGTAGTGGCTCGAAATATTTTTCATCTTCAGCCTCCAAGGCTGATTCCTCAGAGTCCTCAAATAGTTTAGCTATTCCATCAAACATGCTGCCATCAAATTTTGTATCCTGGCATAATTGTGCCATGTCCACAGTATAAATGGACTCCATCATCTACTCAACTTGATAATCATCAGGTTCATCTACACATTTCAAAGCTTGAAACACATTAAAAGTAACATGTTGGTCATTCATACGCATTGTTAGTTCTCCTTTATGAACATCAATATGAGCCCTACCCGTGGCAAGGAATGGCCTACCTAAAATAATCAAAATAATAAAATCAGCCTCATAATCCAAAATGATAAAATCAGCTGGAAAGATAAATTTGTCTACCTTCACCAACACATCCTCAATCTTACCCTTGGGATGCGCATAGGATCGATCTTCCAGCTGGAGTGTCGCGGATGTAGGTCTTGCTTCAATGCCAAGCTTTCTAAAAACTGACATTGGCATCAAGTTGATGTCGGCTCCTAAGTCACACAATGCCTTGCCCATAAATTTGTTGCCAATTATACAGGGAACAATGAAACTTCCCAGATCTTTCATCTTTGCTGGCAATTGGTTTAGGATGATGGTACTGCATCCCTCAGTGAGTGCGACAGTTTCAAAATCTCCCAACTTTCTCTTTTTGGACAGAATATCCTTCATGAATTTTACATAGTTTGGCATTTGCTCAAGGGCCTCTACAAATGGAATGTTAATTTGCAATTGCTTAAGAACAACCAAGAAGCGCTTAAATTGATGGTCTTGTTTATGCTTTTGAAGTCTTGCTGGGAATGGTGGTGGTGGATAAACATATGCTGGCACTACCGGCTTTTCGGGGCAGTGTTGGCATCTAGTTTGGCCTTAGTCTGTTTGTCATCAATGTTGGCATCATGCGTGGCATCATTGTTGACATCGGTTCTGGAACTGGTACTGGCCTTAGCACTGGCATTATCTGTTTTAATTACCTCATTCTCTACTTCTCTAGGCTTGTCTATTGGCACTAGTTTTTCACTTTGGCAGTTAACTGGCTACTTGGCATCCATCTCTGCCTCACACTACTTACCACTTTGAAGGGTTATGGCCTTGCATTGCTCATTGTCTTTGTGTCAAGCATCTTTAGTGTCACTTGGCAAAGCTCCTTGAGGTCGACTGTTGAGTGTATTAGCAATCTGCCCAAGCTGGACTTCCAAGTTCCTTATTGATGCTGCCAAACTCTAGACTGTGGCATTATTTCTCTCTATGTATTCTGCTAAAGTGCCTCATTGATTTAGTCTTTGCCCTTGCTGGAAATTGTTCTGGACGTTCTGTGGCATGGCATTCTTATTGAATGTTGGCATGGCATTGTTATTCTGCCTCTGGGCATTCTGGCGCTGGGCGTTATATTGGTTACCCCATTGATTTCCCCAAGCTAAGTTTGGGTGCTGTCTCCAACCTACATTGTAAGTATTGGAGTTGGTATTATAATAACGACCAGAATTGCCAATGAAATTTACCGACTCAGGGTTGGCAGGGTATTCATCCACATGGTGGTTTTCTCCGCAGATGGTACAAAATAGCTCTAATACTTTAACTTATTGGGACTCTTTGCTCCTTTGCAAAGTTCTCACCATGCCGGTGAGGTTAGAAATCTCAGCATGGATGGACGTTAGCTCATCAACCTTCAATTTCCCACTGGCTTTGGCTCCAATCCCAAGTCTAGCAATAGGATATTCAAAGACATTAATTGAAATCCTCTCAAGAATGCCAACAGCCTCTGTGTAGTTTTTGTCAAGTAATGAGCCGGCTGCTGAAGCATCACCAACATTCCTCATTTGTGCATTTAATCCATTGTAGAAGGTCTGTATTTGGGTCCAATTCGGGAATCCATGCATAGGAAACCTTCTAATAGATCCTTAAATCTTTCCCAAGCATCATATAAGGTCTCATCCTTGGCTTGCCAAAATGTAATGATCTCACCACGCAGCTTGGCAGTGAGTGTTGGCGGTTGAAAATATGTTAGAAACTTCCGGCAGAGGTCTCCCCATAAGGTGATTGAGCCAAGTGGTAAGGAATTGAACCAAGCCTTTGCTCTATCTCGCAAGGAAAAGGTGAATAACCTTAACTTCACCGTGTCTCCAGATACTCTAGTTTGTTGAAATAATTAGCAAATCTCCATTAACTGCTTTAGATGTTGCCTCGGATCTCTAGTAAGTGCTCCATCAAATTGGCCTATATTCAAAAGAGTTTAAATCATTACCAGCTTAAGTTCAAAATTTACTTCATTTACCTATGTGCCAACAATTCCTGGCATTAGATTTGCAATGTTAGGTGTTGAATGTTCTCGGATTGGCCTATCTTCCTCTACATTGACAATTGGGACATTAGAAGGTGGTGGTGCATTATTATTTGGTAGATCTCCATCATTGTTCACCGTACCATTTCTTTGATTACCATGATTCATTTCTCGGTAACTTTTCCTTAACCTCTGCAAGGTTCTTTCAATTTTCGGATCGTATGGCTAATCGTCCACCACAGGGAGGTTTCTGGTCATACACCGATGAAAACAAAAACAAAGTAAAAACTAAAAGAAAATAAGTAAAAATTAAAACTAATCAAATCTGTTGCAATCCCCGGCAACTATAGACTCTTTAGAAGAAATATGTTATGAATGCTGGCAAAAGGGGCAAAATGTATGTATTAGTAAAACAGTGCCATGAGTCATTTGCATGCAAGTATACACGGTCTGCAAGTAATACAGTAGTTAAGCTGAGTATCGATCCCACAGAGATTGACTTGGAATTCGATTGTTTGATTGTTACTTGCATTGGGAGAAAATATGTTTGTTTTGAAAGTTTGTTTTGAGAATACTTAAAAAGAAAAGAAATAAAAGTGAAGTAAAGACATTGTCAAGGAAGGTCTTTTAATTAGTGATGAGTGTTGGTAGGGAATGCTTGAGTTTAATGCTGTTCATGCCAGCCTTTGTTGGCAAACTGTCTTGGCATTGTTTGTCGAGCAGATTCAACATTAGCAATGCCTCTCTCGATGGTCATTGACCTAAATCGATTATGTAAAAAACCCTATATCTCTATAGTGAATGTTTTTAAATGAACCAAGTTGATTAAGAACTAACCTATACTCCTAGGGGGTAGATATCATTTCCGAAGTAAGTTCATCTACTTGAACGACTTCTCTCCCTAGTATTCAACAACTTAATCGTTGACACCCCAAGTCTGTTAAGATATTGTGAATAGGCCAACTATGCCGGCTCTCGCTTGGTAGAGTACTTAGGAAAAGTTGAAGTATATCGAATAGGAAAACATTTGCCAAAACAGAATTGTCATTAAAGAAAACTGAGGCATGAAACAATGTTTAAACCAAACATCCCCCACCAACTATGAAATTAGTTCATGGTGAGGGATTTAACCAACAAAACCATAACCTTTTTCAAATACATCATCATAAAATAAAAATAAATAACTTGAACTAAAGAGAATAGGAGAGAGGGATCTCTCGATGCAGCCCTCAAATCCAGGCTCTCGGCCAAGGGGTTGAACCACACTTTCTCAGTACAGCCGACCGTCACTCGTCAAGCACCCAACAACTTACTCCGATCACTCCTCATCCTTCACGATCTCATCTCATGTAATCCCCTAAATGCTTGATCGTTTGGTGTTTATATAGACGTGCAAGGGAAGGAAATAGGATAACTTCTTCATTTGAATTTCAAATGCTCCAAGGATAAGAGATAGAGTCTTATCTGATCAGTGTGATAGCCTATCAAGATAGGGCTGACATCATCATGTCGATGTTTCCTTGGCACACAAGCTTGGCATGTCGTTGCCAACATAGCTTGGCATCACCTTATCCGCTATTTTGCTGGAAGTTGATCCATTTGCAATCTTTAGGAGCCTGATCATGTCCTATTTTTTCAGGGTTTAACAACCTATTGTCATGGCATCAAAGTCACTTCTCTGCCAACAAGTGCTTGGCACTATCTGGTCCTTCTATGCCAATAGCACTTGGCATTCTCATTGGATATCCTAATTATGTTGCTTTCCTGCGCCTATTTCTATGCCAAAGCTGCAAAATAGCCAGAAAACAACCCTTCACACTGGCAAAGACAGAATACTAAACTCCTTATGCAAATGCATGATTCTAACAACCTAATGCAACTACATGTATCTAAAAACAAGCAAGAGCAATGTAAAATTGGCATTAAAATAGTACTTTTGGAGAGGTAATAATGGCTTTTCGAGATATAATCAGGCTAAAATGCACCCTGAAGGCATGGAAAAAACCACTTTTGTAACCATGAGGAGTACGTTTTGCTTCAAGGTAATGCCTTTTGGGTTAAAGAATACCGGGGCAACCTATCAAAGAGTCATAATGACCTTGTTCCATGATATAATGCATAAGAAGATTGAGGTTTATGTGGACAACATGATAGCCAAGTCTCAAACCGAGGAGAAGCACATCCAAAATTTGTGAAAACTCTCCTGGAAGCATTGCTTTGTTGGTGCGTCTAATGGCTTAGGCCATGGAATAGGGGCAGTGTTAACTTCTCCCGAAAAGGACTACTACCCCTTTACAAGTAGGCTGGAATTCTTTTGCACCAACAACATAGCCGAATATGAGGCATGTGTTATGGGGCTCCGTGCAGCCATAGAAAGGAAAATCAAGGTACTTCAAGTCTTTAGAAACTCGTCTTTAGTGATCTACCAGCTCCGGAAGGAGTGGGAGACTAGAGATCCAAAATTAATCAAGTATTATGAATTGATTCAAGAGTTGGTTAAGGGTTTTGAAGAAATCAGTTTTGCCTACCTGGCGAGGGAGGATAATTAGATGGTCAATGCCCTACCAACCTTGGCCGTTGTGTTCGAGTGAAGCCCGAAGCCCGAGATAAAGCCAATTGAGATGCGAACTTTTGAGGTACCAGCCCATTGCTACAGTTTGGAGGAGGAGGATGGTTATCCATGGTATTATGATATGCTCCAATATATCAAGTTCCATGCTTACCCAATAGGGGCCGATGATAACAAAAAAAGAACCATTCGAAGGCTAGCGTCAGGGTATGTTCTTGACAGAGTGATTTTGTACAAAAGAAGCAAAGATTAGATGTTGTTAAGATGTGTCAACGCTCGAGAAGCTGAAACTATTTTAGCTGCGGTCCATGGAGGATTGTGTGGAACCCACGCTAGTGGATTCTCAATGGCTAGAAAAATCATGAGATATGGCTACTTCTGATCAACCATGGAGGAAGATTGCATCAACTACGCAAAGAAGAGTCATAAATGTTAGATCTATGCTGATAAGATACACTCCCCGCCAATACCACTCTACATCATGAATTTGCCATAGCATTTTGCTACCTGGGGTATGGATGTCATTGGTCAGACACACCCAAAGGCTTCTAATGGGCATCGCTTCATCTTAGTAGCTATCGATTACTTCACTATGTGGGTAGAAGTCGCCTCGTATGCTAACACCACAAGAGTGACAGTTTGTAAGTTTTTTAATAAGGAAATTGTATGTCGCTATGGTCTGCCCGAAAGGATCATCACCGACAATGCTTCCAACTTGAATAACAAGATGATGAGCAAAGTATGTGAGCAGTTCAAAATTGTCCACCACAATTCTACTACCTATCACCCCAAGATGAATAGAGCAGTAGAGGCGACAAATAAAATATCAAAAAGATCATATCTAAGACCATAGAGACTTTCAAAGATTGGAATGAAAGGCTACCCTTTGCTCTATTTGCCTATCGAACCTCTGTGAGAACCTCCACTAGGGCAACGCCGTACTCCTTGGTGTATGGAACAGAGGTGGTATTACCCATTGAAGTAGAGATCTCGTCGCTTTGAATTTTGAATGAAGTATAGTTGGATGAAGCTGAATGAATGCAAGCTAGGATTGATCAGTTAAACCTCATTGAAGAAAAAAGATTGAAGGTCATCTCTCACAGTTGAATGTATCAGAAAAGAATGATACGGGCTTATAACAAAAAGGTTCGCCCGAGGGAATTTTGAGAGAAGGATTTAGTGCTTAAGAGGATCTTATTGAATCAAAGAGACTTCTAAGGGAAGTGGATTCCCAATTGGGAAGGGTCTTATGTTGTGAAAAAGGCTTTCTTTGGCGAAGCGTTAATCCTAGCAGAGATGGATGGAAAAAAGTTAAGCAATCCCATAAACTCGAACTCTGTCAAGAAGTATTACGCCTAAAAAAGAAAAAGGAAAGAGAAGGAAAAAAACAAAAGAGAAAAAAGAGAAAACGAGGAAAAAAGAAAAGAAAAAAAGAGAAACGTGAAAAGAAAAAGAAAGAAAATGAGAGTTCAAGGTGAAAACCCGAATATAGGTTCCTTGAAGAAAAAGAAGGATCTGAATTGAAAACCCAGAAAGGGCGATTCATATAAACTTTGCGTTTGGCATCCGATTGACGGGTTCTACTCCAATCAAAGGGTTGCACCTCAGTCTACGGGTCAACAGGAGTTTTAGTCGAGGGCGACGAGTGAGAGGTCTATCTCGGTCGATGGGTTCTCATCATTGGAGTTTCAGTCGAGGTCAGCGAGTGAGAGGTCTATCACGGACGATGGGTTCTAATAATTCATGTAGTTGATACCATCTGTATCTTTTCATTTCCTCATGTTTGCCATGACTTTCAAAATCATCGTAGTATTTCTTTATAAAAACATTTTTTCCATTGTCTATTTCCTATGCATCCCCCGGATAAACTAACATAGATCATGAAAAAACGAAGGATTTCTTGGCATTACTATAGTTTAACCTATTGAGTGCAGGTAGTTTCGGGATTGAAGGCAAAATTAACATGACGTCATATGCTTCTCGGACTGAAATCCAAGGAGCTAGAGGCAAAAACCCAAAAAGGCACCCAAAGAAAAGAAAAGTAGAAAAATAAAAAAAGAGAGAAAAGAAAAGGAAAAGCAGCAAAAAGAGGAAAAGAGAAGAAAAAAAGAGAAATAAAAAAATAAAAAAAGGGAAAAGAGAAAAAAGAAAAAAGAAATGAAAGAGAAAAACCTCTAAGTGAAAACCCGAATAGGGTGCTTGGAGGAAAGGAAATCTCTAAAGTGAAAACCTGAAAAGGCACCTTAGAGTAGAAGTTTGAGGGTTCAGGAAAAGGGGGAATAGAGGGCAAACCCGAGTGAGAGGTTGGGTACCGCCATTACCAACAAGAGGAGAGGAAAACAAGAGAAGATCAAAGTTGAGGGACCGAGAGGAGAAAGTGTCCAAGAAAGTTGTCATTCATGCATCACACTTAGTCAGATATCCCTAAGTTAGGAGCATTCTAACCCACATCATCATAGTATTTCATCTTTTTTCATAGATATTTAAATGAAAAAGTAAAGAACCAAAAAAGGATTTCAGGCGAAGGATTCCAAGCTCGCTACGTCAGGATTTCAGAGCAAAGGAGGCAGATACTCAAAGCCCAAGGATTTCAAGCGAAGGATTCCAAGCTCGCCATAGCAGGATTTCAGAGCAAAGGAGGCAGATAATCATAGCTCAAGGTTTTCAGGCGAAGGATTCCAAGCTTGCCACAACAGGATTTCAGAGCGAAGGAGGAAGACACTCATAGCTCAAGGTTTTCAAGCGAAGGATTAAAATCTTGTCATATTAGGATTTCAGAATGAAGTAAGCGAATACTCATAGCTCAAGGTTTTAGGCGAAGGATTTCAAACTCACCGCGGCAGGATTTTAGAGTAAATGAGGCAGATACTCGTAGCTCAAAGACTTTGGGGGTGAGGGAGGCAGATACTCATAACTTTAGATTTTAGGAAAATGAAGGGTGAATAGTTCTACACAAAAGGAACTCACATCTCAGAATCTTCAAATAGGAAAGTTATATAAAATTAGTGCTTATGGTCTTCGCTTTATTCTTGTTCCACAAGGATAAGCAAAGAGGGGCAGCTGTAATCACTAATTTTATTTGGGGCGTTAAAACACTTTTGTGCTTTATATTTTGCAATAACATGCTTTGCGTATCTACTTTATCTATTTACATAGTTTATGAATGAAAACTTGAGGAAACACAAAAAAGACTACTATTCGCTTATTACAATTATGTATATATATATGTAATACTTTCTGATATTATGTTATTATCCATTTAAAAAACCCTAAATATTATTAACGTTATTTATTATTATTTGTATTGTTATTGTTATTATATTATTGTTATATTGTTATTATTCTAAAATAGAAATTAAAAAGAAAAAGAGAGAAGAAAAAAAGGAAGGATTATTGAACTTAATTAAATGAAGGTCCAATATATATAACAATTAATATTAAACAAAGGCCCAAATTTATTAAACCAATGTCTATTTACAATCGAAAAAACCCAAAAAATTCTAATTACATCTCGGCCCATAAGGGCCTGAAATTGGATAACCCTAGAAACCCTAACTATACCCTTGTCTTTGCGCAGCCGCATCTCCACCATCAGATCTGGGGCAGATTTGATGGCCTAGATCGCTTCATCAAGGGAAACCCTAACAGGAACCATGCCGCATCAATCGTGGTCGTTAGATCCAGGGGCACGCCAACGGTCCGGATCAATGCGAAGAAGCTTTTAGAACTATCACGCGCGACTTATTGGTCTCTCCACGCGTGAGTGCACAAAACCGCCAGTCCTTCTGCCTCTCCTACGCACCGACGCATCTAACAGTTCGACTCCCACGCTTCCCATCGTGACCACCCATCTTCACCCTGATGACCCCAACTCCAACTGTGTCACATTCTCCTCCAATCCTCAGCTAGAGTCACATACAACCAAAAAAGGAGAGAGTCAGAACCAAACGCATGCAAGGCAAAGAGCAACAGAAGGCAGTAACCACCAACATGCAACAGAGATTTCAGAGTTGTCCCAACATTGACAGAGTTGCAGATGAATATAGACAAGATTAAAACAACAACCAATAGGATTTATCATTCCATTTCATGTATTTTCTAAATAGAATTGTACATCAAGGGCTATATAAGCAAAGCCCCAAACATTGTAAATCCCAACGGGGAATTTCCAGAGAGGAATACACAAAGCAAAACTTTGAGGTATCTTCCCTCTCCAACATTCATTGCATGCATCAACAGAAAACAAAAACATGGGCTAAGGGTTTTGGTTTTACCTTTGTCACTTCATCTCCCCCCTACGTCGATTCGTGTAACGCCCCGATTTTGGGCCTAGAAGTTATCCGACTAATTCGGATAGTTCTGGTGAACTGGAGTAGCGGTCTAGACTAGTTTCGGGATTTAATGAAAAGAAATATATTTTGACCGAAATAAAATATGGAAAAATTATCTAAAATATTTAAATATCATTTGAACTTCATCTCCCCCTACTTCGATTCGTGTAACACCCCAATTTTGGGCCTAGAAGTTATCTGATTAGTTCGGACAGATTCGATTAACCGGAGTAGCGGTCTAGACTAGTTTCGGGATTTAATGAAAAAGAAATATATTTTGACTGAAATAAAATATGGAAAAAGTATATAAAATATTTTAATATGTTTTTAAAATAATGGTGAACTCAATTTGGCAAAATAAATTGAGTAAAGATGACATTTTGAAAACGGTGACTATTTTGTAAAGAAATCAAAACTGTTTTAGGGACTGTTTTGTATAAGGATGAGAACTTAGAATCTTTAAGGAGCTAATAACCCTAAAGTCTAATATCAGACTTTATCTCTTAATTGGCTTATTTTAAAGTGTTTTAATTAACTAAATTTGGTTAAGAGAGTTAATGGGGAGTTATTTTCCTCTAAAATAAATTTGACGTAAATTTTCTTCTCTCAAAAATTCTCTCAATTTTCCCTCCCGCCAAATACCATCCTTCTCTTCAAAATCTTAAGGTAAAATCTTAACGTAATTGAATTTTGATTTCAAAATGATTTCCTAATGATTTCTCACCAAAATCTTATTGTTTAAACTTTGTTTTCTCGTGTAAATCAACCAATTAAGGGGAAAGCTACCATTAGAGGTAAGGTTCCGTTTTCCTCCTCTAATAAAAGGTTATTTACTGAAATTCACAAGTTCTTGATCCTTTATCAATGTTTTCTAATGAATTTTGTTGTGATGATTAAAGGAAATTAGTTTAGTTGAGGTTTTTGAGTTAGTAAATGAAGAGATTGGTTTAAATTCGTATGGATCTGAAAATGCTGAGTATTATGATGATTTTAATCATTAATTTGATGTTAAAGATTGTGGATAAGTGTTTTTGATCAATGTAAACTCGAAACTAGTTAGATTGCTATGAATCTAAGTTGTCATCTTTGGTTTTTTGGTTTGATATTTGGTTTTAATGGTTGTTGGAAGTTAAAGGATGTTGGGAAGTGTTTAATTGATGTTTCATAAGTTTTGATTTCGTTGGGTGAGGGCTGGAGATCATTTAGGATGATTTTGCCTTTGTTTTCGATAGTTTTCGGTTAGTGTTGTGTTGTTAATTGTGCTAGAATGTTGAGGAGGTTGTGGACTATGAGTTTAGAAGTGGGAGTGAGCTTTAATTCTCTGTTTTGGTTGGGTAAAAACAGGGGAGATCAATCTGGAATTGTTTGAAGGTGCTATGATTGTTTTGGATGCTTGATTGACACTTCCGCTTGCAAGCGAAGTGAAGTCGGTGAGTGGAAACGTCAGTTTATAGCTTTAAAAAGGTTTGAAAGTTATTTAAGGAAGTTTAGATTGAGCTTGAAATGCCAATCTAGGCTCGGAAGTAAATATGGTGACATTTACTCTCGGATTTCGGTGTTTCCATGTTTTTAATGATATCATGCTCATGTTTTGATTATGGTTTTGTTATCTACTGTTTAATGCATGTTTTCATATTTGAAATATGATGAGGTTTATCCCATGAGATAGAATTTCTATGGCAATGAGATATTTTATGCTTTTGAAAAGCTTTGCATGGTTTAATGCATGAGATTTGGGATATGGAAATGGTTTTGATGATGCTTTGGTAAAAATAGTAGGTTAACATAATTTTGAATTGTATATTGGCAAGTGATGATGATTGTTAAACTATGTCAAATATAATTGGTCGACCAATAGGATGTGAGTGCACTATAATATACAAAATTCGCGCGTATGCTAAATTATTTGGTTACACAATAGGTGTAGTGCTATTGTGTTGCGAGTGATAGGGGTAGTGCTATCACAACGGGCAATGCAGGTAGTGGCAACTCGGCCAAAGTGAGATTATGGTGAGGGTTGTTGCACCATGTGACTTGATTGGGGTAGTGCCATCAAGGTGTCCGCATATCCGAACATGAAAGGATGGGGGTAGTGCCATCCAAAGGATAGGGGAAGTTCTATCTGGATCACTTGTATTGCCAATGTATGTGCTAAACATGTATCATGCTTTTAAATGATGGTTTCCATAATGTGATTTATACATGGGAAAGGTTTGTATAATGTGGTTTGTAAATGAAGCTTTGCATAAAGTGAGATTGTGCATGAGATTTAAAATGGAAGCATTGTTAGTTGGCTAAGCATGTAAGACTTGAGATTTTGCATTGAAATGCATGAGACTAAGGATTCATGTGGAGAAATGAAATGGGTTTTTCTTTGGAAAAGTGGCTTCAAGCATGAGTTTTGATTTGAGCATGATATTGGATATTTATGGAATAAAATGGTTTTTAAATGCATTGTTGTTGTGTTTGTTTTGAGCAACCCTCACTAGGCATTTTATGCTTACGCTCTCTTTTACAACAATGCAGATCATTAGAGTGTTGGTGGCAGCAAGGAAGCAAAGATTTGATCCAAGTTGCGATTGTAAGCTCAAGTATGGTTTGATTTTTAAAACATAGCTAATAATGTTAATGGGGTTAGCCAAGTGTTTTGGGAGGTTGTATTTTGAAACTCTCTAGTTTTTGGCAAGTTTGTATTGCCTTCTTGGACTTGTGAATGGCCTTTAATTTCTGGTATTTGGTTTGGTTTGCATTTTGGTGCTTGAATGGTTACTTTGCATAAGAAGTATGCCTATAGATCGATAATCTTAATATGTTGATGTTTGAAAGCATGTTTTGGTGTTTAATGCCTATAGTTTTATGCTCTAAGTGGTTGTACATGTCTTAGTAGCAAATCGGAATGTCTTCGAATGAGTTTAGCTTGAAAATCGGTATTTTGTGACTTTTTGTGCCCAGGCGTATCGATATGCGGGCTACCGTATCGATACAGTTAAGCTAAAAAAGGCTTGGCGTATCGATACAGTATGAACCATATCGATACGGTAAAAGAAGAAATTGGCTAAGCGTATCGATACTCGGGACCGTATCAATACAGTTTTGAGCTATTGGAATTTGGGTTTTGAAATTACAAAGGACTATATCGATAGTATGCTTGGGCGTATCGATACCCTATTAGTTAAAGTGGTTAATTGGCATCTTCTGAAGTTCTGAATCTTTACGTTTTAGTCCCTGAGTGTTTGTGCATGCAATTGAGTGAGTTTGGATGATCGAAATGAGTTGAAATTTGATATAAACGCATGAAACCTAACTAATTGACTATCGGTAACTTTAATTTCGCATTTGGTCCCTAAATTTTATAAATGTTAGAAAATGGTCCCTAAATGTTAAACGAGACGATTGGATGTCAGATCGATGTACAATCAAGTTTTAATTTCTTTTGCTGTCAGCATGGACACTTAGGTTAACAATGTTGCATCTAGAAAAGATAAAAAGGTCATTAGTTGTCTTCGTGGATTCACTCTGGTTTTCCCCGTGTGACTCGCTCACCTCGGTCTTGCGACTAGACCGGGTTAAGAGGGTTACAGTTGTTGGTATCAAAGCCACATTTTGAAAAATTGGGAGGTAAGTTTGTTGGGTGTTTGAATATATGTTGTCTGCAAGGTGTTGAGTTGTTGCACAAGGATGTTCGTTTTGAGTGGATCGAGGCAAGGCATCAAGCTTTTGAGAAGTTGAAGGAAGCTTTGACGCAAGCTCCGATCTTAATTCAACCTGAATCAGGAAATGAGTTTGTGATCTATAGCGATGCATCCTATATTGGCTTGAGGTGTGTATAGATGCAAGAAGGTAAGGTTGTGGCTTATGCATCTAGGTAGTTAAAGATGCACGAGCACAACTATCTGACGCATGATATCGAGTTGGCTGCATTTGTGTTTTCTTTGAAGATTTGGAGGCATTACCTTTATGGAGAGAAATGTATGGTTTTTACTGACCATAAGAGTCTGAAGTATTTGATGTCGTGGAAAAAGTTGAATCTTAGGCAGTGGAGATTGTTTGAGGTGTTTAAGGATTATGATTTGACGATAGAGTATCATCCGGGTAAGGCTAATATGGTAGCCGATGCTTTAAGCAGAAAAGTAGCTATGGAGTTGCGAGCGATGTTTGCTCGGTTGAGTTTGTCTCAGGATGGCAGTTTGATAGCGGAGTTGCAAGTGAAACCTTCATAGGTTCAGTTGCTAGATGATTCGTTGGTACCGCATGTTACGAACATTGTGGAACGTAAACCAGTGAAGTTTTGCTTTAATGATGATGGTACTTTATGCTTTAAGGGTCGAATAGTTGTACCAGAAGATGCAGAGTTGAGGTGCACTATTTTGACGAAAGCTCATAGTAGTCCTTTTGCTATGCACCCCGGTAGTACCAAAATGTATCGTGGGTTGAAGATGAGTACTATTGGATTGGGCTAAAAAGGGATGTTGCGGAGTTTATGAGTAAGTGTATGGTTTGTCAAAGGGTAAAAGCTGAACATCAATTTCCATCCAGGTTGTTGCAACCATTGAGGATACCGAAGTGGAAATAAGAGAGAATCACTATGGATTTTGTGTCCGGTTTGCCTTTGACACCGTCCAAAAATAATTCCATTTGGGTAATTGTAGATCGCTTGACGAAGTGTGCACATTTTGTACCGGTGCATACGACGTACACCTTGGATAGGTTGACGGATTTGTATGTCACTGAAATCGTGAGGTTGCATGGTGTGCCTAAGTCCATTGTTTCAGATAGGGATCCACGTTTTACCTCAAGATTTTAGGGGTCGTTATCACAATTGATTTTTAGTACATCTTATCATCCTTAGATGGATGGATAGTCTGAGCGAGTTATCCAGGTGTTGGAGGATATGTTGGGTTGTTGTGTTATCGAGTTTCGGGGTTCTTGGGAGAAACATTTACCTTTGGTGGAGTTTGCCTATAATAACAGTTATTAGGCGAGTATCCAAATGGCTCCATATGAGGCTTTGTATGGCCGAAAGTGTAGAACCCCTCTTTGTTGGGAGAAGGTGGGAGAGAATCTTGTTTCTTTACCAAATGTGCTTAAGGGCACTACTGAGAAGGTAAAGCTTATTCGAGATCGGCTTAAGGCAGCTTCGGATAGATAGAAATCCTACGTGGATTTGAAGTGTCGAGAGATCGAGTATGTAGTTGGTGAGAAAGTGTTTCTTAAGGTTTTGCCTTGGAAGAAGGTGATAAGATTTGGCTGGAAGGGCAAGTTGAGCCCTAGGTTCATAGGACCATATGAGGTGCTAGAACGTGTTGGTCCTGTTGCTTATAGATTAAGGTTGCCACCTGAGTTAGAGAAGATACATGATGTCTTCCATGTATCCATGTTACAGAGATATAGATCGGATCCTTCACATGTTATGCCTATTGAGGAGATTAAATTGAATCCGGATTAAACCTATGATGAGGAACCAGTTGAAATCCTAGATTCAGATAGTAAGGTGTTGCGTGGTAAGACCATAGAGTTGGTCAAAGTGTTGTGGCGACATCGAGGTGTTGAGGAGTCCACTTAGGAAAGAAAGGATGAGATGTTGGATCAGTTTCCCTATCTTTTTCCACCAGGTAAATTTCGAGGATGAAATTTCTTAAGTGGAGGAGAGTTGTAACGCTCTGATTTTGGTCCTAGAAGTTATCCGATTAGTTCGGACAGTTCCGGTGAACTGGAGTAGCGGTCTAGACTAGTATTGGGATTTAATGAAAAAGAAATATATTTTGACCAAAATAAAATATGGAAAAATTATCTAAAATATTTAAATATGTTTTGAAAATAATGGTGAACTCAATTTGGCAAAATAAATTGAGTAAGGGTGACATTTTGAAAATTGTGACTATTTTGTAAAGAAATCAAAACTATTTTAGGGACTGTTTTGTAAAAGGATGGGAACTTAGAATCTTTAAGGAGCTAATAACCCTAAAGTCTAATATCAGACTTTATCCCTTAATTGGCTTATTTTAAAGTGTTTTAATTAACTAAAATTGGTTAGGAGAGTTATTGAGGAGTTATTTTCCTCTAAAACAAATTTGACGTAACTTTTCTTCTCTCAAAAATTCTCTCAATTCTCCCTCCAGCCAAACACCTTCTTCTCTTCAAAAGCTAAAGGTAAACTCTTAACATAATTGACTTTTGATTTCTAAATGATTTCCTAATGATTTCTCACCAAAATCTTATTGTTTAAACTTTGTTTTCTCATGTAAATCAACCAATTAAGGGGAAAGCTACCATTAGAGGTAAGGTTCCAGTTTCCTCCTCTAATGAAAGGTTTTTTATTGAAATTCACAAGTTCTTGATCCTTTATCAATGTTTTCTAATAAGTTTTGTTGTGATGATTAAGGGAAATTGGTTTAATTGAGGTTTTTGAGTTAGTAAATGAAGAGATTGGTTTAAATTCATATGGATCTAAAAATTCTGAGTATTATGATGATTTTAATCATTAAGTTGATGTTAAAGATTGTGGATAAGTGTTTTTGATCAATGTAAACCCTAAACTAGTTAGATTACTATGAATCTAAGTTGTCATCTTTGGTTTTTGGTTTTATATTTGGGTTTAATGGTTGATGGAAGTTAAAGGATGTTGGGAAGTGTTTAATTGATGTTGCTTAAGTGTTGATTTCGTTGGGTAAGGGCTGAAGATCATTTAAGATGATTTTGCCTTTGTTTTCGATAGTTTTCGGTTGGTGTTGTGTTGTTAATTGTGCTAGAATGTTGAGGAGGTTATGGGCTGCGAGTTTAGATGTGGGAGTGAGCTTTAATTCTCTGTTTTGGTTGGGTAAAAATAGGGGAGATCAATCCGGAATTGTTTGGAGGTGCTACAATTGCTTTGGATGCTTGATTAACACTTCGGCTTGCAAGCAAAGCTAAGTCGGTGAGTGAAAATGTGGGTTTACTACTTTAAAAAGGTTTGAAAGTGATTTATAGGAGTTTAGATTGAGCTTGAAATGCCAATCTAGGCTCGGAAGTAAGTATGGTGATAATTGCTCTCGGATTTCGGTTTTTCCATGGTTTTAATGATATCATGCTCATGTTTTGATTATGGTTTTGTTATCTACTGTTTAATGCATGTTTTCATATGTGAAATATGATGAGGTTTATCCCATGAAATAGAATTGCTATGGCAATGAGATATTTTATGCTTTTGAAAATCTTTGCATGGTTTAATGCATGAGATTTGGGATATGGAAATGGTTTTGATGATGCTTTGGTAAAACAGTAGGTTAACATGGTTTTAAATTGTATATTGGCAAGCGATGATGATTGTTAAACCATGTCGGATATAATTGGTCGACCAATAGGATGTGAGTGCACTATAATATACAAAATTCACGTGTGTGCTAAATTCTTCAGTTACATAATAGAGGTAGTGCTATTGTGTTGCGAGTGATAGGGGTTAGTGATATCACCAACGGGCAATGCGGGTAGTGGCAACTCGGCCGAAGTGAGATTATGGTGAGGGTAGTTTCACCATGTGACTTGATGGGGGTAGTGCCATCAAGGTGTTCGTATATCTGAACATGAAAGGATGAGGGTAGTGCCATCCAAAGGATAGGGGTAGTTCTATCCGGATCACTTGTATTGCCAATGTATGTGCTAAACATGTATCATGCTTTTAAATGATGGTTTGTATAATGTGATTTATACATGGGAAAGGTTTGTATAATGTGGTTTGTACATGAAGCTTTGCATAAAGTGAGATTATGCATGAGATTTAAAATGGAAGCATTACTAGTTGGCTAAGCATGTAAGACTTGAGATTTTGCATTGAATTGCATAAGACTAATGATACATGTGGAGAAATGAAATGGGTTTTGCTTCAGAAAAGTGGCTTCAAACATGAGTTTTGATTTGAGCATGATATTGGAGATTTATGGAATAAAATGGTTTTTAAATGCATTGTTGTTGTGTTTGTTCTGATTGACCCTCACTAGGCATTTTATGCTTACGCACTCTTTTACAACAATGCAGATCATTAGAGTGTTGGTGGCAGCAAGGAAGCAAAGATTCGATCCAAGTTGCGACTGTAAGCTCAAGTATGGTTTGATGGTTTAAAACATAGCTAATAATTGCAATGGGGTTAGCCAAGTGTTTTGGGAGGTTGTGTTTTGAAACTCTCTGGTTTTGGCAAGTCTGTATTGCCTTCTTAGACTTGTAAATGGCCTTTAATTGTGTATTTGGTTTGGTTTGCATTTTGGTGCTAGAATGGTTACTTTTCATAGCAAGCATGCCTATAGATACTCAGATGTGTTGATGTTTGAAAGCATGTTTTGGTGTTTAATGCCTATGGTTTTATGCTCTAAGTGGTTGTACATGTCTTAGTAGAAAATTGGAATGTCTTCGGATGAGTTTAAGCTTGAAAAATCTGCATTTTGTGACTTTTTGTGCCTAGGCGTATCGATACGTGGGCCATCGTATCGATATGGTTAAGCTAAAAAGGGCTTGGTGTATCGATACAGTATGAATCGTATCAATACGGTAAAAGAAGAAATTGGCTAAGCGTATCGATACTCGGGATCGTATTGATACAGTTTTGAGCTACTGGAATTTGGGTTTTGAAATTACAAAGGACCCTATCGATATTGTGCTCGGACGTATCGATACCCTATTAGTTAAAGTGGTTAATTGGCATCTTCTGAAGTTCTGAATCTTTACGTTTTAGTCCCTAAGTGTTTGTGCATGCAATTGAGTGAGTTTGGGTGATCGAAATGAGTTAAAATTTGATTTGAACACATGAAACCTAACTAATTGACTATTGGTAACTTTAATTTTGCAATTGGTCCCTAAATTTTATAAATTTTACAAAATGGTCCCTAAATGTTAAACAGGACGATTGGATGTCAAATCGATATCCGATCAAGTTGTAATTTCTTTTGCTGTCAGCATGTACGCTTAGGTTAACAATGTTGCATCTAGACATGATAAAAAGAAAAAAAAGGTCGTTAGTCAAAGTGAGTCTTAGCGGATTCGCTCTGGTTTTTCCCGTATGACTCGATCGGCTCGGTCTTACGACTAGACCAGGTTAAGGGGGTTACATTTCTTCTTCCCCTGCTTGTTCCCCTCTTTGACCGACGATAAGCCTTCCGGTCTCTTCATGGCCAAGTATGGTGAGTCGGCGTGGAAGTAAGGAAAGGGATTTCTCTTTTTAAAAGAAAAATGGACCCTTGGTTTTTGTTTTAAAAAAGGGTGGTATTCCATTGTTTTTTTAGATTTGGAGGTCAGATTTGGGTTTGGAAACAAAAAGGGGAGTGTTTTGGATGAGTTTGTGAGGCGTCAACCGCCGTCGAGCGGTAGCCAACGCGGCAGAAAAGCTGCCAAAATCTGGGTTTGGCAGCGGTTTCCGGTTTATAGGAAGAACACATGGTGGTGTTCATCTATTTTTCAGAGAGAGCGAGGGTGAGGGGGTGTGTTTTGGGTAATCAGTCTTTTGAAGTGAAAAAGAGGGGCAAAATTTTGCCCAAAATATGTTTTATACTCGACCCCTTTTAAAAATGATCTTATTGCAACATAAATCCCTTCGTGTCTCCTTTGTTACACGCGGGAGGGTCTCTGCGTTTTTAAATTACACCCCGGTCCCCCTTTTAAAAATGGGACAATTCCCTTTTAAATCCCTTCGCTCTTTGATAATAGCACCCGCGGCCCTTCCGCTTCTTAAAACCTCAGCCGCAGTCCGTGTCTTTTTTAAGTCTTTGCCACTTCGCCTTTTTTCATACATGTTTATTTTTCCCCTATAATTTACTTTCTCTTCTATTTTAGTCCTATTTATATGTATATGTTTTTTTATTTTACATTGTTATGTTAAGTGTGACATATGAACCATAATATATGTTTTTCGACATATAATATACAGTGCATAATATATGATTGTAAACATAATATATAGTATGTATCATATATGTTTATAATACCTATAATACATGGTTTATTGTGCAATATTATTTGTATATTACTATATGATATAGTTGTTACATGCTAGATACAGTTCGTTATCCCCTTGTATGCATAGTTTATTTTCATGTTATTTGTTTTATTTTAGATAGTAGGTCCTTAGAATTTAATTTAATTAATTTAAAACATGCCCTTGGCTTAATGGGGTTTGTGTTTAGATTAATTAAACTAAATATGGGCTCTTTAGATTAGTTAGAACTTTAGTTTTTGGGCTTTTTAGGATAGTTTAGGGTAATTTAGTTTAATTAATCTAAAGTGTGCGCTTGTCTTATTGTGGCATAATCTTTAAATTAATTAATTTAGATTTAGGATTAGATTTTTAAAGCCATAGTTAGATTTAAGGTTCAAATTAGTTTAATATGTTTAAATTTATCCTTGGCTTATTGGGATAAATGTTAAATTTATTAAATTAGTTGAACATCTCTTAATTTTCCCTTAAGATAAAATCGACAAAGCTTAGATGGGCGCTTAATTCAAATCGCGATTTAACTAATTTGATTCGCTTTAAATAGAATCATTGGCTTATTGGGATACTAGTTTAAAATTAATCAAATTAATTATTGCTCAAGATAATTAGTAAATCATTAGGAGTTCCTTTTTAGGGATAATTAATTTAGGGCTAATATTAGACTAACCTAGCTAATAATTAGATCATTAATCAATTTTTCATAATTTGGGCCTTTGAGGATAGGACTTTAGTGGGCCTAGGGTTTTAATTTTCAATCCCTTCCTTGCCATGCATTTCTAATTGTCATTCATATGACCTTTAATTTTATAATCAGGCATGGAAATTAATTAACTTAAACCCTAAAAGGAGGTATTCATTAATTCTGATATTTGTGTCGTAACAATCCTGGCTCAATGGATGCTGACCAAATATTTGAATTAATTCCTACCGTCCGAAAGTAAACATTAATTAAAGTTGACAAACCATATCATCATGTTTAAATGCTTGCATAATGCATAAAGGTGATGTACGAATTTTGAACCACAAATTAACACGGCAGTCGGCCTTGTTCGATGTCGGTTTAATTTATGGTCTGTTGTATTGTCACCCTTATTAATTAAACGTTTAATTAATTTGTACCCACCAATTTGACTAAGCCCACTTAACTAGATTTCATACTCAATTGAGAATATTTAATTAGCGTTAATTTGAATTTCATCCATTTCCATAGATTGAAAGCAATATGTGATTTGGTACCGATTTCGGGCGTTGTGGGAGTGCTAACCCTTCCCCACACGTAACCAACTCCTGAACCCAATTTCACGAGTCTCTGGTTTTGTGGTGTCCGATCTACATTAGCCAAATGACCGGTGGTGACTCCAAGTCCTCTTATTTTTCAAAAGAACAAAAAAGGTTTTCTATTTCAAAAAAAAGGGGTCGCTACATACATTACCGAGTTGCAAACATATCTCTCTATTGTTGCGATCCCAATAATTTAAATAAGGATTAAGTCCTACTTTTTCCCCTGTAGTAGTCTCAATTTATTGATTTCGCCCCTATAATATTTTTGCATCAATTTGGCCCTTGAAGTAGTTAAATTGCATCATCGTTTTTCCCTTGACTGACACTCTAACCATAATTTTAAAATCTCAAACCCTAAACCTTAAACCCTAATTAAAATTTTATCAATATATAGTGATTATGAAACATAAAAACATGCCTAAACCCTAAACGGTGATGCAATTTGACTACTTTAGGGGCTAAATTGATGCAAAAATACCATAGGGGCGAAATCAATAAATTAGGACTAGGGATGTAAAATAGGTAATTGGATAGGTTTCAAGTCGGGTCAAATCAAATACAGGTCATTTCAGGTCGATTTAATGTTTTGACTCGATTTGGGTCAGGTGCGGGTAATGATAAGTCAGGTTCATTTTAGGTCGGGTTCATTTCAGGTCGGATTCATTCCGGGTGGGGTTCATTTTAGTTTTGGCTCATTTCAGGTCAGGTTAAAATTGTTCGGGTTCAAATAAGCTAATTGACGGGTTAGTTCAGGCTCGGTTAGACTTTAGGTCGGTTTAATTTCAGGTCGGGTTCATTTCAAGTCGGGTTCATTTCAGGTCGAGTAATTTCAAGTCGGTTTCATTTAAGGTCCGGTTAATTCAGGTTTTGAATTCGTATTAAGTTTGAGTTTGGTACAAATAGTCGATAGACTTTGGGTTGGGTCATTTCGAGTGAATTATTTAACGCCTTTCGCGAACTCGAATCACATTAAAAATAAATATTAGGCATTAGAATGAACCAAAATATCACTGTTAATTTAAAATATTGGAGTAAATTACAAAAAATAGAAATAAATAAGGGTCAATTTCGGTGAGAAAATAAAATTTTGGGGAATAACATGAACAAAAATATCATCATATTAAAAATATTGGACTAAATTACAAAAATGTAAAATAAATAGGGGTTAATTTTGGTTAAAAATAAAATTTTAGGGACTAACATGTACAAAAATATCATCATATTAAAAATATTAGACTAAATTACAAAAAATGAATAGGTGTCAATTTGGACTAAAAATTAAAATTTAGGTACTAGAATAAACAAAAATATTATAGCACTAAATTACCAAAAATAAAAATAAATACGCGGCAATTTTGACTAAAAAGTAAATTGTAGGGACTAGAATAAACAAAAATATTATTCGATTAAATTACCAAAAATAGAAATATATATGAGTCAATTTCGGCTAAAAATAAAGTTTTAGGGACTAGAATGAACAAAAATATCATCATATGAAAAATATTGGACTAGATTACAAAAATTAAAATAAATAGGGGTCAAATTTGGTTTAAAATATCTAATTGATCTAAATTAAAACCTAGAAGCATAAATTGCATACCTAATTAAAATAACTCTAACATTAAATGTCGAATCTCAATTAAATTAACCTAAATTGGGAGTCAATTGAATTAAACTAAAACCTAAAAGTGAACATTTAGGGCTTAAATGAAAAACATCTAAAGTCGGAAGGGCTAAAAAAATAATTGCCCTAACCTAAAATTTTGTGTGGGTTCTTTCCCTCCCTCCCACCCATTCATTTTAATTATAAAAAGAAAAAATAATTGGTTAAAAAAGGGGGAAATGACAGAATTTTAGAGGGGAATAAGGCGTTTGTTTTTAGGTTAGGGATTGATTACCTTTTAGGTCTTGCCGTGTTTAAAATGTTGCATTTCACTTTTAAGTTTTAATTTAATTCAATTTAGTCACAAGTATCCCACAGTTTGGACTTCAGATATAGCAATCCCCTCCCCACAGTGATATTTAGTCCTTAAAATTTTACTTTTATATGAATTTGAACCTTATTTATTTCGAATTTTTGCAATTTAGTCTAAGAATTTCAATATGCTAATGTATTTGTTCATTTTAGTTCCTAAGATTTAATTTTTAGCTGAAATTAACCCTATTTAGTTCTATGGTAAAATTGGTCACTAGACTCTCAAATTTATCCACTTTCAAATTGTCAAATTGGTCCCTAATTTTGATTTATGGACTAAAAATTAAATTTCTCCACTCTCAAGTTACCCATAATTTAACCATGATGGTAGCATTTAGATCTTTTAAGAGCTCGATGAGGAAATTTCTAGTAGCAAAGTCGAGCATTTAGCCTTGTAGAACTTTTGCTATAAGATCTGAGAACTTAAATTTTCACAAAAAACTTTAAGTTGTAATAAATTTATTATCTTATTTCTTAATTTCAGTTTGTACATTTGTTATCTAATACTTATGTCATATTTCATAATTTCAGTTTATACATTTGTAAGTTTACTATGTTGTAATACATTTTTAAGTTGTAATAAACTTTTGTTCTATTCATTTTTAAGTTTACTTCATTTTACTAAAATTATTTATTAGCAGCTTTAATTTGTGTATGATAATTAAAATTATAATTACAACTATGAATTTAAAACAATAGAATAGAAACGGTTAACCTTCTAACATCTTGTTTTTATCAAATCAACAAAAAGTTTCTAATCTTTCCCAATAAAATTTGGTCAAATTAATCAATAAAATTTAGTCAAATTAATAAGAAAAAAGACAAATGAATATCTACACTTACATAGTAGTGACTATAGTGTCAACTAAAAGGCATATTGAATTATTACTAAGCATTGAATTATTTAACAAAATTTCAAACTTAGTAGTGTCAAATGAATATCTAAATTCAATCTTACTTTTTTGATATTTTTAATTGATTATATATGTATATATAACAAAAAGATTATTTAACACTTTAAACTTATTTAAAAAATTAATAGTTTACATTTATCAACACCTAATAGTTTAGGTTATCAAAACTTTAAATTGATTATACATATATTCTCATATATAATTTAATAAATTAATAATCAATAATTAAATTATTTAATAAAAAGATTTTAAATGCAAAAATTGTTGAGTGGATCAAATGATAGTGATTTGGCCAAGAGGGGGTGAATTGGCAATTTAAAATTTGAGGGAGCAAAAAAGAAATTGAAAAATGAAGGACAACGGCAATTATAGTGGTTCAAGCTTGTAACAAGCTCTACATCAACTACCTTAGCTCCCACTAAGGATTTTCAACAAAACCCACTAGATTTTCTACCCCTTTTCTAGGCTTAGGAGGTAACCTTTACAAACGGTCAATCTTTCTACCCAAAGGTTGACCAAAGAAATCTCTCAATACAAAGAAGAAGTTGGAATCTAAAAATATCTCTCAGAAGATGGATATTGCCCAATTACAATCAAAACACACCCCAGATTCTAAATAAAGATTTACAATGAAGAACTCCAATGAGTTGGGTACAAAGATATGACTCTATAAGGCACAAAGGCTTGGATTAATGCTTGGATGTTGCTTGATGGTTCAATAGTTGTTGCTGGTGCTTTGGAGGCTTGCTTTTATACCCTTGCATTGATTTCTAGCCGTTTGGGTGGTTGAGATCACTATTGTAGCCGTTGGGCTACATTTTTCACGTAATTAATGCTCTTGATCAACCATCTATATCAGTACGCGAAGGCACGTATCAGTACCTATCTATAAGAAGAAAGAGTTGTTGTGCACAAAATAATAGGGGCGTATCGATACGGTCTCAGTGAAAAAGCTGTATCAATGTAATTTTGCTCGCTTAAGCTACTGACTGAACCTGTATCAGTACATCTTGAGGTGTATCGATACAAGTCCAACGACAATTTAAAATTGGTCTTTCCTAATAATCGACTCTAATGGCTAAATCATTAAATTCTAATATTTGAGAAAATCTTTGAGGCGTATCGAAAAATCTAGTGGCGTATCGGTACGCTATACTTAAAACTTAAACCCAGTATGAAGGTCGTATCGATACGTATGTAATCGTATCAAAACACCTAAGGAAAAATACTTAGCCTATTTGAAGGCCGTATCGATACAAAAAGAGCCGTATCGAAACAGATGCTTATAGTGACCAATGTTTCAAAAATTGTATCGATACGCTTAGAGGAGTATCGACACACCTAGGCGTATTTCAATAGTTTGGCCTTTAAAACACTTAGAAAAATTTAGGGCTTTAAGTTTTTGACTTAGATCAAAAATGCTTTAAAATATTTATCAGTTTGGGACACTTTAAAAATTTGTTTGCTTTACAATTAAGTCCTTGAAAAACATTTGTTATATCAAAATCATCAAAGGTTTTACAATCTCCCCCTTTTTGATATAACAAAACCAAAGCAAATTTTTAAGTGTTTTGAAATTACTCCCCCTTAGAGTAAGCTAGGTTTTGAAAATTTTAGCTTATGTACATTCTCTCCCTTTTTGTTAGATCAAAATCAATGATAGTAAAGGATAATTCAAAGCAACATACTTAACATAATTCAAAGCATAATCTAGGCAACATAAGTATCATTAAGGTAACATAATCCAAATCCAAACAAAGCTAAAATTAAAGCATAGGTTCATAGAGTAAATATCATAGGTGTATAAAAAGAAAAGTCTAATATGACATGCAATTAAATGAAGGTCAATGGAGCATTATCTTCATCCTCGTCTTGATCTTCATCTTCATCATGGGTTTGAGTAGCTTGAGATTGTCGCCATTCTCCATGAAAAGCCGTAAGTGATATGTCTATCGAACTTTATTGGCTTTCTATGGCTTGAACTCGATCCTCTAAGGAAGTAAATCGAGTATCAATAGTCACAAACCCTTCGGTCATTGTTATCCTCAATGAAGTGAATTGCTTATTGAGATAAACCATGAGAGTGTCCATAGCTTGTGGAGAAATCGGAGCTTGAGGGGCGGCTAGAGGAGGAACTTCCAGTACTTCAAGAATCGCATTGTATGGAAGCTCGCCAAGATATAACCACTCACCATTAAAATAGTAGAACTTTGAACGAACAAGAGATCGCTCATCAATGGGATCGGTAAGAGGCTCGGAAAAATCTGGCGAGCAATCAATCTCCAACTGAGTGAACAGGTAACTCAAAGTTGTCCCATAAGTGAATGATGCAACAAGAGAGGTGTGTCGATGTTGGATAAGGTAGACTAGCTCTGCAAACATGATTCGAGCAAGATTGGGCTGCTTCTCTTCACGAAAGCATCGAATCCAAAAGTCATCCACTTGGCAAATAGTGGAAAACTTTCCACCGGATGGCCGAAACCACCAAGTGATCATGAGATGCAAGAAACGATCATGAGCATCTAGAACCGTAACATAACCACTAAGAACATGTCCCAATGAGTCTTCATTATCAATTCCTTCATCTTCGAACCCAAAAACATTAACAAGAGTTTAAACATAAATCCGAAATTTCTTCCCTATTAAGAAGGACTCAATAGCAATAACTTTAGTACGATCTTCGTTGGGGATACACCGGGCATTGGCAAAGAAAATCAAAACAAGATTACAGTACAAAAACCCAGGGATTGAAAAAAAAGGCATAAAGTTCCAACTGTGTAAAAGAGGAAGGTATTTGAACTTCAAACGTTCAGAATTTAAAAAATGGATAGATGTTACTCTTCCGCGGTGGATTTTATAATTTTGGTATTGCTTGAAGTTGTTTAGAGCCGCCGGGGTTGCAAAACTCTTTTGATAAATGACACTAATATAAGGACATGCTGAATTATCTTCAGCAGAAGACTCGCCAACCTCGTTTGTTCAACCTCTTTTTCGTGGTGCCATATTAAATCTGAAAGAAAGATAAGGCACAAAACATACGTGTGAATAAATCATCAAATCCAATCCAATATATAATCCAAAATTCAAGGTATTAATGAAAAACTGTACAATATAATTTTAGAAAAAAACTATAATAAGAAATCTAGAAAAACATATTTAAAAATATACGGTATAATTTTTACATTCGAATTGAAAAAATTCAAAATTTTGAAAATTGTTTTGCAAATACTTTAAAACACATACTATTAGTATACTTTTTTTACAAAAGATTATTAAAAACAGTAAAATAAAAAGAAAAAAGAAAGAGTTTATACTTGATTGGAGGAAATTAGAAGAATGGATGGATGATAATGCACCAATTTGATGAGAGATCTTAGACTTGGTTTGTTGAACAAAAACCCTCAAAAATTTGTGTGAAAAACTAGAGGATTTGAAGGTTATTTATAGTTGAAAGAGTTAGGGTTTCGAATGAAAAAGGATTTATAGAGATTGATTTAAAGTTGGATTCTCATTAAAGGCTCATTTAAAGACTCAGCGCCCATGCGTACTGATACCCCACATGGCATATCGGTACATGTGTGTCGAAACACAAGGACCATTTTGGTACGGACTTACCTGTATTGAAATATGTTCTTGAGCCCGTATCGATACGTTTGGATGCGTATCGATACACTTATGTTGAGAAATGCAATCTGGGTTGAGTCAAGAATGGTGTATCGATACACTTTAACCTGTTTCAATACGAATAACTCAGAAAATGCATTTTGGGCCACAAGTTGCTCAAAAGTTCAATTTTACTTTAACCGAAATGCATGTATATGATGAATGAACAGGATGAAGATTAAGAATAGAGACAAGCTCCCCCTAACTAAAGGCATAGATGCATCAAGAGGCACAAATTACATAAACATGGATATCAAATCAGTTCAAGCAAATTCTTGGTCTTTTGGGACTCTAAAGGGTCAAGGAAGGCTTGTTAAACCTAAGTCTCTCCTAAGGGTCCAAAAACGTTCTTTATCTAATGGTTTAGTAAAAATATCCGCTAATTGATTCAAGGTATCGACATACTCTAGAACTACATCATTCTTTAAGACATGATCCCTAATGAAATGATGTCTTATTTCTATGTGCTTGGTTCTAGAGTGTTGAATGGGATTCTTAGTGAGACAAATGGCACTAGTATTGTCACACTTAAGGGGTATGGTATCTATTTCAAAACCATAGTCTAAGAGTTGTTGCTTCATCCAAAGGACTTGAGCACAATAACTCCCTAAGGATATGTACTTCGCTTCGGTGGTAGATAAAGCTACGGTATTTTGTTTCTTAGAGAACCAAGATAAGAGCATACTACCTAGGAATTGACATGTTCCGGAGGTACTTTTCCTATCAATCTTACACCCCCTATAATCCGTATCTGAATAAGCATAAAGATTGAAGGAAGAGCCTCTAGGATACCAAAGACCTAAACTAGGTGTATCTCTAAGGTATCTAAAGATCCTCTTAATGGCTACTAGGTAAGATTCTCTAGGGCTAGCTTGAAACCTAGCACACAAGCAAACACTAAACATGATATCGGGTCTACTTGTGGTAAGGTAAAGCAAAAAGCCAATCATTGAACTATAAAGCTTAGAATCGACACATTTACCTCCTTCATCTTTGTCAAGCTTAATAGATGAGCTCATTGGAGTGGCTTGAGGCTTTACGTTCTCCAAGCCAAACTTCTTGAGCATATCCTTGATGTACTTAGCTTGATTGATGAAGGTGACATCTTTCCTTTTCTTGATTTGGAGCCTCAGGAAAAATGAGAGCTCCCCCATCATGCTCATCTCGAACTCACCTTGCATTAGCTTAGAAAATTCTTGGCAATAAACCTCATTAGTAGAACCAAAAACAATATCATCAACGTACATTTGAACTACTAAGATGTCATTGCCATATCTTTTAATGAAAAGTGTAGTGTCCACCTTGCCTTTTTCAAAACTTTTTTCAATTAAAAAGTTTGAAAGCCTTTCATACCAAGCTCTATGAGCTTGTTTTAAACCATATAAGGCTTTGGTCAATTTAAAAACATGGTTTTGAAAATTTGGATCTTCAAAACCCGGTGGTTGTTCAACATACACTTCTTCATTAATAAAACCATTTAAAAATGCACTTTTAACATCCATTTGGAAAAGCTTGAAATCATGAAAGCATGCAAATGCAAGAAGCATCCTAATAGCCTCCATCCTAGCTACGGGTACATAGGTTTCATCGAAATCTATTCCCTTTTCTTGAGTGTAACCTTGAGCAACAATTCTAGCCTTGTTTCTCACAATGTTACCACTCTCATCTAGCTTGTTTCTAAAGACCCATTTAGTTCCTATAGTAGTTGATTACTAGGCCTATCAACTAATGTCCATACTTGACTTCTCTCAAATTGATTAAGTTCTTCTTGCATGGCCAATATCCAAAATTCATCTTTTAATGCTTCTTTGATATTTTTAGGCTCATTGCATGAAATAAATGCAACATTATTTATAAGTTTGAGAGAGGATCTAGTGGTTACCCCTTTGGATGGATCACCCAAAATTTTACCACCTTTGACATAGTTGAACTCCCTTCGGTAGGTGACCTCCTTTTCCTCTAGAGCCAAGTCCTTTAAGGCTTTAAGAGGTGGATCTTGTGTTTCCTCTTCTTTGCTTGGAATCTCATCCACCTTTGATGTTTGTCCTCCACCAATGGCTTCAATGATCCCTACATCACCATCATCACAATATTCCTTCATCAGAAGGAGGTTATCATTGAAAACAATATGTATAGACTCTTCTACAACCAAAGTTCTTTTATTAAATACTCGATAGGCTTTAAAGTTTGAAGAGTAACCTAGAAAATAGCTTCATCACTTTTTGCATCAAATTTACCTAAATTATCTTTTCCATTGTTTAAAACAAAACATTTACAACCAAAAGGATGGAAATAGCTGATGTTAGGCTTTTTGGATTTTAAAATCTCATAAGATGTTTTCTTTAAAATAGGCCTAATCATTACTCTAATAATTATGTAGCAAGCCGTATTAGTGGCTTCCGCCCAAAAATATTTAAGTAAATTATTTTCACAAAGCATGGTCCTAGCCATTTCTTCTAAAGTTCTATTTTTCCTCTCAACTACCCCATTTTGTTGAAGAGTGCGAGGAGCCAAAACATTGTGGCTAATACTATTTTCATTACAAAAATCTTCAAAACTCATATTTTGAAATTCGGTTCCATGATCGCTTCTAACATGTGAAATTTTAAGATCAAGATCATTTGGGGTGATTTTTGAAAACGTGATGATTTTTTCTAAAGCCTCATCCTTAGTACTTAAGAAGAGAACCCAAGTGTATCTAGAATAGTCATATACTAACACATATGTATATGACTTACCACCCAATCTTATAGTCCGAATAGGCCCAAAGAGATCCATATGGATCAACTGTAAACATCTATTAGTGGAAACATCATTATTGGATTTAAATGAGGTTCTTTGTTGTTTACCCTTAGCACATGTATCACAAATTTTATCTTTAGAGAACTTTAGCTTCGGTAAACCTCTTACTAGATCAAGGGAAATCAATTTCTCTAAAACACTAATGCTAGCATGTCCTAGTTTCCTATGCCACAACCATATATCATTTTCATTATGTGCCACAAAATATGCATTGGATGTATGTATGTCGTCTAAATGCACCATATAGATATTACCTATGCGATGACCTATGAGAATTATTTGATTTGTTTTAATGTTCATGAGTTTACACCCATTAGCATCAAAAAGAACATTAAAACCCTTATCGCACAATTGACTAATGCTCAACAAATTATGTTTAAGACCATTGACATAAAGAACATTTTTAATAAGAGTAGTTGAGAGATTACCAATGGAGCCAATTCCTTCAATGTGGCCTTTGGAGTTGTCACCAAATGTCACTACTCCTCCACTCTTTGGTTTGAGCTCCAAGAATCTACTCTTGTCTCCGGTCATGTGTCTTGAGCAACCACTATCAAGGTACCAAGAATTTTGACTTGTGGTTTTGACCTAGTAGCATTGCTCCCCCTACAAACAAAGATCAAGTTTTGAATTTTGGTACCCAAATCATTTTGGGTCCATAAATATTAGTTCCCAAAATCTTGGTTCCCTTAGGAATCCAAGAAGCAATAGCATTCATATTGTTAGAAACTATAAGTTCCTTAGGTACCCATACACTCCTAACTCTTTTAGTTTTAGATTGCTTTTGAAAACTTCTTTGTTTGAGGTTAAAAGTCTTTCTCTTTACATATTGGGTTTTTGACTAAGTACCCTTTTCAAAAGTATTTTTCCCAATAGTAAGAGAAGTTTTAAGATTTTCCACCTCTTTTGTGTGATAATCTTGGAAATCGGAAAGAAGTTTTTCTAAATCGTGATTTTTCTTTTTAAGCTCATTTGAAAGATTTTCCAAATATAAAACTTTCTTTTCCAATCCGGAATTGGTTTTTAAAAGAGACTCATTTTGAAATTTCAAATCGAAAATGTTTTTCTTGTTTTTAGAAATAGACTCTTTGTATTTTTTTACCAATTCGTCATAAACATTTTGTAGCTCATCATAAGCATCATATAATTCATCATAAGTAAAAGGTGATGAGTTAGAGTTTACCATTGGTTCCTCCTCAAAGGCCATGAGGCAAAGGTTGGCCACTTCATGCTCCTCATCCTCGGATGACTCCTCGTCACTCCAAGTTGCCATTTGAGCTTCTTCTTCTTCCTGAAGCTCTTCTTCTTTAGTTGAGGGTAATCGGTGCGAATGTGGTCGAGCTTCTTGCACTCATAACAAATGAGTTGGTCCTTCTCTTCCTCTTTGCGCTTGTTATTGAACTCCCATCTTCTATTGAATTTTCTTCTACGGTTTGGACTTCATGAACCGGGTAAACCGCTTGGCCAACATGGCCATATCTTCGTCTTTCTTCTCGCTTGAATCACTTTTCTCAAATGAAGCTTTGAGAGTAATACCAAGCTTCTTTTTTGTCCACCTCCTTTTTCTCTACTCTTTACTCTTCTCTTTTCTTTTCTTCTTCCCTTCCTTGCTTCATAATCTCATGAGTAAGGAGAGATCCTACTAATTCATCGAGCTTTAACGTCTTCAAGTTCTTCGCCTCGATGATTGTGGTTCTCTTCCCATCCCATGATTCGGGAAGAGAGTAGAGTAGTTTTCGGACAAGTTTGTCTTCAGGAATGATCTCACCGAAGCCCTTGAGACCATTTACAATAATAGAGAACCGGTCGAACATCTTGGAGACGCTTTCATTTGGCTCCATCTTGAAGTTCTCATAGCTTAGATTGAGGATCCCGATCTTGGTCTCTTTCATGTCGTTGGTGCCCTCATAAGTGGTCTCTAGCTTGTCCCACACCTCCTTTACACTTGTGCACGTAGACATCTTGGCATACATGTCGGGACCGAGTGCATAAAACAAGATGTGTAGGGCTTTATCTTTGATTTGGAGTCTTCTCCGATCTTCATCGGTCATCTCCACCCTTGTCTTTAGAACAAGTCTTCCTTCATCATCTCTTTTCATCGGAATGGCCTGTCCATCTTCTACTAATCCCAAAGGACATAGTCGGTGGATTTGATGAAGAGTCTCATCCGGTTCTTTTAATGGGGATAGTTATCCCCATTGAAATAAGGTGGCTTTGTGATTTATTGTGACTCGTATAGATTTTACCTAGAGGTAGAAGTCATGGCAATGAATGGATAGAAGATCAACACTCTTCAAGGATCGCCTCTTGTGGATGTTAAGCCTTCAAAGAGTTAAGATCTGATACCAATTGTTGAGTGGATCAAATGATAGTGATTTGGCCAAGAGGGGGTGAATTGACTATTTAAAATTTGAAGGAGCAAAAAGAAAATTGAAAAATGAAGAACAAAGGCAATTATAGTGGTTCAAGCTTGTAACAAGATTTACATCCACTACCTTAGCTCCCACTAAGGATTTTCAACAAAATCCACTAGATTTTCTTCCCCTTTTCTAGGCTTAGGAGGTAACCTTTACAATCGGTCAATCTTTCTACCCAAAGATTGACCCAAGAAATCTCCCAATACAAAGAAGAAGTTGGCAATCTAAAAATATCTCTCACAAGATGAATATTGCCCAATTACAATCAAAACACACCCCAAACTCTAAATAAAGATTTACAATGAAGAACTTCAATGAGTTGGGTATAAAGATATGACTATAAGGCACAAAGGTTTGGATTAATGCTTGGATGTTGCTTGATTGTTCAATAGTTGTTGGTGGTGCTTTGGAGGCTTGCTTTTATACCATTCCATTGATTTCTAGTCGTTTGGGTGATTGAGATCATTATTGTAGTCGTTGGGCTGCATTTTTCATGCAATTAATGCTCTTGATCAACCATCCATATCGGTATGCGAAGGCCTGTATCGGTACCTGTCTATAAGAAGAAAGAGTTGTTGTGCACAAAATAACAAGGGCGTATCGATACGCAGGGAAGCGTATCAGTATGGTCTCAGTGAAAAAGAAAGGGGCATATCGATACGGGAGAAGTCGTATCGATGCAATTTTGCTCGCTTGAGCTACTGACTGAACCTGTATCGGTACATCTTGAGGTTATCGATACGGGTCCAACAGCAATTTAAAATTGGTCTTTCCCAATAACTAACTCTAACGACTAAATCATTAAATGCTGATATTTGAGAAAATCTTTTAGGCGTATCGAAACACCTAGTGGCATATCGGTACGCAATACTTAAAACATAAACCCAGTATGAAGGCCGTATCGATACGGAAAGAGCCGTATCGAGACAGATGCTTACAGTGGCCAATGTTTCAAAAATTGTATCTATACGCTTAGAGGCGTATCGATACACCTGGGCGTATTACAATAGTTTGGCCTTTAAAACACTTAGAAAAATTTAGGGCTTTAAGTTTTTGACTTAGAATAAAAAAATGCTTTAAAATATTTGTCAGTTTTGGACACTTTGAAAATTTGTTTGCTTTACAATTAAGTCCTTGAAAAACATTTGTTATATCAAAATCATCAAAGGTTTTACAAAAATTAATAATATAAATGGTAAAAATTAGTTCATCATATTAAAATACAATAAATTCATCAAATCATAGACTTCCTCAATTACATGTCAGGTAAATATCAAGTCAGGTCAATATCAGTTCAGGTCAACAACAGGTCGGGTTCAAAACAAGTCGGGTCAATTAACAGGTCGGGTTCAAAACAGGTCGGGTTCAAAACAAGTCAGGTTCAAAACCGGTCAGGTAAATCGGATCTCGGGTAGATTCAGTCGGGTAATATCGGTTATCTAGCAAGTTAGTCTCAGGTTCAGGTTTGCTTCAGTCGGGTGCAGGCCGGGTTCCGGGTCCACAGTAACAGGTTCAATTCGGGTTCAGGTCATTCTCGGTCAAATGCAGGTCGAATTCGGTTACTACAGTAATAGGTCCAACTCGGGTTCGGGTCAACAGCAGTCGGTTACATATTGGTTTTGAGTCATTGCTTCCTCGGGTCAAACCAAGTTCTAACTCGAATAGGTTTTCAGTTGGGTTTTCAGGTCGGGTTAACTTTTTACATTTCTAATTAGGACTACTATAGAGGCAAAAGTATCCCTTAAGCCTTTAAATAACGGTCCACGACCGCAATAACAACCGTTATATAGTGGTAGCGACATCGTCTCAAAACCGCGATATCCGCAACCGTTATATCCACAATAGCATATGTTATTAAAAAAGTTCACTACTATGATACTCACAATGACCGCAATAACATCCATTATATCTGCAATCGCAATAAACGTAATGCGACCGAAGACACAACTACATCTGTAAATTTAAATTCCTAATTAAGAATTTAATATTTTAATTTGCCTTAATACCACCAAAATTTCAAACGGGATGCTGACAAATCTATCTGTTAACTGTGAGAAAAATCGTTTGTCTAAAACAAACCTTGAAACTTGTCTATAGAGTTTTCTAAATCCTTTTTTCAAGGTGGTCAATCATTTCAACGACGGCCGTCGGCAACCACCCCTTTTGTTTTCCCTTCTTCCCTCACCCAATAAAATAAAACCCTCTTCCCCATGTATTCGAGAGCCACATCTTCAATATCTTACTTCTTGTTCTTGATTTGTTTGACCGCTTTGTCATTTTACTATTTGTTTTTTTTTGTTGATAAATTACATTTTATTTTATAGTCTATATTTAAAATCCGTAATATCACCTCTTAATAATGTTATATTTAAAGTTTAAGTCCAGATATTCGGAGAAATTGTTTTGTGGGGATTATTTTCATGTACTTTTTGTGATTATTTGAATCAATGAATTTATTTTTTTTAAAAAAATAGATTATATAAATAGTCATCTCATAACACTTTTATTTTGGGCACTAAACTTTTAAAATTTACAATGCAACCACTAAATTTTTAATACGTTTTTATTATGGTCATTGACGTCAACTCCCGTTAAAAAATGCTAATATAACATGTTGAAGTCATCTTCTTCCCCTAAAACCCTAAATTTCTCAAACATGAAATTGGCAGCAGCCACCGCTAGGGGTGTTCACGAGCAATTAATCGTATTGAAACGACTTGTCAATACGATTATCGAGATAAAAAGTTTGACATTTTGATGAATTGTTACCGTCTTGTTTAAATCGGTTACCGCCTAAACGGTTAACCATTTTATTCGGTACGGTTAATCGATTAACCATAAACAGGTTAATAAAACACAAAACCAAAACTCAATACAAACTTCAAATGACTGAACTACATCATGCTCGATTCTGTAGATGACATTAGCGCTATGTTTCATTGGGAGAACCATTTTTTTCAAATGACAATATTAAAATTTAGTGTAAAATATGATATGGTCACCAGTTTGAGATAAAATGGTTACAAAATCCAAATATAGCAAGTTGGGCAAGTTGTTGGTGCAACTTGGAACTTTGCAATTCTCTTCTGTTGTGACCATCGTTTCTTCATGTATGGTTATCACTGATTTTTATAATAAATTTTAGTTTCCTCTCATTTCATGATTCAGTTATATATGTAAAGAATATACTATAAGAAATTTGAAGCAAGTTGCTTCAAAAGTAATAGCATAAGCTATATTAACTGCACAAATATTAATAATAATCAGTATATTAATATAAGTATAAAATTAATTTTAAATTTTCGTATCGATTTTTTAATTAACCGTTTAATCATACCGCTTTGGTAACATTTTACTGGTACGATTACTTACCATTTAGTCTGATTTTTGTAATATTTCGATGTTATAACGGTTCGGGTTTTTATGAACACCCCTAACCGCCGCTCTTTTGTTCACTGTCGTTTATGTTGTCATTTGGTGGTTCTACCATTTTTAAAGGGAGTTACAGCAGTGACCATAAAAAATGAATTAAAAAATTAATAATTTTATTAAAAATTTTAAAAATTTGACGATTAAAATAAAACATCATAAAAGTTCGGTAACCAGAACACTCCCATAAAAAATTAGTGTGTTGTTTAGCCGGTTGTTTTCGATTTGTGATTGGTCCTTTTTAATTGTTCGTGTTTTATTATGGCTTTTAATAATAAAAATTGGTTTAGTAAAATAATAGCAATAATAATAATAATAATAATTAATTTTGCACATATATATGTATTCTTAATATCATTATTGTTTTCTCGTGGTTGTATTTTATGTTTTTAAATTATATATATATGCAAATATAATAAACTTATTCTAATATTTTTAAAATTTATATAAAGAGGTAAAAGATTTCACCATTCATAAACTGGATACACAACTCTTATCAGTTTCATATTTTCTTCCATTGTGGGAGGACTGTGAACACTCCCATCACCGGCAATCGTAAAGCTTAGAAACCACCTCCCAATTTAATAGGAATCTTGTATAATATGCAACTCTTCGTTTCTTGTCGCCCCTGCAATTCAATTCAACATATTCCTTTTATATATTAAGAGAATCATATTCCTATATTCACGCTTATATCCGAACACATATAAAAACCGATGCCATACGAATATATTTTCATAAAATAAATAAATCTAGCACATGGAGAGATCGAGGTACAGTTTTTAGATCCTGAACAGTGTTTGGGATCCTTATAACAGCACTGAGTACAGGAAAGGGTACATGCGACGTTACTTGGCCCCCCTGGCAGGGAGCAACACAATTCTTGAAGCACAAATCTTCCTGGGATGTTGCCACCACTGTTCTATGTGTCGCGAACAACAGCATCACTAATACAAGCACCACTCTCATTTTTCTCAACTATGTTTGCTTTTGCTTTGCTACCCTTGCACTACTACTTGATGCAACATGCTGTGCTGCCTTTAATAGGATTTCAAGCCATTTTAATTACCCTCTCTTCTCTCATTTGGAAATAAAATCTGAAAATATCCGAATCAATATGCGGATAGAATCATATTGTTTTGGAATGAATGTCAAATATTGGATGATATAAAGATCTTTGATTTTATAACGAATCCCATGCACTTTCATATTCCTTTTATAATGCATTTTTGGGTGTGATTAGAGGTGGATATTTAAATCATGTCAAAAAAATTCTAATCAATCGAGTTGACAAGTCTTATTTTATAATTCAAACTTTATTTGGTTTTTTTCCGAATCAAATTGAGTTTATAAAATTCAAGTTGAGTTGTTCGAGTTTGTCTTCAACTTTAATTGTAATTATTTATAATATTGTGGTACATATTAGTTCCAATTTAAACGCTTTTCTCTAATCATATATATATATATATATGTATATATATATTTTTCACACGTGTAAGTAAGATTTGTAATGATATTTAATAAATCAATATAATCTAGAATTATAAAATATATTTATATTGTTATTTTTAAAAAAGAGATTTTTTTAGGATATTGTATTGATGAGAGTATAAAGGAGTCAAGGAATCGATGGAAAAAAAGATTTACAAAAAAATTGCAACCGAATGACCAAATTGAATAAAATATAAAGTTGAGGGATTAAATTGCAAAAAAAAATTGTTGTTAAATATAGGAATTGAAGTTACATAGATATTCTATACAGATAGTGGAACGTGTGATTGAAATTTGATTAAAAAAACTTAAAACAAATGAGATATTGAAGAAATAAAGAAATCATACAAAGTTGGGGGTTGATTTCTTAAAAAGAAAATTGAAGCTACATAAGTATTTTACAATGGTTTAGGAACATGGGGTTCAAATTGAGTTAAAATAAGGTTTAAGGGTTACTTTTGCCCCTATAGAAGTCTCAATTTATCGACTTTGCCCCTATGGTATTTTTGCATCAATTTGTCCCCGAAGTTGTCGAATTACATTACCGTTTAGGGTTTAAGAATATTTTTATGTTTTATAATTATTTTAGAATGATAAAATTTTCGATTAGGGTTAGAGTGACAGTAAAGGGGCAAACGGTGATGTAATTCGATTACTTTAGGGGCCAAATTTATGCGAAAATACCATATGGGCACAATCGATAAATTGAGACTACGACATGGGTAAAAGCAGCCCTTAAGCCTTAAAATAAACTTAAGATGAAGAAGAAATCAAATAAATGAGAAATCATTGACTAGATTACAAAACAGAAAAAAATTGATTTTTCGACTTTATAAATGTTGGAAAATTCGATAATTTTGGAGCTTCGAATGAGAAATTGATCCAAATGTTATTGAGGAAAATGTGGAACCATGTGTTGGTTTGTAAATGTGCAGACGTGCACGACTTGAGTAACGCAAATGTCCGGAACGGTCAGGTCCTCCGTGGGCATGCGGATATTTTGACCCAGAATTAAAATATTTTTTTCCTCAAATAAGAGCATATATATTAACAAATTCTATTTTAGAATTAAAATGATAAATATTAAAGTTTTCTTTAATTCATACAGTAATTTTAAAAACTGCTCTATAAAGGCTCATTAATTCTCAAAATTATAAACGCTCTATTAGGTTAAAAGTTTCCACTTATACCCTCGTGAAACTCTTATAAATAGAGTGTAAACATTCTAGGTTAAACACAACTGAAAAACACATGGAAATTTTTTATTGTTTTACTCTGTGACTCTCAAAGGTAGTTTTTGGTGATAAAAGAAGGCAAGGTCATAGTTCGTGATCTCTACAATTGTGTTATTATAGCTGATCATCTAGTTGTTGTATCCTAGGAGACATACGATCGGAAAAAACTCAAGCACCAAGAAGCGGTCGAAAATTTGTCTTAAGGAAACTGTGTAGCTACAGGCCTAAACTCGTTTTGAATCGATTTAATTTAGATATGTTGTATCTAATTTTATTCTGTTCGGTTTAATATTTTAATACAAAATTTGTATTTTATTGTTTATTTTCTTCTTGGACTAACACTTTTTTAACAATCTTAAGATAAACTTTGAATTTAATTTGAGATGAACAAGACAACGAACATTTTTTGGTTGTTGCTTAGAACACTCTCTCGTGCACGCCATCTCAATATCATGAACATTATTAGATATTGCTGCAGCGGCACAAACAAATTACTCATATCTTATTATTCATGTTTGTATAACTTTGCAATAGAATTGCTGCAACGACACCTAGACTTGAAGGGCAAGTTGGCACAAAGGGAAATAAAAGGCAAGAAACAAGGAATGTGAGCAGCCATAAATCACGGTATTATTGAAACATGCAGTGGTATTATTAAAGGCAATCTTTATATATTACTTAAATATCTTTATGACAAGGTTATGGTAATATTCATGGTGTTATTATTGTGGTATTATTACCTAATAATTTTTACCTTAAATATAAAGTAATTTCATATTTAATTTAAAAGGTTGTCTTTTCGGTTAGTAAGAATCAATGTGATTCTTTTTAAATTATGGTATTTTTAATACCTTATATCATGGTATTAAGGTAATTCTTAATATTTCTTATTATTTTTTTACCTTTTAATATGTATTATAAATATGACATGAAAAAGAATATTTTGTGTCTGGTATAATAATTATTAAATATAATAATTTCCTTTTAATATTCCTCGTGTTTTGAAATTACTGTGGATTTTATTCTCTACTACTAATTTCTTTGGAGAAATTTTATAAAGACAAACAGGATATTCAGACGAAATCTTGTTTTTTTTTAAAAAAATGAGATATAGTAAATAAATTCATTTTTGAGAATTTAATTTCTGTCGTTTTAACGAGTTTATTGATTTCCTTTCAAACAAAGTGGGCAAATTTGTTCAAACAGAATTTGTTATTGAAGTAACATTGGTTACTAAATCCAAATCGTTGATTTCGACCGAGGTCTTGAATCAAAGCATAGAAGAACTTTTGTTTTCTATGTCAAAATTACATTCTTAAAGTCTAGTTTGATGCACGTTATGAAGTGTACAGTGTTTAAAAATGGCTAAAGAATTGTGATGGTCGTTGGACAATAATTACAAAATGGAAGATATCGGTGCTAAGAAATTCTTAGTTACCAAATTCTTAATCTTGTGATGATTGATTCTAAATTGTTGTGAATCAAAGATAGTAAATTTAATTGATTGCTCACGATATTATCGCAAAAGGAATAGTTATAAGCGAATCCGTCCAAGCATTAGTCATTTGAAAAGCTAATACTTGTTTGGAATGACTTCAAGAACTTCCTTAAGCATAAGAGAATGAGATCCATAAAAGGATGATTGAAAAACAATATGAAAGTGCATGTCTAAGATTGCTTCTTTGAAAGACCTAATATTTAAGCATGCCTAGTGCACCACCTCTCTTTTCATAAGTTACCTGTGTAACACCCCGAAATCCAGCCTAGTCGAAATTGGACCCCGGTGATCGAAAACCCTATATCAAAAATGTTTAAATATTGTATTGATATCAACCACAAGGTCGATTGTATCGGTAATGGAATCTAATTGAGTCGGATTATTGTTTAAAGAACTTAATGAATGTATTAGAAACCTTTTAGTGGCTAAACTATAGAAATTGGAAGTTTGGGGATAAAATTATTAGGAAATGAGAGTTGAGGGACTAATCTTGCGATTAGCCCCTCCTCAATTATAAATCTCATACGTGGGATAACCGGGAGAGCTTTCTTCATTACAAGGAAAGCCCTTCAATTAAAACAAAGAGAATAGCTAAGGAATTGAACTTACCCGAAATCACTCTAAGCAAGCACCTCACCAAGCTATTGTCTCCTACCTAAGCAAGCACCTCCATTGGAGCTCAATTTCAAGCTTGACTTTTCTTCGATTTATTGTTATCGAATCGTTGCAAGTGATTGGGTAAGCTATAATCCCCAAACAACCATTGAATTCCATGGATATATCAAGCTTAATCACAAGTTAGGGTTTGGCCATCCATGGAGTATGATAGCTAATAGCTATTCTAAGTTCCGATATTGATTTTGATATCGTTATATTGATTTCGGTATCGTAGTATTGAATCTAACCAAATCCTATTGTTTTTGCCTAGATCAAGAAGTTAGTAGAGATTATCCACCATCACCAACAAAAGCTAGGAACAAGGGGATTGCTATTCGAGAGCCTTGAAAGCTTCAAAATATCGAGGTGAGTGTAGTCGAAGTCTCGGGATTAGGCTAGGTGCCTTTCCCGACTTCATCGTTAATAGAATTATCATTGCTAACCTTGTTGTTAAGGATTATTGTAACACCCCAAATCCTAGCTTAGAATTATTGGAACCAAATTGAATAAGTGAATAGAATTAAGCTAAATTGAATAATCAAGGGCCTAATTGAAAGAATGAATGAAATAAGTGACCAAATTAGAATGACTACATTGAATTAAACAAGAAAGAAGAGGAATGCATGATAAACTTCATGGTTCTCTTATTTTCCGTTGACTAATTACATGATTAGTAATTAATTAAGGGATAGTTTAGTAACTTCCTAAATCCACTAATGTGGATAACCACATGGTCATCATCTTCTTCAATTCACTTAGCCGAAAATTGAGAGAAGAAAATTGAGAGAGAAAGCTCGGAAAATTCAGCCATTGGAGAAGGAATTAAGCTTGCATGTGTAGTATTTTTTCATTGAAATTAAAGCTAGAAGCAAAGTAAGTGTAATTCTTCTTGTGTTTAATTGAATAGGCAACTATGTTGTTGAATTGGACTGTTTTTTATAATTATAGATGGAATTAGACATTGAATATATTGTTAGATGATTGAATGATTGTAGAATTATACAAATTTGAAGAATGAACATTAGGTACAAAGCTGAAATCGTGTGTTTGTGATAGTGTAACAAACCTAGGTTGCTGGAAAATTGAATTGTGATATTGAAGTGGAAATTGAATGATTAGAACTTAAAATTGAGCCATGGAATTAATGAATTGATGATGAGCATGAATAGATAATGTATAGAAGATGTTAAACAAATTGAATTGATAGCAAACAATGCTGGAAATGTAAGTATAAAAGTATGAACATCGTTATGTAAGCTAGAACTGTTTTGTGGAATTGAAATTGAGTAAACATGAAAGAGTAGGCATTGTAACCAACTTGCCCTGTTTTGGCAGCTTTGAAAAATGGATTAACATGAACTTAAGATGTTTAGTATGTCATATGAAATTAATTATGGGGCAATGACATTGGTTAAAATGAATTAAAGGCATTAAAATGTGAATAGGTACAATCTGCCCAGAATTGCTCTGTTCTGGGCAGTCACTTTGAAAATTCACCAAATATTGTGTAGATTGAATTCATGACTGAAATTTTAATGACATGATTCTTAGAATGTCTATTTTCATTAGGTGAAAATATAACTGAAAACTGGGTCCTATGCTGGAAACTGTAAATAGGAATTGCTGGACAGTGCCAACTGTCTAAGCAGTGTAAATGCCCTATCTTTGAACACTAAATTGTATTAACTGGATAAGAAATAAAATTCAAGTCTTACATGGTCTTATAGGAAATTTTGTTATCTTTCCAACGGTGTATAGAAATTGAAATTTTGACGTACAGATTAAAAGATATGGCCATTTAAAAGGACAGTGTGCAAACTGCCAGGCACAGTGTCCTGGGCAGTTTGGGACTGTTTTTGCACCTAATTGTAAACTATTTCCAAAATAGTTTTGGGACATTTTAGTCTGTCCAGTTTTGCTTTAAAATGAAGTAATAACAATGTGGAGATAAATTGGTAAGAAATGCTTAAAAGGAAGTATGAAAACAGTAGCTAAATGTTAGGTACATTGTGATAACATTGCTACTATGATTGTATGATATATTGTGCTTGTTTTGATGAAATGTGTATGTGTTATGCTTGCTAGACCAAGGGCAGCAAATTGAGGAAGAAAAAGGAAATCATTCAAGGGCTAAGAACAAGGGGATAGCCATACAATAAAATTGCTAGCTTGCTTGGATTGTATTGTGAGTGTAGTTATCTTTAGGGTTAGGACTAGGTCCTAACCATTGCATTCTTGTTACATTCTTGTCTTGATAATGAATCTAAGCATGAACTTGACTTAATAAGGGAAGGATGATTAAAAATACACATGAAACATGATCCTAGTCTTATGTATATGCCTATTCGAATTGATTATGCATAATTAGTGATAACTTGGTTGCTTATGTGTTATGATACAACATGGTTGAATGCTATTGACTTGTTTGAGATAAGATGTTATCTCATTTGATGAAATGAATCTTGAAATCACTTGACTTGTGAGTTAAGGCTCAATAGCCTAAGGGCTTAACATGAAATGATCTTGATTTACATGAACATGATCTTGAACTTGATAACTTGAAATAAATGGTAATTCGAACAACCTTGGTAGCTAGTTGGATTAGGTAGAAAGGCATGCGAGTCTATAGCTCATTTTGTACGGGTGGACTACGGTCCAGGGCTAAGGCCCCTATTTGGCGACAGAAGGAGGGTACGCATGTGGTCTTTGGCGACAGTAGGAGGGTTGACCAACACTACGGTGCATAGTGTGGCGACAGTTGGTTGGAGACTCGATTACCTATACAAACTAAGTACCAAGGGGGTTGTTTAATGAAATAAAAAATGAAATAAGACTCAATTATACATGATACTTGTCTTGTATTGCCATGAAATGTATGTTGCTTGACTTGGAAGCATGACTCCTTGGTTACTTGTTTTGCAAGCATGTTGCTTGATTCATGATTTATGATTTCTTGTTGCCTAATCTTGTTGGCCGAATTGCAAGTTATCCTAGATAGGATAATCTTGATGCTTGAAAGACTAGATAAGGTCACTCTTGATACTTGAAAGACTAGCTAAGTCTACTTTAATGCTTGGAAGCCTTAGCTAGGTCTACACTTGATCTAAAAGACATGAAACATGAAATAACAAAATGGATAGACTAGTTACTACCTCACTAAGCACAATTTTGTAATTATCACTCTTCTTTCATTCTTCCCAACCTACAAGTTAAAGGATTCGACATTGCTTGATCTTGAAGCTTGATTTCTTGAGCAAGAAGTATCCTACACAAGCTTTGTTAGAGTATGATTCCATACTTGTTTTGTATTCTCCTGGAATGGTGGCACTAGATGTATCTAATTAGCTTGAACATGCATTTTGAAGGATTGTATATAATGTTTGATAGCCTATCTATGATTTGTATGTAGATTAAGGTTTGTAATGAACTTAACTAGCTTATAATGGTTGAATGTTGTTGTGCATTTGTTGATGGAATGACTTAATGTTAATCTAGCTATCTTGATGACTTTCGAATGCTATGATCTTGTATGTGGTTAGCTTAAATAGAGAGTAGAATGATGAGCCAAGATGCTTACTTGTTCCCTAATCGAATGGCCATGACATATAGGATCACTTGAATGTAACAATGCTTGTTTTGTGTGATATGCATGCTTGTAGATGTGATTGCCGATTGTATGGGATTGAATTAAGCATGAATGAAACTAATTAAATGCCATGTTATACAATTAGGTAAATGGCCGAATGGTTAGGATTAGAATGTGGTTTGAATGCAAGCTTGAACATGTAAATTTGAATGATCCATCAATTGTGATAGTAATTTAGGTAAGAGATGACACATGTATACATCAATGAACTATGAAATGTAAAAAACATATTTGAACTTCAAGATAATCGAATAGGATTGGATTTCAAAGGTTGAATATTGTTATAAGAACCATGTATGTAGTAACTTGAAGTGTAAGCAAGAAAGAAATGAATCTAGAAGCATGGTGTTAATAGCCGAATTGTTTAGGTGAAAGAATAACTAGAAATGCTTGCTTGTTAGTGTTGTTTGAATGCCTTTGAAGATTTGATGCCTACGTATGAGTTGCTTGCATGAAAATAAATGCATGATTTGGTTGCTTTGGTCTAGTTCGAATGATAGGGATGTGTAGGAGTCAAGTATGAGCTTTCTTGTTAGTTAAGTAAACAAGTTTGAATGTTGTTCTTCTTGGTTGGTTGATTGTCGAATGTAACTTGATTATTGAATCAAGTTTGAATGTGTAATGCATGTATTGTCCTTGCCATGTCTATGTTCTTGTCTTGCTTGCTTGTTAAGTAACGCTCCCGAACCGAGTTACTACTAACCCGAGTAGGGGGTGTTACAATTATGGCATCGAATCAATTATCGGACATTATGGTAAGCCTTGGTAAGTTATCGCATCGAGTATTGAACATTGTCATTGTCATCATTATTGCTATTGAACATCGGACATAGGTAACGTTGTTGTCATTGAGTATTGTTATTCTTATTATCATCGCCATTGTAATTGAATCATGAAAGTATGGGATATTGATATAGAGCATTGATATAGCCATTGATATAGCCATTGTCATTGATTATCGAAGTCAACATCATTATTGTTATCGAAACATTGTAAATGAAGCATCGATCATTGTTGATGTCATTGGGATCATTGGACATTGCCATTGTTATTGATATTGTCATTGAACATAGCCACCGGAATATTATTTATCGGTAAGAACATTGAACATGGCTATTGATATTGAACATGAATTATTGATACTGTCACCGAACCTTGGATTCGAAGGACATTGGATACAATTGGCATGCAATAGAATTCATGAGCCTATATTGATTTGGCAAGGCGGAGGGATGCGTTGTGATATTGGTCATATTGGCGAGGTGGAGGGACTAGACCATTCATTGATTTGGCGAGGCGTAGGAATTCGCGTATCTATTATCTGGAATCGATCCAAGGGTTATTGATGAATTAAGGATTCATTGTTATTAATTGTGTTCATTGCATTGTTTCTATTGATCTATTGCATTGTCAATGTCAAGTTACAAATTGGAATGCATTCTCCTTGATATTGTGTTTTAATTATGACTACCTCACTAGGCAAAGTATGCCTAATGCATTGCATTTCATCCATTTCAGGTTAAGAGATTCAACATCGGAGATCAGAGAAGTTGTTGCGTTGTACAAGTCACAAGCAAGGCTAAAGTAATATACATCGAACCTATGAACTCCAAGTAGGGTGGAAAAGTACCTAGAACAGTCATATAAGGTCCTTTTGATATGTATATTTTGTGCTTGCGGGATGTTAGTGCATAGGGCTTAAATGAACCTCTGACTTGGCTTAAAAAGGACTAAAAGTGCATATTTGGCTCTAAAAGGTGAAAACATAGTAAATAGATTTGGATCAACACGAAATTTGGCATGCTAGTAGTTTGTAATGTTTAAAACTTATTGGTAAAATTTCATTACATTTGGACCTTGGCTGATAGGTTAAATTGAATAAAAACCAGCAAAAATCTATCATTACAGGACAAGGCGTATCAGTATAGCTGATGGCGTATCGGTACGGCCTTGTATATTTGGTCAGGTCAATGATGGTCAACAAGGGGCATATCGATACGGCCTAGACGTATCGGTACATATTTTGTCTACTGGAATTTTGGAGTAAAAATGGTATCGATACGGGGTTAACGCGGTCAACCAGTACCCGTACAGCCCTCAACCGTATCGATACAGGTCTGTTAAATTGAATCTAAAAATTTAGGAATTAGGTTAAAGCGTGCCGATATGTACATAAGGGTATATGTACGGTGACAGTTAAATCTGCTAAAAGATAAAGAACCCAGCTTTGTATTGTTTACAATATGGTCACTAATTAATGTATGGCTTAATTGAATGGTCAAACGAACTCTGAATAGTATGAAAAATTATACGCTCACTTTTTAAATGATGAATTTCATTTTGGTAAGGTTAATTTTAGAAAAGGACCACTAAAATACTAAAATTACGATTAATTCCCTAAAACTTGGAAACGTTACAATTTGGTCCTAGTTGGGTAATCATAGACTCATAATGGATTAATTGAAATATTATATTACTCATTATTGGATGTGGGGCCTATTATCATCGCTTATTGTATGAAATTATTGTATCAATCATCATTTAGTTCACCGGTAGTATACTCTAACCTGGTTCTTGACTATGTCGGGAAGGTGGTGTTATATTTGTGGTATCAGAGCTAGAGTTTAGTCGATTCTAGGACTAAACTGAAGCTTATTGCATTGTTATTGTGTTACTTTGCCACCTAGGAGTTGTACATTGTGTATATTGTGACTTGTCGACTAATCCGATCGCTTTATATTATAGATATGCCTGAAACGAACGAAGCTCACATACACGAGCATGCCACCGGCTCCTCGACCCATGGCGAGGAAGTGAGGGGGAGACCCACCGAATCCATCTAATCCCCCACCTTCGAATGTTGAGACAATTTGCCTGATGCACAGGCAGATTGTTATCGGAACATGGCTGACATGTTCAAGCAATTCATGGCATCTAAGAAGATCGAGACGGTGGTGCACTCGACCCCACTAGTTGTCCAGTATACTCGAGCCCCTATTGATAAGCTGGCATCACTCCGAGCCTACACCTTTATCGGACATGATGATAACAGTCCTGAAACTGCGGAATACTGGCTGGACAACATGCTAAGGATCCTGAACAAACAACTACAGTGCTCGAATAAGCACAAGCTAGAGTGCGCCCTTGCATTGCTAGCTGATGAAGCATTACAGTGGTGGGTGACCACTATTCTTACCGTCCCTGAAGAATCAGTCACTTGGGAGTTCTTCCTTCAAGAATTCCAAAAGAAATACATTAGTGAGTATTACCTCGCAGAAAGATGCAACATCTTCCTCCACCTGAGGTAAGGCAGCCGACCTGTTGAGCAGTACATTCATGATTTCTGCAAGTACTGTCGTTATGATGTAGAATACATCAAGAAGAAAGAAGACAAGTGCATGATGTTTATTGCTGGGCTTAGTGATGAATTACGCCTTATGTTTACTGCCTTGGGGATCACCGATTTCCAAGTTCTTATGAACTAAGTTAAGGCAATTGAAGCTGTACAGAAGACCTTGAGATCATGTGGAACTAGCAGGACCGAAAAGAGGTTTAGGGATAATTCCCGACCTCTCAGGTGGAATAAAAAGAGTAAGAATCAAGGCCTTAAGAAAAATGTGTATCCTCAACCTTTCCGTTCTGGAATATCGAGAAACCTCAAATGGTGACCCATTCTTTTACCAAGACTGCCCTAGTTGAAAGCACTGGAGGCTCCAACCGAAATACACAGAATTCAATTTGCAATTACTGCCAGAAATAACATCCAACAGGTTAGTGTCATAAGTAGACTGGAGCAGGCTTCTATTGTGGTGAACAGGGTCATTTCATTCGTGATTGTCCCTTGGGTGCAACCAAGTCTCCGACTACACCGACAAGTACTGCATCCCCTACTTAGTCCTTTCGAGGAAATGGGTCAAGACAAGGTTCGTCGAGAGCTACATGGAGATCCAGTGGCTCTGGAAAGGCACTGAGTAAGCAAGAATCCAATACTCCTGCTCAGATGTACCATGTGAGGAGCAGGGAGAGGAAGATGAGCCTGCTGTTATTGCAGGTATCATTGAATTGTATATTTATTCTCTATATGCATTGATTGACCCTGGCTCTACTCATTCTTTTATAAGTATTGAACTGGTCAAGAAGTATGGAATGACTAGTGAACCTAAAGCATCAAGGATCTCTGTAACTAATCCATTTGGTGACTGTGTCACCATAAACTTTATATGTAAGAATGGCCTTGTGGTGATTCAAGGGATTTCTTTTGTGGCCAACTTGTTGTCTGTACCGATCTATGAGTTTGATATGATACTGGGTCTAGATTGGCTTAGTTAGCATCAAGCATGGGTGGATTATAATAAAAGAAGTTTGTATCTCCGAGGCCTTGGTAAGGAGAGCACTGTGTTGATGAGTTCAAGAAATCCTTCCTTATATGCCTTGACAATTGAAGCTAAAGATGGGCCACAGTTATCGGATGTTGACGCTGTGTACGAGTTTCCCGATGTCTTTCCTAATGAACTCTCAGGTTTACCTCTAACCCGTGAGGTTGAATTTAGCATCGACGTGCAACTTAGAACTGCTTCAGTATCCATTGCACCATATCGAATGGCAACCGTTGAGCTGAAGGAGTTGAAAGTTCAGATTCAAGATTTGCTTGATAAAGGCTTCATTCAACCGAGTTCTTCGCCCTAGGGAGCTCTGGTTCTCTTTGTGAAGAAGAAAGATGGTCTATGAGACTATGTATTGATTACCGGCAGTTAAACAAGGTGACCATCAAGAACAAATACCCATTGCCAAGGATCGATGACCTATTCGATCAGCTCAAGGATGCCACTGTGTTTTCCAAGATCGACTTAAGGTCTAGCTATTATCAAATGAGAGTTAAAGAATGAGATGTGCCCAAAACAACCTTTTGTACAATATATGGTCATTATGAATTCTTGGTGATGCCATTTGGGCTAACCAATTCACCGGAAACTTTCATGGACCTAATGAATCGGGTTTTTAGAACCTATCTCGACAAATTTGTGGTGGTGTTCATTGATGACATCCTAATCTATTCCAAGGATGCAGCGGAGCGTCGTGATCATCTCCGTATTGTGCTTCAAACCCTTCATGAGAAGCAATTATTTGCCAAGTTCTCAAAATGTGAGTTTTGGCTTACTGAAGTGCCTTCCTTGGACACGTTGTATCAGCTTCGGGCATCCAAGTGGACCCGAAAAAGATCCAAGTCATTCTTGATTGGAGATCGGAGAAGTTGTTGCGTTGTACAAGTCACAAGCAAGGCTAAAGTAATGTACATCGAACCTATGAACTCCTATTAGGGTGGAAAAGTACCTAGAACAGTCATATAAGGTCCTTTTGATATGTATATTTTTGTGCTTGTGGGATGTTAGTGCATAGGGCTTAAAATGAACCTCTTACTTGGCTTAAAAAGGACTAAAAGTGCATATTTGGCTCTAAAAGGTGAAAACATAGTAAATGGATTCGGATCAACACAAAATTTGGGACGCTAGTATTTTGTAATGTTTAAAACTTACTGGTAAAATTTCATTACATTTGGACCTTGGCTGATAGATTAAATTGAATAAAAATCAGCAAAAATCTGCCATTACAGGACAGGGCATATCGGTACGGTTGATGGTGTAACGATACGGCCTTGCATATTTGTCAGGTCAATGATGGTCAACAAGGGGCGTATTGATACGGCCTAGGTGTATCAGTACGGATTTTTGCTACTAGAATTTAGGAGTAAAAATGGTATCGATATGGGGTTAAGGCGTATCGATATGCGGTCAACCAGTACCGGTACGACCCTCAACCGTATTGATACGGGTCTGTTAAATTGAATCTAAAATTTTAGGAATTAGGTTAAAGCGTATCGATACGGCCATAAGGGTATCGGTACGGTGATAGTTAAATCTGTTAAAAGATGAAGAACCCAGCTTTGTATTATTTATAGTATGGTCACTAATTAATGTATGGCTTAGTTGAATGGGCAAACGAACTCTGAATAGTATGAAATCACTGTTTGAATGATGAATTTCATTTTGGTAAGGTTAATTTCAGAAAAGGAGCACTAAAATATTGAAATTATGATTAAGTCCCTAAAACTTGTAAATGTTACAATTTGGTCCTAGTTGGGTAATCATAGACTCGCAATGGATTAATTGAAATCTTATATTACTCATTCTTGGATGTGGGGCCTATTATCATCTCTTATTGTATGAAATTATCGTATCAATCATCTTTTAGTTCACCAGTAGCATACTCTGACTCGGTTCTCGACCAGGCCGGGAAAGGGGTGTTACAACCTACATGGTGCATTGTTCATTATTACGTTTAATAGATTCATAATCCATGTTTCTGGTTTGTGACTATGAGTTACAATAGAAAACCAGTGAGATTCAATGGAAAAAATTTCAAAACGAAGCAACTGAGGTTGTTGTTCTATTTGACCATGATAAAATTGGTCAAATATCTGAAAGATGATCTTCCTATTATTAGAGAGGATAAGATAAATGTTGTTACCATCTTCAAATATTGCTAGGGAAAACATAGTGAAAGTCAAAAATGACTTCAAACCGCAAATTAGACGATGTGTTCAAGAAACAAAAATTTCATGAGAAATGTTTCAATTGCCATAAGATAGGGAACAACTCTTCGAACTATAGACTTCCAAACGAGATCAATGTTATGGCAATATTTTGTCATAACAATTGATATGGCAAACAATTGTTTGAAGGGAAATGTATTACCTTCATAATAGCACAAACTAGTGTTATACGCATTTGCTTAAAAGAAAAGATGCTATAGAGAAATTGTTCTCTATAACCTGGATGTTGAAACCCAAACTTAATAAATTGTTTAATATGGGGAGAAACTCTATGTGAGTAATGCTGCAACATCCAAGGATACAATGATTTTGAAGATAACTTCTGAAAAGAATTGAAACTTCAAAATGTGCCTAACATGTGGGGGAAGTTGTTCTATCAATTAGTTACCTTTTAAATAAGGTATCTCATAATAAAAGAGAAAAGACACTATATGAGTTATGAAAGGAAATAAAACTTTCCTACAACTACTTAAAAATGTCGGGGTGTCTTGAAAAGGTGATGAACTTATTACCAAAGTAAATAAAAGCAAGTCTAAAAGTGGTGGACTGTATTTTCATTAGCTATGAAGATCATAGCAACATATATTAGTATCTTGTGTACGAATCAAAGAACCTTGAGATTCACAAGTTCAACAAAACTTTAGAGACTATCAATGAAGACAGTCCAGATGTTCAACAAAAGGTTGAAACTAAAATATTGTCATGATGAAAAATAAGTGTGACAAGTGTGTTTATGTCAAACCTACCGACATTAGGATATATGATCCTATGTTGATGACATACTTATTGTTATAAGTAATAATGAAATGGTAAACGTATCAAAGACTTATCAAAATCATGATTGACATGAAAAATATGAGATTGAAAATTTTGATTTTGAGCATCTAAATCTAACGGTCACTTGAAGGTCTCATATTGATGCAGTCACACTACGTGGACAAGAGAAGTTTGGTAAGGATGTTTCCGGCATAGCCAAAACTCTAATAAATACGAGCCAACATTTGTTCAAATAGAACATGCATGTGTCATAGACGGTCTAAATATATTGTACTAGACAAAATATTGCTTTCACTGTGAGCAGTTTAAGTAGATTCACAAACAATCCAGGGCCAAACCTTTGGAAAATGATTGTGAGAGTACTGAAATATCTCAAATATACTCAAGATTATGAATTGCATTATTCCAAAGATCCTACTATTTAGAAGGATTCTTTGATGCCAGTAGGATATATGATATTCAAGATATCAAAGGCACTAATGAATATGTTTCACATCAAAAAGAGAAGTTATGTCATGGGGTTTCTCAAGACAAACGTTTACAATCATATCCCTAATGAAATCTGAGGCTATAGGTCTAGATAAGTCTAGAGAAGAAGTCAAGTGAATTTAGAATGTCTTGGAGGGTATTCCTATAATACCCCAAAATATGACTTAGAATTTTTGTTGTTATTTCGAATGTGAATCAATTTGATTGAAAATACTTCTTAGAATAATCAATTTAAAACTTTAGGACCAAATTGGGATCATAATTTAATGGAGAGTCATTTTTAAAGGACTCAGAAGAATACATTTTGGAACTTGCCAATTGCATGCCAATGTTTCCACTTATTGAAGGATGTATACACATGTCCACCTAAGGCTAAACTTGGTGTTTGAGTTGATGACTCAGCAAGGAAGGGAAATTAAGAAAAAAATGGAATTGATGGAGTGAAGTTCCTATCTTCTTCTTCCTCCCTTCATGATTTGGTGAGAGAAAGCTTCGATTTGATCATTCTAGCAAGTTACAAGTTTTGTTGCTAGAGTCTTGTTAAGTAGGTAATTTCTTTACTTTCCTTCTTGATTTAATTGAATGTTATACTTTATTTGTAGAAATTTATTTATACATGTAAGTGTATGTCACGAGAGGATACTTTGAAATTTTAGAGAATTGGGCTTTAATTATGTGAATTCGGTATGAAATGCAGTTTGACACTAGTAGGCTTAAATGAAAATGAACATTGTAATTGAGGACTATTTGAATTAATGCATGTAAATGATGCTTGATATGTTAGTTGTAGTTCGATTGAATCTAATTAAGCAATCACTATGTTAATGCCCTGTTTGAGTATATAAGACACTTGATGAATCGTTTAAGTAAGCACACACAAACATATACATGTGTTAAAAATGGGGTTGTTTTGTTTGTACATTTGAAGGCATGAGTGGATTGATATGAATATACATGAAAATTTGATTGTTATGAATAGATAAGAATTTATAAAGGACTGATTTGTGAATGTTTAAGGGTAGATTTAATGAGCTAAAATCAGGGGAGGTCAAAACTGTTTTCTAAAACTATTTTAAAAATTTGCATTAGTAGTAACTTTAAAAATTTGCTATAAATTGTACGGGTGGAATTGGAAGCTATAATTTATATGGTTAGAAAGCTTATCCTGACTAGTTTCATTTAAAACAAACAAAACTGATTTTCGGGCTATAGAATAGCTTATAGAGATGAATCTTTAGGGATAGTGTAATATGCCCAGTGACAGAATTGGGCAATCTTTAAATTAAATTATGTATTAATTCATAAAGAGTAAAACTAAAAGGCTTATATGGTTAGAAAATTAATTGAGTCAGCTTTCTAACGGTGTAAACAGTTCAAAATTCTGACATACGGAATGGAAGATATGAATTTTTAATTAGTAAGGCGTAGTCTTCCTAGCAACAGCTCTATAGGACATTAGAAATATCTTTAAAAACACATGAAGGAATGTATATGAAAATATGCGGTTTGGTTGAGTATAAGTGTGTGTGTATATACGTGAAAATCTGGATTGATTTGAATGTATATCAACCATGAGGCTTGTTTAGTAATGACGAAATTGTTATATGGATTGTTTTATGAGCATATATGTATAAACAAGTAATGTAGGATGTTTTATATTTTGAAAGCATGATAATGGACTGTTTTTACACTGTTTTATAATCTGGAAATTTAAAGAACTATTTTACATATAAGAATTCATGCAGGAATATTTTGTATATAAATGTGTACACATATGAATTATTGGACTGTTTCGAATAGACAAGAATACGTGGTGGACTGTTTTTGAGTATTTGAGGTTTTTGTGGACCGTCTTGCTTGAATGAGAAAGTTAATGGACTATCTTGTATGCTTATATGTGACAAAATGTATGATAAAGGTTGTATTGCATTGCTATGAATTTTAGTGGACTGTTTTGAATAATCAAAATAGTAGGAATGCTTTAAAATGAATATAGGGACTAGTTTACAAGTTAGGGACTGATCTTCCATTAAAATAGATGTTTGTTGGACTAATTTTGTTGTGTATTTGTGTATACATATAATTGAGATTGTTTTAATGATTTGTTAATTGGATTGAGGTACATGTCATGATAAGGAAGAATAGGAGATTGAGTTAGTGGAGGCTAAGAAAATTGTGGATTCAGGTATTTCGTAACTTCGAGATAAGAGGTGAGTGTAGTTGCATTTGTTTTGGGTGATATGGTGTAATCCTGATCCTTGTTTCTGTTATGTGTTAAGTATAACCATGAGCATAAGCATAAGGCTCACATAGAGCACAATGTGAGAATGCATTCATAACATGGAATCTTTGATAAATCTTTTGGTTATGTTGCATCACATATGCACCTTGTTCCTTGCTATGATATGTTTGTAATGGATGATTACGTATACTTTACCATAAAGCCTGAAGCTAACTATTAACCAATAAGGCCAAACGATTCTAATAAAGGAATTGGATACCAAAGTCATAAGTTCATGAATTCTAAAGCCTTAAGGAGCTAGAATCTCAACTTGTGTTATAAGATATTGAAAAGAAGAAATGAATAAGTTTACTTGTGACATAAGAAATATCTCCTAATTTTAAAACATAAGATATCTAAGTTGCATAATCAATGGAAGCTCTTGGACACTTTGGCATAATACATGGTATACTTTAGGATTACGGTCCATGAGCTACGACTCAGGTGATGACCCATTATATGTGATATATTGGCGACAGTAGGAGGTAACGGAGGAGATGTAAGGAGATTGGCGACAGTTTGGTTGGATAGTGAGAAGTTAGGATTGTTATGTTCAGTTACTAGTCATTGCTATGTGCTTTGTGCCATGTGTAATATGGACCTATACGGTCAAACACGAACCAATGCTATTCTTGACCAAATGTAATCCAAGGCAAACTTTTAAAAGACATGAACATTGTGAGAAATCAAATAAGAAGTCCAAGATAATTTTGAAAGTACTCTGATAAACTTTGATAAGGCTCTTGGTGAGCATGACACTTTGATAAGGCTCTTGGTGATCATGACATTTTGATAAGGCTCTTGGTGAGCATGACACTTTGATAAGGCTCTTGGTGAGCATGACAAGTTTTGTGATTCATAAGTCTTGAATAAGCTTCTAAAATAAGCCTTTTAAAAAAATATGACATTGTACTTTAAGTCTAACCTAAATGCTTATAAAATCTTGGTTGATCATTTTTGCTTCTTTATTGATTATTACCTTGTCCTATCATGGTTACTACCTCACTTAGGCTATATAAGCCTAATGTATTCATTGTCATGCATTTCAGGATTTGCGAAGCTTTGCATTTTGATCGTGTTCGAAGGTTGCAAGTTACTATTCCAAAGTTGTTGTACATCGTTGTGATACCCAAATTTTGTCTGGGTTCTTATATGTATATAAATCTCTATAAATAAGACCCAAAATAATAAATAGTAAATATAAATAATAATTCATTCAATGAAATAATCCCAAAATGTCCAAAATATGTTCCAAGTGTCCATTTACATAGCATATTCTCTTTGCAATTTCAAAAGGCCCATTTATAAAATTGCAGGCCCAATACGTATTGTTTTCTTCATCCATTTACACTTCAAACTGGTCAAAGAAGCGCACTGGGCCCATTTTTGCTTCTTTTTCCCGCCCAACAGTGCCACATATCAAAACGATATTAGTTGGAATGCCCTACACAAGGATCGGTTGCCCCAGCTGACGTCACCCTCTGACCGGTATAAATACCTGCAAAGAGAGAGAAAAACAGTTTAGGGGCCAATCATTAAGACATCATTAAAGTCAATAATAATTGAAAGAGAGAAAGAATTGGAAAGGTTACCGGAAGAGGAAGAGATACCTAAAGACCGAATTGGCACCGGAGAAGACGATTGAGGTAGTTTCACCATCATTAGAGTTCACCAAAAGGTACATTTCCTTCTTTATTCTTTGTTTACCTACAAACAAACATGAAATATGTTATATTCAGGCCTCAAATTCATAAAAACAGTAATAAAACAGTGTCTAAAACCTAAAAAATCCTAGATCTAAAACAAAAAGAGCAAAGCTGAAGTATAAAGGGTTTTGATCACTTATCTGAGAATTAGGCCTGTTCGAACATTGCCAGAGTGGATTTTCTAAGTGAGAAGGGTTTAGGATTCAAGGCGGGGTTGAAAATGATAAAAAATAGGTTTTTGGTTTTGGGTAGGTAGCTTAGGTTGGTGAAGAGGGTCGATTCTATTGAATCGGGGACTAATTTAGGGTTTAGGATGAAAAAGGAGTTTTCTAGTGATTTTAGGATTTTGGTGGTGGCCAGAAATCGCTTCGGTAGCAGAGCACGGTGGCCGGAGGGAGGTTAGGGATAACTGGAATGTTCAGACGGTGGTCTGAAGGTCTAAAGTTCACCGGAAAGGATGACCGGAGACGACAGCTGGTGGCCGGCGTTACCTCTAGTAGCCGGTAAACATGTTGAGATTAGAAGTCAATGGCGGTTGAGGATCAAAGTTGGGAAAGTGGAAGAACAGGTGATGAGTTTTAGGAGGTTTTAAGGTTTTGATCGAAAACAAACAAGAAAAAGAGGAGATTTGGTGTTTGTGATGGATCAAAATGAAGAAAAATGAAGAACATGGGAAGAACATGTTTGAATCTGGGTGTTTTGATCGAAAAAGAAAGGATTTTCTGGGTTTGTTTTGTTCGAGTTAAGAGGATATAGGAGTGAGAGAGAGGGAAGAGATATAGTAGAAGTATTGAAAATGGTCGGTCCAACTCAGTTTACCCCCTTTATACTAAGTTGGAACGGCGTCGTTTCGGTGAAGCGAGTCAAAGAGGATATGTGCCTCTTGAAACGGGTCTGGGCACGAGGCTGCAGTCTGACCCAAGACCCGGTTGTTGGGCTAGCTGGTTTAATTTGGGCCGGTTATATAGTTGTTGGGTCGTCTGGTTAATGGGTTTGGGTCCAGGTTTTGATATGCTTAGGTTAGGCTCTTTAGGTTGTCCCGTTCTACAAATTGGTCACTAATTCTTTGTAATTCAGCCTTCCAGTTTCCAATTTAGTGCAATTTGATCCTGAGTAGTTTAATTTCTTTATTTTAGTTGCTTTATTATTCAATTGTTTGAATGATGCATGTTCTAAATAATCATGTAGTATATTTGCTTAGGGAGGTTAAAGTCACTTAGCATATTTAATAGAGCCCTTTAGGACTAAGTTTCTTTAATTAGAATCAATTAACTTGATAGGATAGATCATTGTAGAAGACAAATGAATATTAAATGATCACTTTAATGCCCTAAGTTGATTAGTGTCACATTGCAATGTGATGTTATAAAAATGGGTGTTTTAGTGAGATATTTAATATTTCATTTCAACCTAGAATATGATAATTAAACATAGTTAAATAAAATCAAAATTAGGGTTAAGTAATTAGTGACATTAATATTAGGAATATTATTAATTTAGGGCCTAAAATGGGTGGTGCCCAATTATTTGGGTGTTATCACATAAACCCTAAAGTTAATATTCATAATCCTTTTAATTAATTAATGAATTGGAACCCTAATTAAGTTTACTCTTAAAATTGAAAAAAAAATTTGTCATGCATTTAAACTTTTTGTGTTGAGATACATTTTTGAATATGAATTGAAGTTTCCTAATGTAACTGGATATTTCAAAAATTCATATTCATATAAGAATGTATTTTTCTTACAAAAGGATACTCCCATTCGAAATGAAATTCAGTTAATGATTAATGATCAAATTAAATTTAAATTATTGCTCGAAATGCCAAAATTTCACGTGAAATTAATATGGTACCGATAAGGGGTGTTTGTGGGGTGCTGATCCTTTCCTCACACGTAATCGACTCCCGAACCTGAATCGTTTTAAAATGAATCTCTAGTTGTTTTTATGGTGTCCGGTCTACCAAAGTGACCGGTGGCGACTCCAAATTGGTTTTCAAAATTAAATAAAGAATTTAACATGGAAAACCCCTAATTTTCAGGATTTAATAAATTAAAATGAATAAAAACCTGATTTTTAGAAGAATCAATCGTCAGGTTATTTTCCCACAATTTGATTTCAAAAATGGTAATCGTATTATGATTTTTGGCCTATGAACTCCTAGTTAGTGGCATATATGTATTAACTCATATATGATGCAATTTGAATGTCTTTTTTAATTATGTATGTGTATTTAAGTCCATGAGTAACTCGTGCTTTTGTAAACAATCTATTATGTCCTTTGGGGGCTTGTTTGATGGGCATGTAGCCTTATATTTATGGTATTCGAATGCTTGCTTGTGGCTTAAGCTTGGTAGCATGTTAGAAATACGATTAGATTTTGTTATATGCATGGTTATCAAACTATAGTGTCTCGAATAAATGGCATGTCAATCTTGTGAATTGTATAATTTACATATTTGGGATATGGTGATTCGAATTTCATAGTCATAAGAATGCTAAAAGTAGGTTCAAATGAATTGAATGAGACTAACTTGCATGAGTGTTGTAATTAGATGAAAAGCATGAAATTTAAGTATGGGCTTAATTGTGTATTTGATCTTGGTATGATCAATCGAATGCTATTTAGAGTACTTATATATGTTCCCTTGCAATGATTTGTATAACAAATAAGATGTATCAAATAAATATTCTTGAATATCCTTTGGAAGAAGATGTATGCTTTGTGATATTTAGTTATGTGTGATCGATTGTTTATCTATATACATAAGCTTGGATGAAACATATTCATATACACATACACATGTTTGGCTCGAATAGCTGTTGTCTTAATCGACAAGTAATCCATGTTATGATAAGCTAAATTGATGCCTTATTTAAACAATAATCCATGTTATGAGATGTTAAGTTAGATTATTTGTGTGTCTAGTATTTCATGTATTGGTAATCTATGATAAAAAGGAACCAAGAAAGTTTATAGATTAAATTAATGAATTATAATAAAGTCTTGCATATCAAGTAATGTCTTTCTATTGATTAATAAGTACCTAATTGAGTGAATAAATATGATTGATCATAAGCTCAAATATAGTGTATATATATATATATATATATTAAATTCGAACACTTTTATGCATACATGAAAATGCTATGTATGTATGTATGTATGTATGTATGTATGTATGTATGTATGTATGTATGTATACTTTGAATGAGTAATCATGTATATGTATATGTACTTTTTTCATTTACTCATGTAAAGATATATTCACTTGTTTGAGTGGTCCCGATCCCTCTTGATTTTAGATAATTCATACTTATGTTACAAGAAATTGGTTGAAACCTTATTTTACCCCTCTTGTTCGAACCCTTGGGTAGTTAGTTCTAAATTTACTTTAATATGTATGAATGATTCTAGTATGGTCTTAAAGGTGGTAATAAATTTAAGTGTACCCAGAATCTTACAAGAGTTTTGGAGTGTCTGTTTTGAATCAAGTTATGTTTAAAAGCTAAGTTTAAGTTATTATGGAATCAATGACCTTGATACAATAAAATGTATGAATGACCTTTATCATTTTGATATTTGATGTAATACTTTTATGGTAATGAAGACTATAATGAAAGAAAATTTTGTTATCCAGTTCTGAAGCTTGACCAAATTCTATAATTTGGTCACATAAATTCTAGTTTAAGTTCTCAGTAATATCTTCAATTCTGGTTTTCTCTTGAACCGGGTTGAGGGTGTTACAATTCCTGAATGACCAAAGTCTGTGTCTACAATATTTATATATTGTGAAAACCAAACAAAATTTGGTAGAGCACAGAGCTTTATGTATAATGGTCAGTCGAGACATATGTGTCATCAACACAATACCATTGGACAACTAATCTCAAATAGAGTTATCTCTATTGATTTTGTAAGATCAAAAGATAACATTGCAGATCCGCTAACCAAAGGGTTAAATCGAGATCAAGTTGAGAAAACATCGAAAGGAATGAGACTAAAGCCTAGGAAAATTTGGGGCGCTATGTGAAGGAAAACCCTACCTAGTTGACTAGAGATCCTAAGATATAGGTTCAAAGGGACAACCTAATTGTATAGACCTGTGCGGTCACTATAGGGGTTCTTCTCCCAAGTCTGTTTCTATGATGTAAGTAGCGATCAAAAGTTGTATAGGCTAAGCAAAACTTTTAATGACCATTGTATATTTCGGTGAGTGTCGACTTACTAAATCTTGGGAAATAATTGATAATTCAATATAATATGCCAGTAAAATAATGCCAAGTATAGGTCTTTTGCGTGCAAGTATATACGGTCAGCAAGTAATACAACAGTAAGCTGAGTATTGTATCCACAGGGATTGACCGGGAATTAAATGCCATGACTATTACTTGTGAATTAGGACAAAAGAGTTGGTATGAAATTTGGATTTAAGACTAAGAGAAATGATTAAATAAAAGTATAAAGAAACTTCGGGCAGTTTGGCAAACAAGTGTATTCAAATGGTGATAAGCGTTGGAAAGGAATGCTTGGATTTCACACTAGCTATGCTAGCAGTTAATAACTTTCAACTTTGGTTTTACTGCCGAACATATTTTAAGTAGTATTGCCTCTATCGATAGAAATACCCTAAGTTAATTATGATTAACCCTTATGTGTCTATAGTGAATTTTCTCAATCATTAACTTGGCTAAGTTTTAATCTTTACTCCCAAGGGGTAGACTCACTCCCGAAGTAAAGCTCATCTACTTGAACATCTTCTGTCGAAGTTTCTCTCTTTAGTACCTTGGCAAATTAATCATTATCCCCCAAGTCTGTTAAGATATTAAGGGATAATATGTACGCAATGCCAATTGTCGTCTAGCAAACAATTTAAGAAAATTAAGCAATTGCAAGATAAAAAAATGTCAAAGCATTCAATTATTAAAAGCTAAAATAGCTGAATGTTTCATCACAAAATATCCCTAACCAACTTAAGAAAATTAGTTCATGGTTGGGGGAACCATCAACATCATATCGTTTTTAACAAACACCATCATAAAAACAGAATTAAAACGAAAGAGAAATGGGCAAAGAAAGGGGTCCGTCGATGAATACCTTTAATGGATCCAGAGCTCTCGGTCTTACCTTTGTTGAACCACGAGTCGCCCTCTTTCCCAAGGTACAGCCTCCTCGATTCTGTCTCTTTTGGCTTGTCATTGGGCCTCCTTTAAATAGTCACACGTAGAAACCCTAGATTGAATTCAAAAGTTAGTTACGCTCTTGAGATAAGCGCGTTATCCTCTTTATCCTCTTATCTCTTCATTTGAATTTTAGGGCTAATTGGATCTTTGACCAACAACTAGTAGATCTGGCATCACGTCCATCTTTTGCCAACCAAGTCTGGCAATCTTCGTCCTGCTTTGCCAACTCGACCTGGTATTTCTCTATTGGTTCTCTAGTTTTGTGCTGCCAACTGCTCATGCTTCTGCTTCTATCATCATGCTCCTACCCTGCACTCCAAAGCAAAGAAATGCACATTTACTCTAGCAAAAGAAACGTTTCCTAACTCCTTAATGAAAATGCATGATTTTACTAACTAAGTGCATGAATATATACTAAAAGGCAAGCAAAATCCTGGCAATATATATAGAAAAAATAGTACTTTGAGGAGTTAACGGTGAGCCGAGAAACATAAGTCACCTATATGAGAGTGAAGTGAGGCCGCTTCAAGGAGACTATTGGGGCGTAGTTCTCTCAAACTCTTGTAGAACCAAGGAGATGTTCAGAGCCATATGAACATAACCATGAGAACTAATACTTTTGTCAGATAGGTAGTTGTGTGAAGTATATCATTGTTTACACAAACAGCGGAACAGTTCAAGCACATTATGTCTACTGGTCAGCTAGTAAAGTAAATAAACTTTCACAAGGGAAGGTTCAAAGGAGGATAGTTACCTATCCTATGCAGCTATCGATTGTAAATCCTATCACCACATCGAGTTAAAATGTTTTTTTGATTAAATGATCAATTTCATTCATATGGGGGATTGTTGGAAAATTCGATAATTTTGGAGCTTTGAATGAGAAATTGATTCAAGCATTATTGAGGAAAATGTGGAACCATGTGTTGGTTCGTAAATGTGCTTATTCAAACGTTACCCACAAGTAACGCAAATGTCCAGACTGGTTGGGTCCTCCATGGTCCTGCGGATATTTTGACCCAAAATTAAAATAAGTTTTTCCTCAAATAAGAGCATTTATTTACCAAATTTTATTTTGGAATTAAAAGGATAAATATTAAAGTTTCCTTTAATTCAGACAATAATTTTAGAAACTACCCTATAAAGGCTCACTAATTCTCAAAATCATAAATGCTTCATTAGGCTAAAAGTTTCCACTTATACCCTCGTGAAACTCCTATAAATAGGGTGTAAACCTTCTAGGTTAAACACAACTAAAAAACATAGAGAATTTTCTATTGTTTTACTCTGTGACTCTCAAAAGTAGTTTTTGGTGATAGAAGAAGGCAAGGGCATAGTTCGTGATCTCTACAGTTGTGTTAATGTAGCTAATCATCTAGTTGTTGTATCCTAGGAGACAGACGAACGGAAAAAACTTAAGCACCAAGGAGCGACCCAAAATTTGCCTTAAGGAAACCGTGTAGTTCAAGCCTCAACTCATTTTCAATCGGGTTGATTTAGATGTGTTGTATCTATTTTTTTTTTTGTTTGGTTCAATATTTTAATACAAGATTTATATTCTATTGTATATTTTCGTCTTAGACTAACACTTTTCTAACAATAAATAGATAAAATTTGAATTTAACTCAAAATAAAAAATCGACTTAGTAATACATATAATATTATTATGTAATAAAAATATAGTTTTCTATCCATAGCCGTCGCAAGCTTTTTTATCTTATTTTTGCTTAATAGATGACGGCAATCGGTCTTATTATTGGTTGTCGACCATCGGTGTTCATTAATTTTCTTACTCTTTCATGTTTTGTTTTCTCAATTTCAATAAAAATCTCCGCTCTTGCGGCATGTGTTTCCTCTACCTTTGTGTCACACTTTTCATTGATTTTTTAGTTTGGTTCATCTGTTGTTTGGCATGATTTCAGCATACCGTAGCAGTTGTTTGGTGCTTGTATAGAGATCCTTACGGTGCTAGCTTTCTAATTTAATTTTGTCGGTGGTCATAGAAAAGATTGATCCCCACTCGTTTGATGGTTTGTTAGCTGATGTAATCAGAACTGTGTAGCTGAGCAATCTGCCTAATAATTTGGTTTGTTCACTACTCTTTTTTCATCCCGTAAAGCGTCTCGTTTGACTAGAGACAAGGAGATTCATGAAGATTTTTGGGTTTTTGATGGTGTGCTAATCTTCATGGAAGGGTTTGCTTTTCTTTGTACCTTTGTATGAGATTTTTAGTGGACTAGTCCATTTCTTCTATCTTTTTGATGTATTGTTTTTTGTAATATCTTTTATGGTGATTAATAAATTCGTATGTCATTGTTAGAAACAATTGACTTAGTAATTTAAATTAACTTAAATAACTTAAAATTGTAAAATAATTACTATTCTGCGAGTGGAATACACCAATGAATTAATAAAAATAGATATTTAAATACAATAATAGAATCTCGTGTATGTCAAGACCCCGTAGGAATGTGAAATCAGGTAATCGGACATGTTTCAGTCAGTTAATGTCAAGTTTCAGTATGGGTTATGTCTGATCAATTTAATAGATAGACTCGAGTCAGGTCGGGTCCGGGTCAACTCGAATTCGTGTCATTGTTAGGTTGATTTCAAATTAGGTTGAGTTCGGGTAGGGTTAATTTTAGGTCGGCTAAGTTTCAGTTCAAACCAAAACGGTTCGGGTCCGAATCAGTTAATTAACGGGTTAATTCAGATTTGGATGGACTTCAAGTCGGGTCACGTTCAGGTCAGGTCACGTCGTTGACGGATACAATTTAGGTCGGATAATATCAGTTTCGGTTGAAATTCAAGTCAGGTCTTTCCAATGAAAACTAAAAATTGGCGGCAAAAAATAAATTAATTATTTAAATTTAAATTAAATGGGTAAATTGCAAGTTTGGGTTTCAAATTGAATCTAGAATTTGGAGGGAAAATCCCGCCTATTGTTTAGGTTAGGGGAAATTATAGTTTTGGTCATTCTAAAAGTAAAATGTTTTCATTTAAGTCACAAAATTTTACTTTTAGGTTTTAATTTAATTCAATCGAGTCACAATTTAGGTTATAATTGAAACTAGAGCTATAGTTTTAGAAGTGTTATAGGGACCTTAAATTTATATGATTTAACTAAACTATAAAAATTATAGGATTTGGATTGATTAAAAAATAGAAATAAATATGGGTAAGTTTTAGTTAAAAGTAAATTTGTAAGGACTAAAATGAACAAAAATGTTATTATATTAAAAATATTGGACTAAATTGCACAAATTAAAAATAAATAAAGATTATTTTTAGTTAAATAAAGATTTATAGTGAATTAATTGAATACTAAACTCTTAAACCCTAAGTTTCATCCCTGGACCCTAAACTAGTGTTAATGTGTTACTAATCACATAAACCTATGGTTATATTAATAATTAAATATAAATTATAACCCCTAAAAAAATTATCATAAGTCACGTAACACATTACACGTATCAGTATAGACTATAAAGTATAGAGTATGCAATGCATATAGTATAACCTATAGAGTATAGTCTATAGTATATACTATAACTATGGACTATACACTATAGATTATATATATTATAGACTATAGTCTATAGTATAAACCATCGAAATTCATCTCATAAATCAATAACCTAAACTATATAATACTTAAAATTAATCTTATACACTAAGTCCTAATTCGTAAAGTAAACCATAAACGTTAAGTCATAAAAATTCTTCTCATAGACCAATAACCCTAAACTACGCCATAACCCTAAGACCTAAACCATTAATACTAACACTAAATCCTAAACCATAAACCTTAAGCCATAGAAATTAACATTATAAACCAATAACCCTAAACTACACCATAAACCCTAAACCATTAACACTAAGACCTAAACCCTAGATCATAAACCTTAAGCAATAGAACATGTATGTATGTATGTATGTATGTATGTATGTATGTATGTATGTATGTATGTATGTATGTATGTATGTATGTATGTATGGTGATATAATATATGCATGAATGTATATGTATGTTTGTATGTATATATACATGTATGTATACTAATACATGTATCATACGTACATACTATATACATGCATTACTAATTCACTATTATAAACTGTAATTCATAATCATACATACATATACATATACATATATATATATATATATATATATATATGCAATCGTACATATCATTATCATACATACATGCATAATACATACATATATACATGTAATTAAAGGCCTAAATTGAACAAATATGAAATTGCAAATTGAAAATTAGGACTAAATTGAACAAATAAAAAATTATAAACTAAAATTTCAATAAATTAAATATGGGGGCGCAGGCCTAGAGGCCTGAATCTTAATACATATATAAAGGGATGATTTCTTCTTTCTTTTTTTCCAGAATTTTCTCTTTTTTTTCTTTTTTTCTCTCTCTCCACAATTTATCTCTCTCAAAATCTTCTGCCTTCTCTCTAGATTTCTTATACACAAATACTAAAACCTCAGAAAAACTCCAAAAATTTTGATCGAACCAAAAAATCAGCCCTTGTACTTCGTATGTTCATCCGAAAATCTCCTATTCGATCGAAAAAACACAAAAAAATTCATTCTTTTTGTTTTTTTTGGGATCAAAACCCTAAACCATTTCTTCCCCCATTTTCATCAATTTCTTTTCTCGATCTAAATATCCAAAAATCTCCTATTCAGTCGAAAAAACACAAAAAAATTCATTCTTTTTGTGTTTTTTGGATCAAAACCCTAAACCATTTCTTCCCCCGTTCTTCATCGATTTCTTTTCTTGATTCAAATAAACACCAAAATCTCTCTTTTCTTGTTTTTCGATCAAACCCAACAAAATCACCCTCTGTTATCCGTCTGTTCATCCTAAAATCTTCTTTTCGATCCAAAAAAAACACAAAAAAATCATTCTTTGTATTTTTGGATCAAAACAAAAAACCCTAAACCATTTATTCCCCCATTCTTCATCAATTTTTTCTTCGATCCAAATAAACACCAAAATTTGACCCCCTTTCTTGTTTTATTTCGATCTAAACACCAAAATCGTCCACATTCGCTCCCTAACTACTCACCTTCTTCTCCGACTTCTCATCTTCTTTTTTGACTTATCACCTTCTTCTATTTCAAACTGTCAAGTGAAGAGTGTCCACATCCTCTTATCTGACTACTCACCTTCTTCTCTCTCAAACTATCCAATATTATTTTTAGAGTTCGATAGATAGTTAGTCTTATAAGTTAAACTTTATAGGTAAAAATGTAATATTTTCTATTTATTTTTTTGTTTTATGTGTTAAATAAATGAGTATTTTTATGTTTTATAGGAGACATACAAAAAGGCCAGAATGATCAACATTCTAAAATTGGTAAATGATTGTTTTTTGTGTTATTTGTTATTTCTAGTAGGATACCTACAATTACAAAAAAGGTCAGAATGAACAGCAATCTAAAAGAGGTAAACCTGGTAATATTTATTTATATATATATATATATATTTTATTTTTTATTACTAATTTTAAAGTTTCTAACAAATGACTGCATTTTGTTTGAAGTTGATGTAAATGATCAACTGTTCGAAGTAGTTGAGGGATTATTTCCTTTAACCAATCAATTGCTTGGCTGCTTTTTAGTTTCTATATTTTTTGTGGTTGCTCTTAATTTGTTTTTAACATCGTATCTAAATGATTGTTTTCATTGAGGGCATTATTTCTTTCTTTTAGTTGAGGTTTCTAACACCATATCTATTTTTAGTGATGGATAGTCAATCTCAAGTCCATAGACTAAAAATGTGGTATGATGGTTTTAAGGCAAAGCCTAGACCTAAATGTTTGTCTTTCATATATTGTTCAAAATACATGTAGTTGTTCAATAGATGTTGCAGTTATGAGGCAATATGGGATTATTGAATTATCTGAGCATGGTAGAAAAATACAGACAGACATTAAAATTTAATTCTGAAGGTGACAAGTATTTATTCTGCTTAAGATTTTCTAAAATTTGTCTTAATGAGCTTAGGGATGCCTGGAAAATTGGCTCATATGAAAAGAAATACAAACATTTACTATTTGACACTCTAGAACTTGTGTATGCCGTTCATAGGGAAGCATATTTAAATTTTTGCAGAGATTCATCTTGGGCTAGATGTGATCCAATCAACAGGTACACTGTCAGATTTGTTCCAAAAAGCTTTGGCATAAACCAAGAGCTATTTCTATGTACAATAGGCTCACTGCAGAAAGACAAGGAAATAGGCTCTATCAAAACCGAGAAAGTTCGTCCAACAATACCTCTTTTGATGATCAAGGAGCAGCTATGAATCTTATGGGTATAAGTGACCCTGAGAACTTTTTCGAGTCACATTTGCCTAGATGAGTGAAATTGGTTGTATGATTTTGAAAGGTAAAAATTTAAAATGGTTCATAATGGTAGTATTTTCATTATTTTGAAAGGTACATTGTGTTTATTAATGTTAATGATAGTATGTTTGCTTATGTAGGTTGCCTCTACAACAAGTACATTTTATTATTTGAATTGGTTTGTGGGTTGCCTCTACAACAAGTACATTTTATTATTTGAATTGGTTTGTGAATAAGTCTGTCTTGATTCTTCCCTTTAAAGAAAACTTCCATCTTTATGTTTATTTCATCAATATTTAAAATATTTACAATATTTGTGAAATGATTCTATTTTTATTTGCTATTAGAGGTTTGACACTTTTGTAAGGGTTTGGTAAAGTCGGAAATGTTTGAAACTGTTGGCCATCATATTCCCCATGGCTTTACCACTAAATTTATGTTTGCTGCTTGCTAGTTGCTGCATGGATTGGTCTGAATGTTGAATTTATGCTTGATGCTTGTTGTCTGGCCTGGTCTGAATGCTGAAATGATGCTTGCTGTTGTCTACATGGCCTGGTCTGAATGTTTGTTGTCTGCCTAGACTGGTCTTAATGCTGAAATGATGATGCTTCCTGCCTTGTAAACTTTACAATATAAATTGATGTTGGTCTGAACTCTGACTGAACAAAATTGTTGTAAATTCTTAAATCTTATCTATGTAGTTAGTCATGGTTAAATTTTGTTGGTGACATTTTGGCTTTAAAAGTTGAAAAGTTGCCCATAATTTAATCATGTTGGCAGTATTTAAATATTTTGAGATAAATAAAAGTTCGATGATGAAATTTTTGGTAGTAAAGTCGGGCTTTTTAGCCTTGTAAAATTTTTACTATAAGATGTGAGAGCTTAAATTTTAACATAAATTTATTTAGTTGATTTAATTTGTACATTTATAAATTGTGCCAAATTGTTAATTTTTCAAAATTTGTAAAGTTACTAAATTTATCAATCTCATGTTTTGATTATTTCACATTATCAATTTATCATAAGTACAAATGTACAATCATGTTCAAATATGAAATATATATAATTATATATATAAATATTAAGTTAAAAAAATTGTACAATTATATTATCCATTTATTATAAGTACAATTGTATAAATTAATTTAATGGTTATAATTACATTTTTTTAATATAAGGCTTGAGTGGCAAATAAGTGTTCAAACTATACTTTTTTTTTCAAATAGGTGCCTAAAGTATTTTTTGGGCAAAACATGTGCCTAACACTTTCAATGTTACTCATATTGGTGCTTGCAGTGACTGTTCGTTAAAAAAATCTCGTTACCCAAGAAAAACATGACATGTGATAGTATTAAATATTATCTTTTATAAAAAAATAGAATTTTTAAAACATCGTCAAATTTTCAAATAATTCTAAAATAGTCCCCAAATTCCTAAACCCTCCCTCCAAATCTGGTCACTACCACCAGCATTTGTCGTGTTTTCGACGACAGACTGAAGCGCTCTCCCCTCGCCGAACATCCCACACACCGTTCATCATTCGTTATGCCTCTGTTCGTTGCGAATTATTCAGATAAACCATTCGACGATTTTGGTGTTTTGCACGTCGATCGATTTTCGATGACGATGTGGTGGGATAAATGGTCGTGATGGTCCGGCGAAGGATGTGGTTGATGGTGGCGTGGCAATCGGCGGCGAAATTAGGTTAAATCAGGATTTTGGGTGTTAGGGATTTCAAATTTTGGGGCTATTTTGTGAAATAAAGAAAATATTTTATTTTATTTATTTTTAAATATAATTTTAGAAATTTAAAAAGCTGACACATGTTAGTTAACGGTGAAAATTAATGGACGTTGACGGCGGACACCTATTTGGCCCAAAAAATACTTTGAGCACCTATATAGAAGAAAGGGTATAATTTGAACACTTATTTGCCACTTAAGCCTTAATATAATGATCATACTTAATACAAAAAAGCAAATTTATTAATTTAATGATCATAATTAACAAATTGGTTTAAATTTATAATAATTTATTTTAAATTTATCAATCTCTAGTTATTAATTTAATAAAACTTTTAATATTATTATATACTGTAATTTATAAATATAAAAAGTAAACATATTAATTTAATGATTATATATAATCATGTACCTTAAATTGTGAAGATGTATTTTGTCACACTATAATATAATAAATTCATAATCTCACAAGTTCATCAATTGTAACTTATTAGTTATTACAAGTCAGATAAATACCAAGTCAGGTAAATATAAGATCAGTTCAATAACAAGTCAGATCATTTACAGGTTGAGTCAATTACAAATTAGGTTCATAACAAGTCAGGTTGATAATATTTCAAGTAATATCAATTAGTTATAGGGATGTAAAAACAGGTAACCAAATGGGTTTCAGGTTATGTCAGGTCGGGTTAAATCGAATACATGTCATTTCATGTTGATTTGATGTTTCGACTCGACTCAGGTCGAGTACGGGTCAATTTCAGGTCGAGTTAAACGGTTCAGGTTTGAACCAGTTAATTGACGGGTTAATTCGGGCTCGAGAGGACTTTAGGTCGGGTTCTTTTCAGGTTAGTTTAATTTCATATCGGGTTCATTTCAAGTCGATTTCATTTCAGGTCGGGTTAATTCAGGTTTCGAATTCGTATTAAGTTTGAGTTTGGTACAAATAGTCGATAGACTTTGGGTTGGGTCATTTAGAGTGAATTATTTAACCCCTTTCACGAACATGAATCGGATTAAAAATAAATATTATGGACTAGAATGAACAAAAATATCATCATATTTAAAATATTGGACTAAATTATAAAAATTAAAAATAAACAAGGGTTAATTTCAGCTAAAAATAAAATATTATGGACTAAAGTAAACAAAAATATCAACATGTTAAAAATATTAGACTAAATTACAAAAATATAAAATAAATAGAGGTTAGTTTTGGTTAAAAATAAAATTTTAGGGATTGATATGAACAAAAATATCATCATATTAAAAATATTAGACTAAATTGCAAAAAAAATAAGGGTCAATATTGACTAAAAATTAAATTTTAGGTACTAGAGTAAACAAAAATATTATTAGACTAAATTACCAAAAATATAAATAAATATAAGGCAATTTTGACTAAAAATTAAATTGCAAGGACTAGAATAAACAAAATTATTATTAGACTAAATTACCAAAAATAGAAATATATATGGGTCAATTTTGGCTAAAAAATTTTAGGGACTAGAATGAACAAAAATATCATCATATGAGTCACTTAGTTTCTCACATTATAATATAGTAAATTCATAATTTCTCAAATATTTCATTTTTCATCTTAAAAATCATCAAATCATATACTTCCTCAATTATAGGTCAAGTAAATATCAAGCCATGTCAATATCAGTTCAGGTCAACAACAGGTCAGGTTCAAAATATGTCAGGTCAATTAACAGGTCAAGTTCAAAACATGTCTGGTAAAATTGGATCTCGGGTCGTTTCAGTCAGGTTATATCAATTTTTTGTCAAGTTAGTCCCGGGTTCGGGTTCGTATCAGTTGGGTGCAGGTCGGGTTCAGTTACTACAGTATCAAGTCTAACTCGGGTTTGGGTCAACAACAGTCGGTTACAGATCGGTTTCGGACCATCACTTCCTTAGGTCAAAACAAGTTCTGACTCGAGCAGGTTTCAGTTGAGTTTTCGGGTTGAGTTAACTTTTTACATCCCTAGTTATTTACCAGGTTAGTTTCGGGTTCGAGTTCATATCAGGTCGGATGCAGGTCGGGTTTGGTTATCACATTATCAAGTTGAATTCAGGTTCATGTCGTTCTTAGGTCGTGTGCAGATCCAAAAGTTTTAGATCCAACTCGGGTTCAGGTCAACATCAGTTCAGACTCAAGTCGATTTTGGATCACCACAACCTCGAATCACAAATAATTTTACCTTAAGTCGATTTCAGTCAGTTTTACGGGTCAATCATTTACATTCCTCCCTACCCGTATTTTAGAAGCCCGTGCCAGTGGCACATAACTCCCTCCCGTTATTCTTAACCGTCCGTTTCTCCGATCCACAGCGTTCCTTATTTCCTCTGATCTGCTGATTATTAAACGAAATATCGGATAGTAACATAAGAAAGAAAACCCTAATCGAATCATCGGGAAAACAAAGGTGCCGCCTCTTTTTCTTATCTTTTCCTCACATTTTCAAGCATTTTTTCTTACTATTGCTATTAACAAATAGAGAAACTTCTCTATTCTATCTAACCACAAAGAGAGAGGGTGGTCATCTTTAGGGTTTCCTTTCTTCCTTCCTAACTTTTTTTTAACTTTTCTCGTCTGCGATTTGCTTCGCAGCCGAACCAGCGATCAAAGCAAATGGCGGATCCTACGATCATCAATGGCGAAGTGGAGGATCAGACGGCGGAAAATTTCTTCGACGCCGATGATACCAAACTGACCCAACTGGATACCAAAATCAAAATGCTTGAAAGTGAGAAGTTGGACCTGAGCAACGAGAACCATGATTTGAAGGAGAGGATCAAGAAGGTGGCCTTGGAACTCGATCAACTACGGAACAAGGAAGCAGAGATGCGGCAAGAAATTGATCAGCGGGACGAAGATAAGAGGGTTCTGGAATCAGTCAACTCGAGATCATCCACTCTTGAAACCGAGGTTGCCAGGCTTCAACATGACCTGATAACTTCGATGAGTGAAGTCGATGATGCGAACAAGGAGTTGATTCAGATAAAGGGAGAATTGGAAGAGAAAGGGTCGTTGATCGAGAGATTGGACAGGGAAGTCACCGAATTGAAAAAAGAGAAAGTTGAGGGCGAGAAGAGAGAGATGGAGTTGGAGACGAAATTAGGGGTTTTAGAAGCGAAGGAAACGGAGGAGAGGAGCAAGAGTGTTAGAATCGAAGAGGATATGAATGAAAAGATAAATGAACTGAAGGATAAAGTTACGTTGCTCGAAGCAGAGTTGGGGAGAACAAGGGTTGAACTGGAGACGACTAAGGAAGAAAAACGAGAATCCGAGGAGAAGGCTGCAGGGTTGCAGATGAAGTTGTTGGAATTGAAGGAGGTGGAGAAAAACACTGCCGAGGGTATCATTGGCAAGTCTAGGGAGATTGTAGGGAGTGACGGGAAATGTCTCAGCATGACGCCGCTTGTGGCAGCAGGAACGGCCGGTGCCATCGTCGTTGCAACTGCTGCGGTGTATCTTTGCTGTAGGAAGCGGTCGTAAATCGATGATTACCGGTGCATGGTGATGAACGAGGTTAGGATACTAAATTAATAATGAATTTTTGATAGGCAGTCGGGTCATCAGTTTTTTGCCCATGAATCTCACTTCCACTAGTTTGCTAGTTGAGTATTTCTAGTTTATTTTGAAGGAATTTCTGCAGTTTGGGCTTGATGTATTCAAGTTACTATTCCATGTTTCTTTTATGGTTGTTTGTGACATTGCAGTGATGCAAAAGCAAATTGCATCCTCGAGTGCTTCTCTTTTTATGGTTTAGAAGAATTTCAAAGCCTTGTGTTGTTGTTTGGTCTGTTCAGTTGTATGGTATATTTTCTGGATTTGGTCAAAATTGTATAGGTCGTGTCACCTCACCTACTACAATAGTCAATACCCGAATCATGTACGGTCAATTTGTTGACTTATTTCTAAAATATTAAACATGTAGTGGTGATGTGGCGTATACATTTTTCATATTTTTGGACAATATGTATATGCCATCCCATTACTTGCTTAAAAAGTAAGATATAGTAACAACAGAAAACTAGGTCTATAATTTAAAACAATCAAATTGCTTGGAGATTGTATTTGGTGTTTATAAAATGTTGACCTCTGAATTTAAGCACATTCTATTAAGACTTGCTCTATTATGAGTGATGATAATTCATATGGGAAATTTCTTTTTCTGTTGATTGATTTGGTGAATACTGAATAGCAAGGTTTTCTCTGTATAGCTACACCAATTAGTGCTTTGCTTTGCTTAGAGTTGAATAAGGAGCATTTAGGTTGAGATATGGGGTTGAAATTTGGACTTTATGAACAGGAGGGATATTTAAGAGTTGTATTTAAGCCTAGTGGGTGGTGGAAATTTATGAGTTGAGGAAAGGTGGATCTAATTAAGTTGTAAAGGAAATTGGATTTTGCATATATCATTTGATTGGTAGAAAGCATATTACAAAAGATAACAAAAACATTGGAAAGAAAGAAATAGTGGCTAAGAATTTATGCCATTCACTGCAACTCTAGCCATCCGGGTGATGGATAAGGTAAACAAGTGGTATCAGTCACTTCCCCAAAAATCTGAGAGAAGGTCCGCTGAGTAGAATCTTGAAAAACACGCTCGATATTGTCTTCATTCATAAGTGATCGAAGTTTCAGACTCCTGGGCTTCATGCCCAAATATTGTTAAAATAAAATTCCCAAAATCAGGGAAGTTCTGTTGGGCGGTTATGGCATGGCCGGTTCAATAGGTAGCCGATCAAACTTAAAATGTTATTTTATTCAACCGAAAATGTTACTTTATCCGCTCTATAAAGTAAAGTTATTTGATTCACGTGATTTGGTATAAACAACGGTATATTTTCGATTCCAACTTTAAATGTTACTTAGACCTAACAAACTTGATTTGATACCCTAATGGAATTACCCGTCTTTATATCCAATGTTATCCTCAATATAATTTAAATTTGATCTAAAATTTAAAATAAATCAACCGAACTGAAATTGACTCAAATTTTAGTTAAACCTGAATGGACTTAGACTGATTTTCAATTAAACTGAATGTACCAGACCGATTTTAACCGCACCAAAAGCATATCAAATCGAAGATAACCAAAAATAAAGAAAAGATCAAAAGAAATAAATGAGTTGTGAACTACCACACAACTCACAAAAAAATTATATACAGGGTGTAAAAAATTGACCTGGTCTAAAAACTCGGTTGAAATCTATTGATTGAAGGTTGACCCTAGTAAAAAACCGCCTGATCTCATATTGACTTGATATTGTCATGAATTGAAATCAATCGACATGATGTTAATCAACTCGGAAATTAACCTACTAGATATGTCCGAATCATTATAGACCCGAATTAAAATTGAACCAGACTAAAACTGAACTTAAACCGAAATAGTTAGACTCGAAATAACTTGAACAAAAACGATTCAAACCGAACAACTCGTTTGCCACATCTAAATTGTTACCCAATTTACTCTAAAATGTTACATACTCAATAAAAAATTCAGTTACAACGATAATGTTACATGCCTTTTCTCAATCAAATAAAATTTATCCTTGATGGTAATGTTTTTGTTATGTTTGGTAGAGAGGAAAGAAAATTGAACGATAAAAAATTAAAGAGAAGAGAAAATAAAAGAATGAAAAATATATTTTTCTTTCATTGGAGTGTTTAGTTGAGAGGATGAAAAACTAAAGGGATAATAAGTTTCAATACTTTCTATTGTTTGGTACAATGGAAAAGTGAGAAAAAATTAAGTTATAAAAACTATAGATTATTTTTAATTTTTATAATCTAGCAAATATTTTTAATATAATTATTTTTATTCAATTTATTCACTAAAATTAGCTCTATTTATTTCTAATTTTTATATTTTAATCTAATATTTTTAATATAATTTTATTTTTATTTAATTTAGCCCCTAAAATATTTATTTAGTCTAAAATTGAATCATATTTGTTAAAAAATATAACTTAATCTAGTATTTTAATAAAAATTTATTTTTAACCACTTTAGCCACTAAAATATTTATTTAATCTAAAATTAATCTCTATTTGTTTAAATTTTTTATAATTTATTCTATCTCATTATCTGTTCGAATGACTCAATATTCTTTGTCATTTATCTCTTTGATCGTTTCAATCTCATGTGCCAATTGTCACCTTATTGAGCGTTTTAAGTCTCCTCTACCATTGTCACCTCATTGAGCACCGCAATCTCTTTTTTTTATTGTCACCTCCAAATCCCATTCTTTTTTGGAGAAAGAGATAATGAGGGTAAGAAGAAAATAGATGAAGGTTTTCTGAGATTTGATAAAAAAAAAAAAAAGAATCATTACGTTGGCTATATTCACCGCCACTGTTCTTTTCATGTTGCTACGAGGTAACAAAATAAGAGAGGAATACAAACAATTACAAGGTCAATTGCAGTGGGTTGGAATTTGGAGAGACCATGTTGGATGTGATGTTATGAAGTAAAGCAAAGAGGGATTATATGAAATCAAAGAGGGCAAGGATCAGATCAAAGATCTCTTGGGAGGTTTGAGGTTCCATTAATACTTGTGCCACAAACTATTGCTATCACATACTACTGCCACATAGGTTTTGATACTATTGTTTTAGGGCTAGAGTTTCGACCTAGCGAACCACACGTACTTAGTCAATATTTTCGAGACAAACGACTAAATCAGGTTTGAAATTTTTTTCGAAAGATCAAACTCTTTTTAGGCACTAAAAATATTAAATCGTTCTAAGTGAAATAAAACAAATGAGAAGGCAGTTCAAGAGCGAAAGAACAACGCTAAAAATGCTCAAAAACACAAGAGAAGAATTTGCCTTATATTACTCGGAGAATGGATAATTTACAAATGAGGTATGAGCCTCTATTTATAGTTGGATCCTCGTACAATAAATGGTCAAGATTGATTTACATCAACGGCTTAGATAGAAAGCTACCAACTACATCCTAACCAGCTATGGAAAGTCATCTTGGAATACTTTTCTTAAGTTCACGTTCACATTGTTAGATATTCTTTTTCTATAAAATATACCCTAGTAAGATGCCATCTATTAAATTACCAATTTTAATGTGATCGGACCTTCTCTCAGTCTCTAAAGGTCGGGCCAAGTCATGTGATCTTTTAGATAAACCTAAAATTTTACAGAAATTTTTTTTGGGCAGCTCGTTGCTTATGTGCCTCGGTTTCTGACTCGCAGGACGTGACACTATGTTTTTGATATTGCTGTAGATATACACATACCATCTGCATCCGATTTTTCTATGGATGTGATTGAGTGATACTTGTAAATGAGTGATACTTAAAAGAATTTTTGTTTTTGCTATGACTTTCATGTCCTGTTTCTTCCTCTCAACTTTGAAAAAGTTTGATACACTAAGTCCTCTAGGGAATTTTGATAAGAGTAGCCCTTTTGCACTGTAAGACAAATTTTTGTTTGAGTCAAAAGAACTTGTATATGAGCAATTATTTACATATACAATTATTTGCTCTTGTTTTGCTATGACTTCCATGTCCTGGTTCTTGCTCTTCAACTTTGGAAAAGTCCCCTAGGAAAGTTCTGATATGATTGGCCTTTTTACACTATAAAACAATCTTTAGATCTATTATTATTTGAGTCCAAAGGATTTGTATATGAGCAATTATTTGCTTTTGTTTTGCTATTTCCTTGTCCTGTTTCTTCCTCTTCAACTTTGGAAAAGTTCCCTAGGAAAGTTCTGATAAGAGTGGCCCTTTTGCACTATAAAACAATCTTTGGAAATGTTATTATTCGAGTCCAAAGAAGTTGCATATGAGCATTTGTTTGCTCTTGTTTTGCCTGTGTCATAGCTTTAGATGGCTGGCTTGCTAATGAACTTATCTTGCATGACTTGTCTTCCCTGAGAAACAATCAAGAGCTCGGGTTGTTAAAGAAGAAGAAAATGCAATTTATGGTCTTTGTTTCAGAAGGGAACTCTGAATGCATATGAATAGGACATGATGAATTTTATATCTAGAATAAGAATTGCAAGTAAATGATATGCTAAGCCATTTTCATACCAATTCAGTTAGAGCTTTTTTCCTATGATTGCTTGATTTTATCAATGTCAATACCTCCCTTCATGCCCAAAACACAACTGATAGGATCCCATCCTCATCATTGTCTCTCCATACATTTCTTTACAAGTCCATGCAACCGATAGGATCTGCTCAAAACAATGCACTTTTTCATATGGGAGAGAATGTTGATTTTTCCATGATATTATTCATATGGGAGAGACTTACTGGGGGAACAAATAGAAGAAGACCTCTTCTAGGAGAGATATGTCACAAATTTTTTAGCATGCTCCAAGCCAGCAGCAGCATTTTTAGATAAGCATATAGCTGAACAAAAATGAATCTAAAAACAAGAGGCAGACATTAGGCATCTTAATTATGCTATTCAAACAGATCCCTGTTATATGAGAAAAAAAATAGTAGGAGTATTTCTTAAGATCAGTTTAAAATGTCTATGAAAGCATAGGTGCATACAGCTTGCATATTCACCCGGCTTCCGATTTTTATACTGAAGGGATATTCAGATATCTGATTTTTTCAGATAGGATACGGACCGCTAAATTGCCAATACAAAAATTTTAGATATTCAAATTTTTGGATCGAATCGAATATCCGAAATGAACACTACTATTTCCAACAATTGCATTTGGTGTCGGCAGCTATCTCCACAAACTCCCATTTTTTTTATTTGTTTTAATCCCATAATCATAATTTCAAGAAGGGAAAATGACATAATTAATTTAGCCCTTTACATTATGCATCCAAAAGAAAAATGAAAAAAAGTTGATAATTATGGATTATGAGAAAAATCCATTTGGGTACTAAAGTAGAATGATCCAACTTAAGAAGAGGGGATACTACAGTTTTTGGTCCCTAAACTTATAATTTAATTAATTTCTTTTTATTTATATTGGTTTCGAAATTTAATAATATTTTCCATCTTTGTACTTGAATTTCAATTTTTTATGATTTAAGATATGGAATTTAAAAAGTTAGAATGTAAAATGTTATAAACAATAGTCTTGAAAAAAATCAACTATTAATAAATATTAGTCTTAAAATTTTCTATCTATAAGACACATTATTGGCGTTTGCACAATCTTTCATGTTGAGATATGACTGACTTTAGGGTTTAAGGTTTGAGTTTTAGGGTTTATGTTTTATGGTCTAGGGTTTGGACTTTAAGGTTTAGGTGTAATACCCTAAATTTTCTTGGTTTAGAAGATGTTGCATCGTACCTCAATTAGATTGCTATAGTTACCAAATCTTTAAGACCAATTGTATCTCTAAGGACTAAAATTGAATTATTAAAAAATAGATTACTCAATGTTATGAGGACCAAATAGAATATTTATAAAAAGAAATGATTGCATGTTAAAAGACATTATTTTGAGGGATCTATACACATGGCTCTTTGGGAGAATGCCATGGGAGTTTGGATTGGCCAAGTGGAATTTTTATTCCCATGTGTCATCCATTTCCTTGTGAAAGGCCGAAACTAATGAGAAGAGGGAGAGAGAGAGAGAACTTAACTTGTGGTCATAGAATTTTGAGGGTTTAGACATTGGCTAGCTTGTCCCCTTTGCATGTCATTCGATTTTCTTGAAAGAAGGGTAAGAATTCTAGTGACCTTCTTGTGATAGAACTCTAATTTGAAAAAGATTTTGTGTGAATGTATTAGGTAGGCTATTTTGGTATGAATGTTGTTATGAAATAGACAAATGGAATAATCATTTTGAAGAATAGAGCTTGATTTCCGAGTATGTATTGCCATCTATGCTCAATTGCTTGAATCGATGATTGAAAGTTCTTGTTGCTGAAATTTCATTAAGAAACTATTTGGTGTATTCATTGTTTGGCTATGAAAATTGATTGTTGTAGGAACATCTAGGTGTTATTTCAATGGAAATGAACATTCAAATGTATGCTTAAAAATTTGTTGGAGATAGATATGATTTAGTTAAAGTCGGGACTGTTTATTTAACATAGATACAAGGCAGATTGGGCTGTTTTGGCTAATTGAATGAATACATTAAAATCTGAGCCTAAGAAATGTTATAAAGACATTAAAAGGGGATTGATTTGAACAGGAAAACATGCATAAATAAAGAAGGAGCTGTTCTATTATTTTTTTTATCATAATCGAGACTATTTCGATTATATATATTTGTAACAAGGCTACTCAGTTTTGTGTTAATTTCAGCTTAAAGAAAGGGCTATTATATACTTAAATGGATCTTAAAGAACTATTTTGATGCATATAATTGTATGGATGTGAAAATAGGACCACCTTGCAACTAATTGAATTTTTGTGGGCTGATTCAAGCATGAGAAGGTGTATTTGAGTGTTATGGACTGTTTGTGCATCTTTATAAATTGTGTTATGGAATGTTTCGAAGGGGACTGCTTTGGCTTAAACAAGAGCTATAGGGACTGTTCTTGAACATTTAAGGTTGTTTGAATGTTAAATGATTAGGTGGACTGTTTTTGTGAAATTATAAGATTATGCTGGAAAGTTTAACATATGAATGTGTATACATATGTGATAGACTGTTTCGCTTGGTTAGGATCCTTAATGATCTGACGATTTTGTTATTTAATCTAGAGGTACATATCTTGATAAGGAATTGGACAGTGACATAGAGGCAAAAAGGAAACAAATTAGGAGTATAAGGGTGTGGATTCAGGTATCCTGTAACTTCAGGATAACATGTGAGTGTAGTTCTAAAGTCTCGGGGTAGAATTACAGCTTTCCCGAGCATCTTTATTTAATTTACTTCATTTCCTATGGAAATGCGTTAAACTATGCTGAAGCTTGGCTTGGGAAACAAGGTAAGTACCTTAGTGGACAGTAAATTGTTAAAATAGATAATAGTAGAAAGTATGAAGTGTAAATGAATATTATGCTTAGTCCGATCCTTGAAATTGAATTGATTTGACTACTTAACGTTTTGATTTGGGATGATATACTTGAAATATCTGTTAAATTGCGAAGGCAATAAGTATATGAAGGATGTCCGTTTGTAAAATGGAATTTAATACTTGTTTAATAAGCAATTCATAGTCAAGCTAATATTTGATCAAGATTTTAATTAGGGTATTAGAATTATAAATGGTAATGACTCTTGTTATGATTCACTCGATTCAGAAAGAAAGATGCAGTGAGTATTATATGTGAATTTATTATTTAGTTGTTATGAAAGAACAACGTACTAAATTGTGATAAGCTAAAATAAGCTTGTAAATATGACTATAATGAAAGATCATGTTTGGTTCATTGTAATATGAATCTTGGCTAAAATGCTATTTGATCAGAAATGTTGCAATGTAAAGTCACATGAAGTGACTACATACTTGAATTGACAAAGGTAATAAACTCACTGATATGTTATTATGATGAGGAGCTATGCTCAAAATGAATCTGATATGATAAGAATAAGATGAAAGCCTTGGTCTCGAGTCAATCTTAGGTATAGTTGGCATGCCATAGAGTCTATAGAGTTTAGTGTCGGGGTGGACTACGGTCCGAGACAGTGGTCCCTATTTGGCGACAATAGGAGGGAAGTATGTGTTTGGTCATTTGACGACAGTAGGAGGGATTGACCGGTACTGCGAGCACCATTCTATTTATGGGGGACAGTTGGTTGGGGATTCATGTACCTAGGCTGTAATTTGATTCTCAAGGCTATATTAAAAGAGAAAAGCATGAAATTATAAATTAAAAGAATTAAGAATTATGGTAACTTTCTTATCAAGAAAGATGTTTCGAATGAAACATGGTTACTAAATTAGTGAAAATAAATGTTTTGAATAAAGACTCGTACATTAATATGATTGATGAAATGTTTAATCTAAGTTGGTTGAAAATATCTGTGCTTTGAGAATTCTAATCGAATGGCTTACATGTAACCAACAATCCTTGGTTATGCAAACTGATGCTTACTATATTGTATAACAAGTGATGAATAACATGCCCTGACTCAAATGCTATGACTTTGAGATGTTTGTATATGTTATGTTTTGTTCACAAATTGTTGTGTCTAAGACATGCTTGTCTATCATGATGATTAAATTACATAAGTGAACCTTAACAATAATGTGCTTAATAAGGAAAAGTATGTCCCTTGAATATTGAGTGATTCTTTTTGGGTGATTAGATTTGTCTTGTTAAAATGAATAAATACTTGAGACTGATAAGTTTGTTAAATGATTAGACCTCTTCTGAGTGAATGTGTATATATATTCTCCTATGGTTCGATGGATTGCTTAAAAGGGATTATAATTTGTTAGAGTATCAATGTGAATACGATATTGAATCCATGAATAACTTATGCATTTTTGACACCTGTCTTTCATCTAATTATAAAGCTGGTTGAACTTATTAGGATGATCATGTGCGATAAATTGAGAAGAACCTAGGTGGTGGTATAAATTAATTATACCATAATGTTTAAGTAGATCATCACAGAATAATTATAGGTGAAGTTGATTGTAGTGCTTGGAGAATTTATAACTCTTGTAAATGCTTCTCCTTATTTCAGTGTGGTGATTGTTGTGAAGTTTAATGTTTGCGTTATTATACTATCCATAATGGATGATTGTAGTTCGATTACTTGGGCTACGGTAAAGACATTTCGAAACAAACTTGGTTATTAAGACAGACTCTAAATGAAAGAAATGTTAAATTACATTGTAGACTCCTCTTGAAATTCCCTGGTTCAATTACTTGTTGTGCCTTTAAAAGAGATAAACCATGTATAATTTAAACATTTTTAGTGTGTTTAAATAAGAAAGATATGCATAAGAAGTTGATAAAAGAAGAGCTAATAAAAAAATATAGATTAGCTAAGAAAATGAACCATGTTAATGATTAATGTAATAAGCGAAATGGATCTTATAAGGTGAAGTGTTATTTTTAGGGATAGAAGACTAGGCTTGATTAAGTCTGAAAATGCCTTATGGTGATGATTGACTTAATTGATATTTTGTGTCAAGGGAAAATGTCATGTTTATGTTATGTCTTGATTGATAGCTTACTTGGCAAGTAATAATTTACTTGTGAGGATAATCACAAGAGTTGTGAAAAACAAGTTAAATCGGTGAATTCATTGATGATTCGTTTAGTAAGAAATGTCTTCTAGCATGAAGCTTAAGAGTTTAAATGTTTAGATAATCGTGAACTAATGAATTACCACGAATTAGTAATCATAAATATTATAGTTACTAAAACACTTGTAAGTCAAGTGTCATGAACAATGATGTAATCGAATGATATCCTTGTAATAAGGAAACTTGTGATTTTTTTGCTTGTTGGGTGTAATAGTTCAGTAAACTAATAAAATACGATTGGATTACATGTTGTATAGAATTCGGAGTTGGAATAAGTTAATCTAGGAAAAATTATCATTTAAGACCTTGCACAATAGGCAATACTATGAATGGAATATCTGAATATTTATGCCACCATTGAGTTGTGAAAGGCTTATAAACAAATCTTGTTAAAATAAGAATTTCATAAAACTAATTAAGGTTTGAGTGATCAAGTTTGGTACTTACCTGAAATCTAGTAAACCTTAATGGTAGGATAAAGTAATAAGGAGTGCTCGACCTATCTGTCTAGTTAGCTGAATTACCTCGCTAAGCATTTTGCTTACTTTGATTCATCGTTACATTTTAGGGTATACGTAATTTACGGTTTGCTCTCGAGCTTTGATGAGATTGCAAGCGTCGGGAAGTACGTTGGTAACTTCTTATGTTTTCTTAGGTGGTGGCACATGAGTGTTGTGTAAGCAACATGCTTTTAAAAGCATTTATGCTTATATGTGTATTTATAAGAAGCTCTGAGGAGTGATCTAAGCTGTAATGGGCCTTTATATTTTTTATGGTTGCTTGATAGATATGTTATGTTAGGTTCGATGCTAAATTAATAGTGATTATAACTACAACATGAATGTTTGATTGTTTAATTATTAGATAGAACCTTACGAGTGTCACTAGGGTCTTTTATTGTGAAATCATTAATTTGAAAAGACGATATATAATCGATAAATAGTTAAGTACATGAAAACGGTAATCGAATAAGGAATAAGGAAAGGGTTATATGAAATTGAACTTGATGTTGCTTTGTTGTGTATCAGGTATTATATTTCAGTGAGTACCATTTCGGTATCAATTATATCTTGAATTGATGTTTGAAAAAATGAAGGCTAGTATGTCAAAGTATGCTTAAATATGAAATGACACTTAGGTTATCTTATTGAAGTGTAATGCCTTGGTTATTGTATGTCTTGAAAGTCCTCCTTAGTGCGAGTGTATGATTTAAATTACCTTGCGAGCATTTTAGCATTAATCAAACAAGATTTATTATGAAAAGATTATCAAGTGGTTCATAATTAATGCAAGAATTTCTACCATGATCTGTTTCACTTAGTCCTCTTTAATTAAGCTTGTTGAGTAAAGTCTTGTAAGTTCAATTTTGTTTGAGGACCGATGAAGAATGTTTATTGTTTGATATTGGTTTAATTCGTTATATAGTTCGTAATCATATTAATGGAATAAACTTTTAGAAAAAGTTTTAAATTACTATGACTTTCAAAGACATGTCCAACCCTTTTTGTGCTAAGTTTATCAAGAAGATTGTTTGCATTTGTTTTAAGAACACCTTTTAGCTCGGTTTACTTCTAAGCTGGGTTTAAGGGTGTTACATTAGGGTTTTGAGTTTAGGGTTTGAGGTTCATGGTTTATGGTTAATGATTTGAAGTTTATATTTATGGTTGAGGTTTAGGGATTATGGTTTGGGGTTGGTTTCATTGTTTAAGATTTAAGGTTTGATGTTTAAGGCTTATGGTTTTAGGGCTTTAGGGTTTATGGTTTAGGTTGGATTAATTATTTAAGGGTTTAGGGTGCTCTTCTAGTTCATACAAGAAATGAGAAAAGCAAAAGTGTTGTCTTTTGCGAGAGTATCATAAAAGTGAAGAAAGCATCTTTGAAGCTAACACTCAACGGAACAATTTACCTATTTGCTACTGTATAATTATCTTAGACCGGTGTATGTTTGATGCAATGCAGGCAAATATCAATGTCTTTTGTTTTTTCGATTTGGCACCAAAGATAAATATCAACAAAGGAACTCTATTATGAGTATCCAATTCTTGTAGTTGGCCACCTCGATTGATTTTGGATCCCGAAAGTTCCCAATCTTCAGTCAACTTTGCCAAAGTCCTCCCATCTTCAAGCTGCAATGTTCTTGCATCATCTAAACCAGCTTGCAGTTCCTCAGCAACTTTGTTGTTCTCTAGCTTCATTTTAAAAATATCGGTTTGGAATTTCGCCGCTCGTTAAAACTCACCTTCTTAACCATTTTTACTTCTTTTCTCCTAGCATTTACTTCATTATAGAAAGGGTGCAATCTATAACATTAATAGCTGTTTGGTGTAGTGGTAAATGTGTCCTAGGTTCAATCCCTAATAATGCCATTCCATTATTTTTTATTATCCTCTAATCAAGGCGTTGACAAGTGTCACCATCTTATTAGAGGAAAATAAAAATGTTAATTATTAAATAAAGTAAATTAAAAATTAGAGTAATTCCATCCAATTAGGTGATGACACATGTTATATCTAATTGGTTGATTAATTTTTTTAATTAAATCAGATATTAGGACCAAACTGATATATAATAGGTAACTAACATGGACCAAATGTGTAATTATATAAATTTTGTTAACTGTCACATCACCCTCTGTTAGATTTTAGCGGTTGGTGGTCAAAATAAGAGCACATTAATAGATTGGTTGTATGATTGCTGAATTTGTTAGTTGGGTGGTCAAAATAGGAATGGCCCAATAGTTAGGTGGTCACCTTTGTAGTTTACCCTAAATGATAAGTGTTATGTATGAATGTACCCTTTTACCCTTAAAGTTCTAGCTTTGTATTTTCCTCTTATTTTGATATTAATTATTATATTATTTTTAAGGTTTAGGATTTAAAGTTCATGGTTTATGATTTATGGTTTTGAGTTCAAGCTTTAGGGTTTGAGTTTTGTGGTTTATGGTTTGGGGTTCAAGGTTTTAATTTCATGATTTAGGGTTTATTATTTAGTGTTTGAGTTTATAGTTAGGTTTTGGAGTTTGTGCTATAGGGTTTAATGTTTAAGGTTCGAAGTTCATTGTTTATGGTTCACGATATAATGTTTAAGGTTTGGAGTTAAAGGTTTAGTGTTTAGGGTTTATGATTTTATGGCTTTAGAGTTTAAGTTTGGGGTTTAAAGTTTGAGTTTTAGGGTTCATGATTTATGGTATTTGGTTTAAGGTTTAGACTTTAAGGTTTAGGGTTTTAAGTTTGGGGTTTGAGGTTTAGAGTTATATGTTTGGGTTTAGGGATTATGGTTTAGGGTTGGTTTTATTGTTTAAGGTTTAGGGTTTGATGTTTAAGGCTTATGGTTTTAGGGCTTTAGAGTTTATGGTTTAGGTTGGGTTAATTATTTAAGGGTTTAGGGTGTTGTTCCAGTTCATACATAAAATGAAAAAAAGCAAAAGTGTTGTCTTTTGCGAGACGAAACAGTTTACCTATTTGCTACTATATAATGATCTTAGACCAGTGTATGTTTGATGCAATGCATGAAAATATCAATGTCTTTTGCTTTTTCGATTCGGCACCAAAGATAAATGTCCAAAAAAGAACTCTATTCTGAGTATCTAGTTCTTGTAGTTGGCCACCTCGATTGATTTTGGATCCCGAAAGTTCCAAATCTTCAATCAACTTTGGCAAAGTCCTCTCAACTTCAAGCTGCAATGTTCTTGCATCATCTAAACCAGCTTGGAGTTCCTCAGAAACTTTATTGTTCTCTAGTTTCATGTTCAAAATCTCACCTTAGAATTTCGCCGCTCGGTAAAACTCACCCTCTCAACCATTTTTACTTCTTTTCCCCCTAGCGTTTACTTCATTATAATATATATATATATAAGGGTGCAATCTATAACATTAATATTTGTTTGGTGTAGTGGTAATGGTGTCCCAAGTTCAATCTTCAATAAAGCTATTCCATTATTTTTTATTATCCTTTAACTAAGACAGTGACATGTGACACGCTCTAATTATAGGAAAATAAAAATATTAGTTATTAAATAAAATAAATTAAAAATTAGAGTAATTGCATCTAATCAGGCAATGACACGTGTCATCATTTGATTGGTTGATTAATTTTATTTAATTAAATTAAAATTAAGACCAAATAGATATAATAGATAAGTAACATGGACCATATGTGTAGTTATATAAATTTTGTTAACTGCCACATCATCCCCTATTAGATTTTAACGGTTGGTGGTCATAATAGGAGCACATTAATAGTTTGGTGGTTTGATTGACGAATTTGTTAGTTGGGTGGTCAAAATAGGAACAACCCTATAGTTGGGTGATCACCTGTGTAGTTTAACCTAAAAGATAAGTATTATGTATGAATGTACCCTTTTACCCTTAAAATTCTAGATTTATATTTTCTCCTTGTTTTGACATTGATTATTATATTATTTTTTAGGGTTTAAGGTTCATGGTTCATGGTTTAGTGTTTAAGCTTTAGGGTTTGTGTTTTTTGGGTTATGATTTGGGTTCAAGGTTTTGAGTTTATGATTTAGGGTTTATGGTTAGTAGTTTAGGGTGTGTGGTTATGATTTTGGATTTAAGGTTTAAGGTTTAGGTTCATGGTTTGCAGTTTAGTGTTTTAGTTTATAGTTTAGATTTTGGAGTTTTTGCTTTAGGGTTTAGTTTTTAGGATTCGAGGTTCATAGTTTAGGGTTCATGATATAACATTTTGTGTTTGGAGTTAAAGGTTTAGTGTTTAAGGTTTATGGTTTTAGGGTTTTATGGCTTTAGAGTTAGATTTGGGTTTAAGGTTTGAGTTTTAGGGTTCATGTTTTACGATGTGGAATTTAAGGTTTAGGGTTTCAAGTTTATGGTTTAAGGCTTGAGGTTAATGGTTTAGGGTTAACTATTTGATGTTTAGAGTTTTGGATTGAGGTTTAAGGATTATGGTTTAGGGTTGGTTTCATTGCTTAAGGTTTAGGGTTTGATGTTTAAGGCTTATGGTTTTAGGGCTTTAGGGTTTATGGTTTAGGTTGGGTTAATTATTTAAGTGTTTAGGGTGCTCTTCCAGTTCATACGAAAAGTAATAAAATGAAAAGTGTTTAGGGTGCTCTTCCAGTTCATACGAAAAATAAGAAAAGGAAAAATGTTGTCTTCGGTTTGGCAGCAAAGATAAATGTCCACAAAGGAACTCTATTTTGAGTATCCAAGTTCAGTAGTTGGCCACTTCGATTGATTTTGGATCCCGAAAGATCCCAACCTTCAGTCAACTTTACCAAAGCCCTCTCAACTTCAAGCTGCAATGTTCTTGCATCATCTAAACCAGCTTGGTGTTCCCCCAGCAACTTTGTTGTTCTCTAGTTTCATGTTCAAAATCTCGTCTTGGAATTTTGCTGCTCGGTAAAACTCACTCTCTCAATCATTTTTACTTCTTTTCCCCTAACATTTACTTCATTATAAAAATATATAAAAGTGTGCAATCTATAACATTAATACTTGTTTGGCGTAGTGGTAAAGGTTTCTCAGGTTTAATCCCTAATATTGCCATTCCATTATTTTTTTTATTATCCTTTAACCAAGGCAGTGACATGTGTGACCATCTTATTAGAGGAAAATAAAATATTAATTATTAAATAAAATAAATTAAAAATTAGAGTAATTGCATCCAATTAGGTGATGGCATGTGTCATCAACTGATTGGTTGATTAATTTATTTAATTAAATAAAAAATTAGGACCAAATTGATATAATAAGTAACTAACATGGACCAAATGTGTAATTATATAAATTTTGTTACTGCCACATCATCCCTTGTTAGATTTTAACAGTTGGTGGTCAAATAGGAGCACATTAATAGTTTGGTGGTCTGATTGACGAATTTGTTAGTTAGGTGGTCAAAAGAGGAATGACACTGTAGTTGAATGGTCACCTGTGTAGTTTACCGTAAAAGATAAGTGTTATGTATGAATGTACTCTTTTAGCCTTAAAATTCTAGCTTTATATTTTTCTCTTGTTTTGACATTGATTATTATATTATTTTTAGGGTTTAAGGTTCATAGTTTAAGATTTATGGTTTAGAGTTCAAGCTTTAGGGTTTGAGTTTTGTGGCTTATAGTTTGGGGTTTAGGGTTTTGAGTTCATGATATAGGGTGTATGTTTTGTAGTTTAGGGTGTATGGTTATGATTTTGGATTTAAGGTTTAGGGTTTAAGGTTTATGGTTTTTGGTTTAGTGTTTGGGTTTATAGTTTAGACTTTGGAGTTTGTGCTTTAGGGTTTAGTGTTTAGGGTTTGAGGTTTATGATTTATGGTTCATGTATAAAGTTTAGGGTTTGATGTTAAAGGTTTAGGGTTTTATGGCTTTAGAGTTAGGTTTGGGTTTAATGTTTGAGTTTTAGGGTTCATAATTTATGGGTTAGGGTTTAAGGTTTAGGGTTTTGAGTTTAGGGTTTGAGGTTTAGGGTTTAGGGTTAATGATTTGAGGTTTAGAGTTATAGGTTGGGATTTAGGGATTATGGTTTAGGATTGGTTTCATCGTTGAAGGTTTAGGGTTTGATGTAATACCTCAATTTTGTGTTAGTGAATATTTTGCAAAGAATTAAAAGTTGGTGGTTTTAGTTTAGTGACTAAAACATAAAATTTTAAAGTTTAATGGCTAAAGTGAAAAGTTGAGAAAAGTTCAAGGACCAACATGGTAATTTTCCCAATAATTATTTTATTCTATAAATAAATAGATCACCTAAGGGTATGGATCGAATATAAAAATTATGGTTTGATCTGATGTTTCTATTATTGGGAAATTACGATTAAAGTTTAAATGGAATTCGGATGATCAGTTGAGCTCGAAATGTTATGGAAATTTGAAGGCAGTCTTGGGAAGACCCGATAAACATGACATTGAAGTTTGAATCGTTTTTAATTTATTTAGATTCGATTCTATTCAGTATTTTATATAGGTGGTAAAATGGCAAATTTGTGGAAAAGTTGAATAGTGAGGGGTATTTTGGTCTTTTCACTTAAAGGGTACATGAATGGAATTTTAAATATTGTTACATGGGAAGTGAATAGTGGCTGATTGGAATTGAACTAGAAGGGCAAACTAGAAATTAAAGATTTAGTTGGAGGCTAAATTAGTAATTTGGCATTATTTGAATTTTATATTCAAATACACTTTACAAGTGTATTAATAAGGATAAAAGATGATAAAAATCATCCCCTTTCAGCCATATTACCGTGAGCTTGGGAGAAGAAAAGAAGAAGGTTTGTTTTTCCAAATTTTGATTATTTTGATCATTTCTAGTTAGATTTTGATTTTGCTTAAGTTAGATAAAATGATCTTCTCTTCATTCTCTACATGTTGATAGCAATTTTACATAGGGTTATGAAAAATTGTTTGTATTCTTGAAGAGAGAGAAAATAGGGTTTGAAGATTGAAGAAAGGATTTAAGCTTGATTATGTTAGAATTCATGTTATAAAGGTGTAATTTTGCTTGAATCAATTTAATTTCATGTTGGAAGTTATAAACCCTAATCTTGAATTTAGGGTTTTGTTAGGGATTTGGAAATTAATGATGAAATTGAGGTATTGGTGATTCAAAAAGCTTGATTTTGATGCTAGATTGAAAAATTCATATTTGGAAGAATTTAGTGACCAATTCGAAGATGATGGAAAATAAGAACTATTCTTGAATTTTAGTTTGATGGGGAAAATGATGAATTTGTGACGAGAAATTTATTTGACGATGGAAATGAGTAGAAAAATGATGTTTCAAGCTTGAATTGACAATTTAGGACCAAAATGTAAATTTTGAAAAGTTAAGGATCTTTTTGGAAATTCAAAGAAATTAGGGATTAAATTGTCTAAAATTATTTGGTGATGAAAATAGTGGACTTGTGATATTAGAAGCTTATTTTAGCATTTTGGGACCAAATTGAATATTTGAAAAAGTTTAGGGACCTATTCGGCTATTTGAAGAAATAAGGGTATGGCTTTGGAAATTTTGTTTTGAAGGGAGACTTATCTGTAAACTATTGAAATTATGATCGAATTAGCTTGAATTGATGAAAAAGGACCATTTTGGCAAGAATAAGAAAGTGAGGGATTAAAATGGAAGAATTGAAAATTAAGGCATAAATAGTTGCCAAATGTTCAAAATGGTCACTAAGGACCCAAAATGAGATACATGGCAAACATTAGTATTTTATTTGGAAATGTTAGAATCGAATTAAGTAAGTGTATATTAATAAGTATATTCGATTGATTTTTACAGTTGCAAGAAATACTGGGGAAGGTACAAGTATTCAAGGAAATGAAAAGATTAATGAGTAAGCTTAGTGAGGCAAGACAATAAATGGCTCAGGTGAGTGCATACATGTTTTAACTTGTAGGTTAATAACATTCATATTTTTTAAAGGTAAAGATTTATTTTTATAAAGCATGACATGAATTTTAGCATGATACTTTATTTTAATAATTTAAAGATTATGATACATTTTCATGCTTATATATGTTTTATAGCATGACAAATGCATGACAAAGTTATTTGATGAAATTTTTAAGTGGCAGTATACGATGAATGTTATAAAGTATATTGGAGTATGAACTGCTCCAGTTTAAAGATGTTTTACATGATGTATATATGTATGTTTGAAAGTATGGAATTTGGGTTACTAGCCATTAATTGCAGGAATTGTTTTTAAAAGTTTGCCCTTGGTAATTATAATGTTGAATATTGTATTATAAAGTTATTGACACTTTATTGTGTCTCGACACTTCCTTGTGTCTACGAGTAAGATATTGACACTCTTATGTGTCTTGGCACTTTACTGTGTCTACGAGTAAGTTATCGACACTTCTATGTGTCTCGGCACTTTAATGTGTCTACGAGCATGATATTGACACTGTGTCTCGACATTTCAATGTGTCTACGAGTAAGAAAAGAATAATACAAGTCACTTGATAATTACTATGGGCTATATGATGTCATATGATAACTATATGGTTTTACAAGATAGCATATGCTTTTTTATGTTTAAGAATGATTACAGTATGCTTTATTGCATAAATATTCCTGCATTACAAGTTATATGATTTATTGATTATCATGCATATGAAAGTATCATGCATTATTAAGCATTTATAAATGTTACTTATCTTATGCCTCACTAAGTTATACTTAGCGTGTGATTGTTTCACGCGTAGGAAAAGAGAAGTGTTGGGAGTAAGGAGCATTAGCGAACATCATCTATCGAAAACAGGTACATCAGTATCAGTAATATGATTTTCATATTGTTTGATATTTACTAGTCGGCATGTATAGTAAAATGTGAAGCCTGCTCTGATATGAATCGTATTTTATTTGGAATTTGAATGATTTTTGACTAGTTAATGAACTTATATTGGAAATAAGTTGACGCTGTTCAGAAACTCTGTTTTAGGCAGTAAGTTTGAAAAATTACCATAAATTCCATAGATTGAATTAGAAAATGAAACTTATATGTATGAACTAAAAATTGAGTCTAGTTTCTTTTAAAACAAACGGTGATTGATTTCAAGTTCTGTGTAAAAAGTTATAAATTTTTATTCGATTAAAGGTCAGAATTTCTAGACAGCAGATCTGCACTATAGTGTATGTTTAACGAATTTTCTGCACTTATGTGTTATGAGTTAAGAACTCTAATTTATATGGATTAATAGCTTGATGAATCTAGTTTACTATGAATTTTCCAAATGAAATTTTGAAGCTTACAAAAATTTATAAATTTTTTTGTTTAGAGACAGTGCAAGCTACCAGTTTTGTTTCAAATGGTGAAAATTGTTTAATCTTGTTTTGTGACATCATCAACTCGTGTTTGGTAACGAATACGGGAAGAAGGTGTTACATTTGATGTTTAAGGCTTATGGTTTTAAGGCTTTAGGGTTTATGGTTTAGGTTGGGTTAATTATTTAAGGTTTAATGTTTGTCATTTAGGGTTTATTACTTTAGGGATTTAGGGTTTAGGTTTAGGGTTTGGCATTTATGGTTTATGGTTTGAGGTTTATTGATTAGGGTTATGGGTTTATGGTTGGGGTTTAGTGTTTAGGGTTGGGTTTATTGTTTAAGGTTTATGGTTTGTGATGACTGTGTAGATAACCTATTTTGTGTACCTTTTTACTTGGCTTTTGCATGTGTTTAGGCTCATGTAGTTGGATTTAGGAGTAGGTTGCATGTAGTTTGCATATAGTTAGGGAGTTATAGTGCATTCGCTTAATTGTTTATATTTTGATGCATCTAACGGGGAAGGTAGTGTGATTTAGTGGTGCTTGTGCAGGAAGTTGATAAGGCATAAGAGCGCTGGAGCAGAAGGATGGCATTCCTCTCGAGTTGAGCTGACAAAGTAGTAGAGTTGGAGATGAATGAAACATTGGCACACGTGGATTCTCATCTGATACGAAACTCATTTAATGAAGCGAGAAATCAAGATCGTATTTAAGAGTCTTCACATGCTTAGTCTTCAGCTATCGGAGAACCACCAGAGTTGAGGTCTAGAGGAGTCTCCACACAATGAGAGCCATCAAGAGAGACTTGAGGAATACGAGACTTGCATCATAGTTAGAGAGCTTGGAGGAGAACATCGAGAACGCTTGATTCTCTCTTTTCCCTTGCTTGATAAACTGCCATGTTCTTTAATATTTTTATTATGGATGTTTTAGGCTCAAACATGAGCTAAATACTTTGTTGGGTTTATTGTTTTTAGGATATTATGTTTTGACTAATTGTTTAATGCTATAGCCTTTTCCTTTATCTATTTTGTTCAACATTCTTCATGCATAGTTATTGTAAGAGCTATCGAGAGAGATTTTTTAACTATTGATATATGGCTTAATATCGAGAGAGTTAGGTTATACAAACATGAATAGTGGGGCTTAAGCTGTCAACTTGGTTCTAATCCAGCTTAGACATAAGTTTAGTATTTCAGCGACTAATAAGGGGAATTTGAATAGATAATAAAGTTGTTAGGGTTCACGTAGACATGTATTACCATAGCATATTTGTTATCAACTTCTAGGCATCGAGAGAGTCAGAAGTTAGTTAGAAACCTTGTCAAATAGATAAAGACATAATTGGTTTATGCATACATGTATTGTAAACTGCTATAGCATTCAAATAAGTAATCAACATAATTCCTAGGCAATAAAAGGAACTTCCATAATCATCTGAATATCTGCTACAACATATGTTTGTCTTGATCATTGCTATCTTTACTTTTATTGCATTTAGTTTTGATAATCACCACCAAACCAATACTTGCTCACTAATTCTTAAGAACGACCTTTTCATATTTATTGATCCAATCCCTATGGGTTCGACACTGTACTCTATCACTTTATTACTTGATCGACGGGTATACTTGCTCTAAATTGCATACCTATTTCGCAAACATCAAGTTTTTGGCATCGTTACCAAGGATTGACAATTGATAATTACGTAGTAATTGGCTTAAGATTTTCTTTAGTTTATTTTTATTTTTTGTTTTTGTTTTTCTTTTTAGGTGCGTTCAGTGCATGACCAGATGCACAAATTTAGAGGAACCTATTATTCCATATAACCCATAGATGACCCATTCGTGACAACTTTGCACCTATCCTTAATGATCTTACTCTAGCAATCTTTGTGCCAACGATAGAAGCAAATCACTTTGACCTAAAGCATGTTATGTTCAACATGCTCAATTCTATTGTAAAATTTAGTGGATCGACAAGGGAGGATGCTCGAGAGCACATTCAAGCTTTCCTAGAAGTCTGTGACTGTTTTAAACAATATGGTGTTCTTGGTGATGTGCTGAGACTCAAACTGTTTCCATATTCCTTGAGTGATTGAGCCTGAGCATGGTTGAAAACCATACCCTCAAGATCTATTATATCCTGGGATGACTTGTTCAAAACCTTCCCGCACCGATATGATCCACCGAACATGCACAATTAGAAGTGGAGCGTGATTATAGCATTCATGTAATATCCCAAAATATGGGTTAGAAGTATGTTACTAATTTGATTGCAACTTAAATTGATTTAAAGATATCATTAAAATAGATAATTAAATAATTTAAGGATTAATTAGGAAAGTTTGGAAAGTATGCTAGCTATTTTAGAATAGGCTAAAATGGAAGCCTTGATTATTGAAGGATTGCATGCAAAAACTCAAGAAAATATAAGGACTTGTATAGGTGTCAAATTTGGAAGAGAACAAATGTAGAGGGAAAGGAAGATCTCGGCTAGGGAGCAAAATAACCAAAAATTTGGTTCTCCCTTTTCTTCTTCATGAAAACCGAACGTCCTTAGATTAGAGAAAGAAAGATAATTGAGAAAAGCTTTCATAAAGGTTTTGTTTATCTTATTCATGGCTGGAATCTTGTTCGAATAACCTTGGAGGAATGGTAACCACACTTCTTTCCTACTTGCTTGAATAGAATTAGTACTTAGATCTAGATTCATATAAATCATGAGATTGTAAGAAATAGTAGAGAATGTAGTGTTCGAATTACATCCTTGTTGTTTGAATTATGGTGATGGAATTGAAATTAGGTGTCATTGTTTACTATTATTTCATTGTGGGATTACTTCAATATATGAGTACAAGTGCACCTGCATGCTGGACCGATTTGAATGTATAAAGAATTAGGGGCTGTTTTGGAGTATATAAGTGTGTATCCAAGTATGTAGGACTGTTTTGCACGTTGTAGGGATTTACTTGGACTGTTTCGTTAATTTAAGAACAGGGGAGGGGCTATTTTGCATGTTAAGGGACTGTTTTGTTGATTTTATGGACTGTTTTGAATGATTAAAACTAGGGGACTGTTTTGTAAAGCTTAAAGGCTGTTTTCATGAATATATATATGTGTGTGTGTGTGTGTGTGTATGTGTGTATACATGGGAATTGGATTGTTTGTATATAAATGAGTAAATATAAGGGCTGATTTGGTGATCTAAAATAGGGGGAAATTGTTTTGCTAATAAAGTGGATTGCTTTGAGGTGTAAAAGTATGTATGTAAATGTATGGGAATCCTTTGTAATATTCTACAAACATGACCTTTGTATTTCCTTGTGTCTAAAGAAATGATGCTAATTTCGAATGCTATAAACAAAATGCCTAACTACATGATCAGTTTGAAGTTTGCATAATCTTCGGTTTGAATCTGGTAAACGAATAGCTATGAATGTGTACTGATTGTTTGATTTATGCTTTTAAATTACTTGACATTGAATGACAGAGTGACCAAATTGCCAAGATAAAAGAAACCTTGCATGACAAGTAATGTTAAGCTAATCTATCTTTTGATTCATCTATTTTAGTATATGTTATGCCTTAATTTTTGCCTGAAATAGTTGTTTTATAGCACTTAAACAGACGATGTACTTGTAAGATTGGTCCACCTAACTACCAATGATTTTTAGTGAATAAAGCCTTAAATAAGTTATAAGAATTTAGTTTCTTGTGTGTTAAGCAAGAATTACTATGTTGAATCCTACTCTACATACATAATGTAATTAGATTTGATCACAATGTTGGAGTCACTATATATTATAAATATTATGAATGAGTACTACATGAACTTATGTACTTGACTCATCTTCATGTTTAAGTGAATTGAAATAATTGAATTCTTAAGAGATTGCTTCGAACCTAAATGAGTGTATTGATTATATGCTATTAGGGTTTTGCTTGCTCTAATTGTTCATGCCTTTTCTACCTCACTAAGTGATTACTTACTTAGCTATTTCTGTCAATGTTTTAGGTTAAGTCTAGTAAACCCTTGTCTCGGAGCTCGGTCAAGATCACAAGTACAAGATGCATGCTTTGTAAGCTTTTGTTAGAACTCCTAGTAGGGTGGCAACATGATTGAATTTGCATATAGATGTTTGATAAGTTTTAATTTTTCTACTGGCGTACATTCGAATTGCTTGTATAAATTAAGCGTGTAAATGGCCTCTTAATTTGTGGTGCTAGATGTTTAGTTAAAATTAGATTTGAATTGCTTTGTAATGAATGTGTGGAGGTCGATGTCAAATGAATAAGTATTCATAGGGTTCGAATAAGCTTAAATTGTATATGATCATGATGTTTGTCATGTTATGAGAAGTTTGTTTGGTTGTTTATGTCTATAGGAGTTTTATTGTGCTTCGAGTAGTCTTGGAAAGGATGGTTCTCGGGTTGTTGTTTGATTGCTTGCACTTCTTATACCCTTCCATGTCCAGCTTGATTGCTTTAAATGATGGTTATTTGCTTAGTCTCTAATGAGTATAGCATGTTAAAAGTCAAGGATTAAACCTAAGGAAATGATCTATAGATCTTCATTGTTTCAAAGTACTAGTTCAAGTTTGGTTTAAAATCAGAATAGAAAAAGATGCGATTAATAAGCTAAGGGCCCTAAGTGATATACTTTCAAATGAATCGGGAATTAAACAAATTGGCCTAACATGCTTCGATCATAATAGAAGTTTAGATTATAAATTAAATTTACCTTTGTAATCTTTGTGAAAGTTGGTAAAAAGGCCTTTTCTAATACTTGGTTATGCTTAAGTAGCTAGTTCTTGGATGAATGCTTGATAACCAACGAGTTTAATTTTTGGATGCATGAATGACATAACTAAGTAGGTAGAACAAAATTTATATACGAGCCTAAGTACTTGTGTGATTTTGAGTTGGTCATTTACATGCTATACATATAGGGAATCCTTATTATGCTTGCTTTGAGTGTTTCTAGAGTAAATAGCTTGATGGAAATTGTTGCATTCGGATTATCTTAAGTCGTTCAAACCAAGATTAAGATATGATAATAAATAAACCAGACCAATTTAGGGCTTTTTTGAATGGTGCCTAATTGATTTTACAAGGTCGAATGATTTGCTTGATATTTCAGTTACATGCTTGTCTATCTCGTTAGGAAATGCACCTAGTCTAGCTTAAATTTTATCATGCTAATGAGGCAACAAGATGCTTAAAAGCTAAGTTTGTTTTAGTTGGAACAATATGTCGATCCTTGTCCAAGAAATTGCATTATTGGCTTTAATTCTTCTTGATCTTTGATGTAAGATCATCTTTGTTTGATAGTTGACTGTTCTTGTTTGTTGGTAATGCTCCTTAACTCGATTTATCTCCTAAACCGGTGAAGGGGTGTTTCAATTCAAGCAAAGAGATGCTGAATCCATGTATGTATATTGGGATAGATATAAAGACTAGCTGCGCAAGTACTCGATTCATGGATTCCATGATTGGCTACAAGTGGCAGCGTTCTATAATTGCATTAATGCTCCCACAAGAATGATGATTGACTCTTCAGCCAATGGTATTTTGCTCGATAAAGATCCTGAAGAGTCATTTAAAATTCTTAATCAAATTGCCAATAACGACTACCAATTTCCTACGGGGATATTGAATCTTGGCCCTAAATCTTCAGGAACACTCCACTTGGATGATTCCCAAAGTGTGGCGGCTCAGCTCTCCACCATTGCAATCTGCTCAAGAACATGCAACAACCATCCAACATATGGAAGGCTAAGGCAATTCGATATACATGCGAGCATTGTGATGGGGAACACCGGTCGAAAGAATTCTCACAATAAAAGGAATCCAGATGCTATGTAGGGAAATCAAAACCGCATCAACAATCCTTACTTGAACACCTATAACCCAGGGTGGCGACCACGTCCAAATTTTGGTTGGGGATGTAACACAAGAAATTCAGGAGCCCGACAGAATGCTACAGTAGAGGCTCCTATTTTCCAACAGAAACCTTAGAGGCAGAACTAGGGAGTTTCAAACTCTAATTCTATTTTTTTTATTGTTCTTATCAAAGCTATATGGATATTGCCCAAGTTATTATGCATGACCAGTCAGCACACAACAAGAACCATAGTGACATGCTCACAACGCAAGCCGCTATGTTGCAAAATCAACAATCTATCTTGCGGAATCACGCCACTTCACTACGGTCCTTGGAAGCACAAGTTGGGCAGATTGCTCAAGTATTGAAGATGAGACCTCAAGGCAGTTTACCTAGTGATACTGAAGTCACTAAGACCTTTAATGCGGAGCCATGCAATGCCATCACTTTGTGTAGGCAATGAGCCCAAATCACCACATACGTTTCTAGGACGATTGAATTATCAAAAACAAGATGCTCAATTCCAAAAATTTATAGAGATGCTTAAATAGCTTCATATTGATGTCCCATTCTTAAAGGCGGCCATCGATCAAATGTCGATCTATACAAAGTTTCTGAAGGAGATTGTGACCAAGAAAATGATGGTGGGTGGGATTGAAACTGTTGCTACAACAGGCGAGTACGTGGCGGTACTAAGTGATTTTCCACCCAAGATGAAAGATCCTAGTAGTTTCATCATCCCATGCTCCATAGGCCAGAACTATTCTGGTTGTGCTTTGTGCGATCTCGATGCAAGTGTCAATTTGATGCTGAAATCAGTATTTATGAAATTGGGCATGGGGAAAGCCAAACCTACATCGATGATCCTTCAATTAGCTGATTGTTCCCAAATTTGACCTAAGGGAAGGTTTGAAGATGTCCTGGTTAAGGTGGATAGATTTGTTTCCCAGGTAGATTTTATCATCCTTGACTCTGAAGCCAACAAGAATGCTTCCATTATCCCTGAGAGTCCATTCCTTGCTACTAGGAGGATCGTGATCGAATGTGAGAAGGGTGAATTTACTATGAAGATGAATGAAAAAAAGATTACACTAAATGTCTTCAGCATCCTCAAATATGCGGATGACTATGAAGAATGCTGGCTTGTGCAAAGCGAGGAAACTCTAGTCGAAGAGAACCTTCAAGAAATCTGCTGCAGTAATATGCTCAATGCTATAGAATAATCTGAATTCGATGAGGCAATGCGAGAAGCTGAAGAAGAAGGTAAGGGAGAAATTGAACAATCCAATGTTGTGCTTACCAGGCCAGGTACATCCTTTGAACCTTTGGATTTTTCAAAATTTAAATCTCCTAAGCCATCATTTGAGCATCTGCCAGAGCTCGACCTAAAACCCCTTCCCTCGCAATTAAAATATGTATATTCAGGGAAGAATAATGCGCTGCTTGTAATCATATCTTCTAGCTGAACATCCGACCAAGAAAATAAATTTCTGCATGCTTTTGTCTCAACATAAGAGAGCTATTGCTTTGGACTATTGCTGACTTGAAGGGTATAAGCCCTACTTTCTATACGCATAAGATTTTGCTGGCAGATGGTCACATTAGCTCAATTGAGCAACAACAAAGACTCAATCCAATCATGAGGAGTGTGGTTATGAAAGAGATCATCAAATGGCTTGAAGCTGGAATCATCTACCCTATCTCAGATAGTTCTTGGGTGAGTCCTGTCTAGTGCGTGCTGAAGAAAGGAGGCATGACCACGATAAAGAACAATGCTGATGAACTCCTCCTGACCAGAACTGTTGCTAGATGGTGGATCTATATTGACTACCAGAAGCTGAACAAAGCCACAAAGAAAGATAACTTCTCCTTGCCATTCATCGACCATATGCTCGACAAGCTTGCAGGGAAATGCCATTATTGCTTCCTGAACAATTACTTTGGGTACAACTAGATTGCTATAGCACTAGAGGACAAAGACAAAATAACATTCACATGTCCATATGGCATTTATGCCTTTCACATAATGCCCTTTGGCCTATGCAATGCTTTAACAACATTCCAACGTTGCATGATAGCCATATTTTCAAACATGGTGGATGATTTTTTGGAGATCTTCATGGATGACTTTTCTATCTTTGGAGACTCATTTTATCAATGCCTCAACAACCTTGCCAAGGTGTTGCAACGATATGAGCAAATCGACCTTGTGCTTAATTGGGAGAAGTGCCACTTCATGGTTGTTGAGGGCATTATCCTAGGCCACCATATTTTTGAGAAGGGCATTGAAGTGGATAAAACTAAGATACAAGTCATAGAGAAGCTTCACCCCCATCAAATGTCAAAGCCATTTGAAGCTTTTTTGGCCATACCAGTTTCTACAAGAGATTCATCAAAGATTTCTCCAAGATCTTGAAGCCTTTATGCTTGTTGCTGGAGTATAATAGAGCATTTGTGTTTGATGACCAATGTCGTGCAACTTTTGAGACCATGAGGAAGGAACTTATTTTTGCACCGGTTGTAGTGCCCCTGGTTGGTCACAACCCTTTGAGCTTATGTGCAAATTGTGATGCTAGTGATTATGCTATTGACGTTTTTCTTGGTCATTGTCAGAGTAAGATCTTCCATGTTATATACTATGCAAACCGTACCCTAAATAAGGCACAATTAAAATACCCTATCACTGAAAAAGAACTACTTGTCGTAGTTTTTGCATTTGATAAATTTAGGACATACCTTATAGGGACTAAAGTCATTGTGCATACTGATCATTCAACCATTAAATATTTAGTGACTAAATATGATGCAAACCTAGACTTGTTAGATGGATTTTACAATTGCAAAAATTTGACATTGAGGCAGTTGATAGAAAAGGTATTGAAAATCAAGTACTCAACCATCTCTCTAGGCTTGTGAATGCATGCGATAATGATATTTCAAGTGATATTATAGAGAAATTCCCTAATGGGAAACTATTGAATAGTATGGCATTGTCGTGGTACATTGACACTGTTAATTTTCTTGTTAGTGGTATTTTCCTTGCGATCTTAGTAGCCATGGAAGGAAGAAATTCTGACATGATACCGGTCTCTAAACATGCTTATTTATCATCTACCTATTCTGCAGATACTAACATGCAAAACAATCACATTTATTATGCTCATTAAGCATTAGGAGTTCGCGGTGTACTAACCTCAAGCCATAGCGATAAATCCTCACCCAAGCTCCTTCAATCATCTTCTTAAAACCAATATCCGAGTCCACATAACCCTCGAATAAAACAAAAATGACTCTATAAGTAAAATTGCATTATCAGACTACTTTAGGGAATAAAAAGTGTAAAAATAGCTTACCAGATTTGAATTTGGCTAAATGGACTGCGCCAATGGACTTAGAACGTCAAAACCCCCCTGAGTAGGGTTACTTAGAAAAAGTCAACGACAGTCAACTTTAGTCAATGATCAACATTGGTGGCTGTGGCAGACAGCGGTAGTCGGCAGCTGGGCTGGTCGGTTCAACATATTCAGTCAGCTGGTTTGGCCAAGCCAAAGCAGCCTAATAGAACCGATCCAACAGGTTGGCAGCCTTCTCCATACAGGCGAGGCTCTGCCACGCACAGGCAGTGGCGGGTGCAGCGACTTCTTCTGGCCGGACGATGATGGTAAGCTCTAGATTGACTATTTTCTGGCCTTTTATCACGACTGTGGTGGTATTTCTCGATGATTTGCGACGAATCTACGCCTTTTCAAGCTTCTGAATGTTAGCGATGAATCCTCACCCTGACAAGTGGCAGCAGCGGCGGCGACACAAAGACCATCGACTGACTCGTCTCAACAAGCTGGAGACAATGACAGTGGCGGTGAGCTTGCACGATGGCCGAAACATTGTTGAATCAGAGCAAAACCTATCCCTCTCTCTAAATCCCATTTTTTCCTTGCTCTCTCTCTCTTTTATCGTTTTCTAATTTTCCTTTCTCCCCTACACCTACCAGTAACTTTAATTCAAACGCTTCTCCAAAAATGGATAAACCAATTATTGAACACTTATCTCCTTCCTAGATCCCACTTTAGGCCCCCAATTATATCTCTTATTCAATTAAGTCCTTAATTTCCTTAAACCAAACTTCAACCTTAAATCTCCCTAATCAATCTACAAACTTAAATAACCCGAACCTGGATCTGAGACCCAATTTATTAACCCAAAAATTGGGTCATTACAAGCCTCTACTCTATGGTGGCAATTTTTCTTTTTCACGCCTTTTAGCTTTGATCCCCTTCTATCTTCCTTTCATGTATTCATGGCAAACGTTGCATATTCCATGTCCAATCTCTTGTTGGGTGAAGAGAAAGATGAGATTCTTCAACTACAGGAAAATCTGATAATCCTAGAGAAAATTTTGATCACTGTTTTGTGGGTTCCTTTTTAACTTCAAACCTGGTGCATTTCCACTCTATGTGAACTACCCTAGCAAGTGTCAGTCACCCTGTAGGAGGGATTTCTATTTCAGATATGGGTGAAAGCAGATTTCTTTTCCGATTGTATCATGAAGTAGATGCAGACAGAATTGCAATGGAAGGCTCATGATATTTCAATTTACATCTGTTAATCCTTCACAAAATGGCTTCGAGGGAAACCCTATGACAGTTCTGTTTTTATTTGTGGATTTCTGGGTCCTGATTCATGATCTTCCCTATGGTTTCATGACAATGAACATGGCCAAACAATGGGAGGAATTTGTTGGCTTGTATATAGATTATGACACAAAGATAGTCTCTCTCGGTCTTGAAGGTACTATACACATTCGTGTTCATTTGGATATTCGTAAACCTTTGAAGAGTAGGAAAAAGATTGTATTTAATTATGGTGCATTGGTCTATGTCTAGTTTCAGTACGAGAAACTCAAATTGTTTTGCTTTCGCTATGGTCACCAAGGCCATGTTGAAACTTTCTACCCTTCTCGAGTGTTGAAGGAGAACAACTTGGGGATGGAATGGGGTGCTAATCTAAGAGCACTGCTGCATCATGTTACGAGAGGAGACTTTTTTTGGAATACTCAGAAATTCAAAAACGACACGAAAATTTTGGGATTTGCAACAATTCAGGTCCATCTAATCCTAAAAATTTGAATGTTCCTATTTCTCCTGATTCTACGCACATGCCGATAAGGAAAACGTCCAGCTGGCAAACATGTCTCTCCTCAAGGGAAAGCTTATTGCTCACTCTTCACCTGGGCCTTTTATGGTCTGTGTTAATAAGCCTATTTTGGGCATATCTCCTGGATCTAAATATACTCAGTCGAAGGTGGTCTTTGAAACTGATATGGGCGAAGAATTTGACAACCCCTTGGAATAGGTTGTGGGTTTGAAACAGGCCCGACACAACACCACCACCCCAGAAGTTTCTTCAATTAGTGATGATTCGAACAAGGTTTCTACATCTAAAACGGAAGGCTCGAGCGTCCAAGTTGGCCGGCCCCAATAAAGCTGCTCAGTTGGAACATCCGGGGGCTATGGTAATCTCGGGCAGTCCATTGCCTCCAACACGTGCTGCGAGACTTATGCCCATATGTAGTGTTTCTTATCGAGACCAAGTTATCAAAAACTCGCATGGCTGCTGTTAGAAGAAAATGTGGGTACCCAAATGGACTTGATGTAAGTTCGGTAGGAAGAAGTATGGTTACCTCTAACCCGACCCATAAAAATTTTGTTACGGTTTCTTTTTATAACACCCCGATCCCACTAGATTCGAGAGGCTGTATTCAGGTTACCTCTAACCCGACCCATAAAAATTTTGTTTGATTTTAAATCCCAAGTTTAGCAAAAACAACATTTAAAACAAGCCATTTGGAATAAAGTTTCATAATAATTTCAAATCCAGAATATAAATGGAGCTCTATATGAATTAAACACCGTAAATCAAACTAAAGTAGGAATAGTGTTACAGACCAACTACAATAAGGTCCTATGGATACATAGCCCTACAACTAAAATCAAGTTATTGTACTCGATTTGATTCAGTGCTGGTGAATCCTCGTCAATCTGCTCTTTCCAAGAGAGTGACATGTCAACCTATGCACAAAAAAACAACACATCTGCATGCTGAGCTAACAAAGCTCAGTGGTACATGTCTACTCTACAATAATTCATGATGATCATAAAAGTAAGCATGCAAGGGTAAGCGTGGAGCATAAGGCATGAAAGTGAAGGTATTGACAAGTGTTAACATAGTGGTAGTTAAATTTGTGACCACCTCAAACTCGGGTCCTTTCATTAGCTACGTACTTGGAAACACATAGCCATCGGGTTGTAACATGGGCCATCTACTCAGAAACGCATAGCCATCGAGTAGAGGATAACACATACTCGGAAACTCATAGCCATCAAGTAAGGTTCATCACATACTTGGAAATACATAGCCATCAAGTAGCATAAATCTTGTATTTGGAAACACATAGCCTTTGAATAATGAAATATCTAGCACTCAGAAACACATAGCCATCGAGTGTTACTTTTGGGTAGCTGAATCCCATCAACCAAGTGCCCACATGGCACACAACCCCAACACATAACCATACCATCCTATGGTTGCTATCAACATACAAGTCGCACAATACTTTTACCAAGTTCTTATGTTTGATGCTACAATAGAAGGTGATTTTTCATTTTCATAGTTTTACAATTCATTTTAGGCCATTTGGGGTCTATTGGATCAAACAGTATAATTTTTCAGCCTTCCGAGCAAAAATTGACATTTTGGACAGATTGCCTAATTGGTATCGATACCCAACAATGCGTACCGATATGCCTCTCTGGGTATCGATACCCAACCTATGTGTATCGATACTTAGCTTTAAGGAGAGAGGGTTGACCGTTAACCCAGTATTGGTACATGAGAACCATGTACTGATACACCCTCAGTATCAATACACCTCCAAGCATACCGATACGATTTTTAGCTACTGAAATTATAATTTAACAGGGGGTACTGATACGACTCAAGCCTATACTAATACTCCCTTTAAATTTTGCACGAGTTCATCCCACAGAACACATGGTATCGGTACAGCTCCTCGTGTACCGATACCGAAGCCCGAAAATGGCTTATAAGGCTCGAGAAATTACTTCTCAAGCCCCCAAAATAAAGCCTTAACCCCTTAACTCGATCCTACATCATATGGAAGGTTATTAGGATGGTTTACTACCATTTTATGGGTTTTTTAACACAAAATCTGAGTTTCACCATTAACAACCATATTCAATCTCTTAACACCCAAAAGCTTAAACAATGCAAGGAAAACACATTTAAGAGAAGCATGAAGCATAATGAAGTTAGAGATGTACAAACCTTACTCAAAATCTTAGAAACCACTTGCTAACAAGCTTACCCTCACTTCTTCTCCTTCTCCTTGGTGTAGGATGGTTCTCCAACTTCTTTAACTAATCAACAAGTGTAAAAACGGATTTGTTACACTCTCAAAAGATTAGATACTTGTTTTAGACAAACTTGAAACATGAAATCCGTCCTAAAATAACCATTTCCATAGATTTTTACCTCAAAATGTATATCGTAGGGAGGAGATTAACATAACTCAACCACAATTTTCGGGTAGGAAGAATGAGGGCTAAAGTTTGAATCTTTACCTTGAATCTTCCATGGTGATCTTTGCAAGAGAGAGAATTTGGGTTGAAGAAGATGAATAAATGGGGATGATGTAATGGTCAACCTTTGTCTCAAGAAGACAAGGAAATGTGCTACCATTTATTGGGAAAATCACACCCTAAGCCCCTTATCCTCCACACTATGCCAAACAAGGTTCATTTCGAGCCCAATTATCTAAAAACCAAAGCCCATTCAATTGTTACCCAACTCCAACCTAAGGCCCAAGGCTCAAATCAATGCTAACTCGTTAACTTGAAAATTTAGGTCGTTACTCTCTTCAATCTTTTCTGCTCGCCATATTGTTGTTATTATTGAGGATATAGAGGGCTTATCATGGAGGTGTAAAGATTTTTACGGTGATTTATATTCTGAGGAACTTAATTCGTCATTTACATTCTTTCTTGTCTAAGCCATGGCTTATCGATGATTTTAGTAAAATCTTATATTCCTTTGAAAACAAGGGTGGCAACCTGCAAAGTGAACAACAAATGAAGGGTTTTCGTAATGTCTTGATAGACTATTCTCTAGAAGACATTGGCTATTCTGATCAGTGGTTCACATAGGAAAAAAGGATGGTTTGAGAGAACTAATATTCGTGAGCGTCTAGATAGTGGTGTGGCGAATGAGGCATGAAGGGTTTTGTTCCCAAATTTCAAGCCCAAGCATCTGCAAAAGTCTTCTTTGATCACTGCCTGTTGTTCCTCACCACTACAAACCCAACCTTGCCTAGTGTAATGAGATGGCTCTGATTTGAAGCATAGTGGTTACTTGAAGACTCTATTGAAGAGGAAGTTCCGCATCTCTAAAATTTTATAGCCGGGGAAGTACCAGTAAAATTAGAAGGTTTATTGGAAGACCTTGATATTTGGTACAAGAGTTTGAACAGAAATAGAAAGAAATCCAAAAAAGACCTCAAAAAGTGCTTAGAGCTTCTCAATGAACTCCCAATTTCTGATGATATACTAAAAGAGATCTTGGGGGCTGAAGCTAACCCTGAGTCTCGAAGCTGACAAAGAAGAAATTTACTGAGAACAACGAGCCAGAGCGAATTGGATGCAATAGGGAGATAGAAATACAATTTTTTTCATAACCATGCTTCATAGAGAAAAAGGACAAACTGAATTGAGAAGCTGATTGACGCAAATGTGCAGACAATGACTAATGAAAAGGAGTTTTTCTCAGTGGCAACCCACTATTTTGAAAGACTACTTACATCTCAAGGAATTTCATCCGCAAATGATGTCTTTATGGGTATCATGCCATGTATAACTAGGGACATGAATCTCTCCCTTACAAGGCCACTCACTTTAGACGAGGTTGATTCAGCTTTGAAATCTATGCACCTCTGAAGGCCTCAAGTGCGGATGGTGTTGGTGATACTTTTTTTGAGAAATTTTGGCATATTGTGGGTCCTTCCGTATCTAGGTTTTGCATCGCGTTGCTGTAGGGTGACATTCCTATGGCTCCGGTGAACACATCGAGAATAGTGTTGATTCCTAAGGTATCCAATCGCACTGATGTCTCAATTTAGGCCTATCATTTTATGTAATATCTTATAAAAAAATTGCCTCCAAAATGCTTATCAATTAATTTCAGACTCTTATTCCTTTTATGCATTGATGATGCCAAAAGTGCGTTCGTTCCTGGCAGATTGATCTCTAACAATATCCTAACTACCTATTATGGGTTACATGCTTTTAAAAAATAGAAGAAATGGTCATATAAGCTCTTTTCCCCTGAAGCTGAACATGAGCAAAGCCTATGATCGTGTTGAATGAGAGTTTGTCGACCTTATCATTTGAAGACTTGGTTTTTCTGATTCCTGGATTTTCTGCTTGATGCGTTATAATTGTCTCTTATTCCATTGTAATGAATGAGAAGGGCCAGTGACTATTTTTTCCCTTCCATGGACCTTCGACAAGGGGACCTCTTAAGCCCGTATCTGTCCTTATTTTGTAGTGGGGGGTTGTCACCCATTATTAGATCTAGATGCATTCGAGAGTGTTGAAAAGGGCTAGAATTGCACGTGGAACACATCCTATCTCCTTTTTGCTAATGATTGTCTGATCTTTAGGGAGGCCTCGTGCAAACAACATTCAACATATTCTTGGCCGATATGCAAAGTGTTCATGTTAGCTTATTATTTTTGACAAATCTGATGTATTTTTAGTTCTAACATCTTTGATGAAGTTAGACAAGATGTTTGTCAAATTTTGTGACTTAGCAGCATAGATAATCTGGAATAACACTTGGGCCTTCCGGCCATAGTGGGTCGTAACAAAAAAGTTGCATTTGTTGGAGGTGAAGGTTAAGTTTAAAAATTGAAACTAGAACTGGAATTCTAGATTCCTCTCTTTTGGGGGTAAAGAGGTTTTCCTCAAGTCCATAATGCAAGCTATGCTTACCGTAACGATGTTCCCTTTCGCTAAAAAAACTGAAGTTTTCGAAGTGTTTGCGGTTTTTCGGGTATTAAAATATTTATTCCGTGGGGTTTTTAAAAAAACCGCGTTTTATTTATAAATTGGAGTCGCCACCGGCCACTTAGGTAGGCCGGACACCATAAAACCAGAGATTCAAAAAACTTTGAGTTCGGGAGTCGGTTACGGATGGGGAAGGATTAGCACCCCACACCGCCCAAAATTGATACTTTAATAATTACCGATTTATTAATATTAAACTTCCCGGATTAAAGTGACGATTAAGTTAAGATTCGGTTATAAGTGCGAGTGGATTTTAAAGGCCCCGTTATCCGAGAGTAAACACCCAACCACCATCACTACGCCTGATACTGGCCCCATTTACGCTCGGATAAAAGGACACCGCATTGACAATTTATATTCCACTATGCGACCTTAACAAACAAATTATAAAATATACAATTTACGTTGACATGGTGAAAGATGAAATGAATAGTAAAACACGGATATCACAGAATTAAACAAAAATGGCAAAAATGCATTGACATGATTAACAAAAACATATCACAATAAAACAAAAGCCTAAACAAGTGAGAAAAACATACCCCAAAATTAAAAGAAAATAAGACATGCTTCAAAAAATAATAGATCAAATATATACATATAAAGATGCAACATAGGCATGATACACACATAACATGGTATTAAACTAACAAATCAAAGCAAAAAACGGACATAAAAACTAATACTTAATATATGAGACATTTTAAAATAAGGTAAAAACATGACACTAATATACGGCATATATCATATATTTTTAGCACGCAACCTAAAATGCAAACGAACATAAAGAAGCTAACATTAAAACATGTTACGAACAGGCGAAGCTAAACTCATTGGTACGATAATGCATATAGAAAAAGACATACATGAACATGATGAAAACAACAACTACGTAAAAACATAAAGGACGAAAATGACATACAAATCATAGGTAGACATGATGCATTCATTATACTAAAACAAAATACACGAGAAACATAGACAAACCAAGCAAGCAAAATAAAGCATGATATAACACATCATAAAAACATAATATTAAACCAATATGAATATAATGAACAACATAACATGCTAAAACACAAAATAAATGATGATGGACATAAACGATTAAAACAGGGGACTCGAATGAAAGAAAGTGAAACAGAAATGACAGAAATTAGAGCAATAAAGACATGATTTAGGGACTTAATTACAAGTCAGACGAAACTTAAAAGGACTAAACATGTAATTGAACCAAGGGGCGAGTTCGGAATAAAAATTTCAAAAACGCGGTGGGACCGGGGAGGTAATTTCACCATTTAAAATATGAATTCAGTCAATTTAGGGGAAGAAATGAAAGATTTTAAAAACCAAGAGGGACTGGGATTGCAAATATCCCATGCGGTGAGACAGAAATGAAAATCTCAACAACGCGGGGGGATTTATATCGTTATTTATCCATTTTTCATCCCCTTTCTATAAAACAGATAACTGGCACCCCTCTCCCATTCTTTTCTCATTTTTTTAACCCTGAAATATAGAACCCCGTTCTCTGTTTTCTTTCAAACCCAAACCTCCAAACCTTTGACAAACCCAGGAAACGGTAGCCAACCGCCGTCTCCTCCGCCGCCGCTAACCGGCGCCGACAAACCAAGAAAAACCTCCAAAATGACCCTTGTTTCAGCCCGAACTCGAACCCAAACTTAGATTTAAACAAAAACTCCCCTTTTTATCTAGATCTAAGAAAATCCGGAAGAGAAAACCACTCTTTTTAAGAAAACCGAGACCGAAAGAATGTCGCCCTCTTTGACCGGCTCACCATATTTAGGCTTGTTGCTGGTGGGGGAACTAACGACCGAAGGTAAAATCTCCTACTCCTTATACTTTTTATTCCATTTATTTTTTGCATGTAAGTAAGAAAGGAAGCAAAGAAAATATTTTTTACCACTAGAAACTTTGAGTCTCTTTTTTTATTTTTTGGAATCTGGAGCCTGTTTTACACTTTTGGTTCGTTTACATATATTGTTATGATCTCTGACCGTTATTGGTAGAAATAGTATATAGAAATACATATTTTTGGCCCAGTCTTGTACTGACAGTCCTTGGTTTCTTGTTCTTGCAGGCCCTTGCACGGTGGTTGGAGCATGTGGTATCGTCTTGGATGGCCTCATTCTTGGCCGTTGGATCAGATCTGATCCAACAGCTGAGATGGTTAGATGACGGACAACCCAAATGAAATCTTGAAACTGGTGTAGCGGTCTGAGATCACGCGCGTGGGCCTCATGCGGTAGATGAACGGTTTCTCTCCTTTCAATCGCAGCCGTTGGATCAAGATTTGATCCAACGACCCAGGATCGGCTGCGCACAATAAAGAGAGAATGTTAGGGTTATTACATCTGATATGGATTAGGGTTTTATGCTACTGGGTTAGGATTTGGGCCGAGCGGCCTTGTAAAATTTTTGAGTTTTTTGTAAATGATGGACTGGACAGTTATTATAAATAGGTTTTATATTTTAGATATGTTTTTTTTAATTTAAACCCAATAGTAATAGTATTAGTAATAATAATATAATAATAACAATATAATAACATATTCACATATACTTTATGTACATACAATCATACGTGCAAATTAACGTATATATCATATAACATTCAAACACACATATACATATATTTGCTCACACACCTAATTAATATAAGTATACACACATTATACATACTACAAACATACATAGTACATGCACATGCAAACCACATATATACCACATACACCCAAGCACATATATACATGCATCTTATACACACAAAATAAATATAACCAAATACACCCTAGTACATATATAAACTATTAAAACGTACGTGACATGTGACACACATACACCGTACTAATTACTAATGCATATACATAGCTTATAATATACATGCCCACATCACACACACTATACGTACGCTAATCATAAACATATAATGTAATATGTATACATGCAATAATAATTCCCCATTAATTATTATACTAATATATTAACCATATTTACAAACCGGATAAAAATGAGTGATTACAGTTGCCCCTCTTTGCTTGTTCTTGTGAAACGAGAACAAAGCAAAGACCGAAATCACTCATTTTTATTCGACTTCCCTGCTCACGACTTCAGAATCACGTATTTTTCTGGATCTCTCCGCTTTTCCTCGGCTGAATCTTTAGGCTCGTAAGTTCTCCCTGTATAGAACTTCTTTACCTTTGGTTCTTTTTTGAGATTCTGGAGTTAGGGCTCTTCCTATATGGAACCTTTCACTGGAGCTTGAAAATGTAGGCTTCTCCTTTATATAACCTTTGTCTTCGATTTTTCTTTCCTCTTTCCTCTTTTTCTTTTTCTTCTTTTTTCCCATTTCTTCTGTTTCCTTCTTTCTCTGTTCTTTTCCCTTTTTTCTTTTTTTCTTTTTTTCTCTTCTGTTCTACTTTTTTCTTTTTTCTCTGTTCTTTTCCTTTTTTCTCTCTTTTTTTTTACTTTTTTCATTTTCTTTTTCCCTCTTTTTTCTCTTATTTTTCTGCTTTTTCCTTTTTTCTCTGTTCTTTTCCCCTTTTTCTCTTTTTCTTCTTTTTCTACTTTTTCCTTTTTTACGAGGCTGTTGACATTTTTGGACCTACGCTACTAAGGCTACCGCATCATGCCCGAATGACTTATCGATGGCCCGAAGGACTTATCACCATGCTCGAAAGATTTATTAGTGGCCCGAAGGACTTAACATCGTGCCCGAAGAACTTACTAATGACCCAAAGGATTAACATTTGGGCCTCACGTCGCTATGGCTGCCGATCTTTCTGGACTCACGCTACTAATGCTGCCGCATCATGCCCGAAGGACTTACTGATGGCCCAAAGGACTTATCACCATGCTCGAAAGACTTATTGGTGGCCCGTATGACTTAACATTGTGCCCGAAGGACTTACCGATGACCTGAAGGGTTTAACGTCGGGGCTTCACACCGCTATGCCTGCCGATCTTTTTGGACTCACACTACTAAATGCTGCCGCATCATACCCAAAGGACTTATTGATGGCCCGAAGGACTTATCACCATTCTCGAAAGACTTATTGGTGGCCCAAAGGACTTAACATCGTGCTCGAAGGACTTACCGATGACCCGAATAATTTAACGTCTGGGCCTCACGCCGCTATGGCTGCCAATCTTTCTGGACTCACGCTACTAAATGCTGCCGCATCATGCCCGAAGGACTTATCGATGGCCCGAAGGACTTATCACCATGCTCGAAAGACTTATTGGTGGCCCGAAGGACTTACCGATGACTCGAAGCATTTAACGTCTGGGCCTCACGCCGCTATGGCTGCCGATCTTTCTGGACTCACGCTACTAATGCTGCCACAACATGCCCGAATGACTTATCACCATGCTCGAAAGACTTACTGGTGGCCCGAAGGACTTAACACTGTGCCCGAAGGACCCAAAAGATTTAACGCCTGGGCCTCACGCCGCTATGGCTGGCGATCTTTCTTTTCTTTAGTAAATTCTTTGACAATTCTTCAAATACCTGTCTAGGAACAAGCAAAAATTGACACGCCTCTATCTATGTGATGCATGCAATGTCGTGCTTTCTTCTTCTTCTTCTTTTTTTCTTGATTCTTTTTTCTTCTTTTCTTTTTCTTTTCCTTTTTTTTTCTTCTTGTTCTTTTCTCTTTTTTCTTCTTTTTTTTCTTTTTATCATCATTTTCTCTTACTATCTTTTCTTTTTTTTCTTTTTTCTTTTTGTTTTTATTTTTAGACCTATTTTAAAATCTTATGCCCTAAAAAGTCATTCTTCGGATTTCTCTGTTTCCTTTCTTTTTTGTAGTATGCTCAATTTTGATCTTCATTTATGGCAATTTTTGTTAAATGAGTACCCGCTCTCGTTCTTTTGCACGAGCACTTGTTTTTCTTCTTTGGGGTCTCTGCCCGCTTCACCAACAAATTCTATATCATGCATGTGCAGAGATTCTTACTATTCTTTCTGTTCTACATTGCCCCACTCGATCATGAGCTCGGCTACCTTCCAACTCCTTTGACCCAGCATTCTAAGTATTTGTTAGTTTCGTCATCGGGGTGAACAAAATGCTTATATATTCTGAACTTAACCTCAATCTTCTTGTTACTTCTTGACGGGAACCATTTGTCGATCTCTGTGCTTTAATCCTTTGGAGACTCAATGTTTACCTTTTACCGTCCCCATACTTTGTAAGCTCATTCTTGTCCTATTTCTTCCTTCATTTTCTTGAACCAACCAGGGCATCATGGCTGAAACCCGCTTCTTGTTTTTTAGCTGTCTGACACCTATGCTCCTGTCATCATCTTCATTCTATGCATTGTGGGGTCGTTTCTGGTTAGGTGCTCCAATAATATCTGTAACCTTGTGTTCTGGATCTTATCTCTGAAGTAATACATGGGAATCTTTGTTGCTTTAACTTGTTAATTTGTTGATTGGTATTCCACTGAAGGGTATCATTTATATTAACATGCATGATCTTGAAATCACAGAATATGAGCTCTTGATATCAAGTGCAAGAGCGGCTTAGATTCAACCATTCAGTAATTTAAGGCTATGACATCTCCCCAGGTGACTCGGTTCATCCTCATGATTACCGCGTTGCTGTAGAATACTACTCTTTCTCAACTCTCATTACACGCTCTACCCCAAAAAGGGTGGGCTTGTATGACTGTTCAAGCGCAGAAATATTACTCTGGAAATAGAGTTCTAGGGTGCGAGTTTTAATTTTACCTATGCTATTGTTTATTTTTCTCTTTTTTCTTTTCTCTTCTTTTCTCCGCCTTTTTCTTTTTCCTTTTTTCTTCATTTTCTCTTTTTTCTTTTCTTCCTTTTTGCTTATTTTTTTTGCTCTTTTATCATTATTTGAGGAAATCAATTCGTCACAGTCCTTTGTCTTGAGGACAACGATGGAGCAAACAACATTGCCCCAAGTTACTCGGCATAGTCACGATTTGAAAATATTACCATCACTCATGAAGCTAAGGTTTCTTGAATTGGATGATGTATCTCCACCTTATCGCTTCAGCGGAGTACCCCAAAATTCCCACACTCTTATCCGAACAAGCCTATTACCAGGTTTCAAACATAGGAGTGCTTTTTATTATTCTTTTCTTTTTCTTTCTCTTTTCATTTCTTTCTTTTTCTTTCTTCTTCTTTTTTCTTCAATTATTCCCCCTTTTTAATTCTTATTTTTACTTCTTTACTACCTAGAAGATTATGCCTAGAGTTTCAATTTCAGGTAACTCTACATGGTTGACTTTTGGAGCTTTTTCGTCCTTGAACATCATCGAAAGAGTAGTAATCTCGTTTTGCTGACCAGAGTCTGGTAGGGAAGATTACACCTCATCGTTGTCACAACATCCACCTAATGTCACATCTTGCAATTGATATCCAGTGTCCTATAACGGCGAGAAAATATACATCTACGTGCTTTCAAGAACATTATATGTTAAACGAAATGTGTTCTTCATTGGAATAAAAATCATCAAACATGCCCCCTTCACAAAAGATCTTTACCACGTGTGGGCTACAGGTGGTAAAGTTGATTCCTTGTATTACTTCAGGGAAGTCTTTTAATGTAAAGATATCTCTGGCTTTCTCAGCACTATGCAGACTTGCCCCTCCTCCTTGGTCTTCCACTGCTGGATCAGCTCTTGTGTCACGGTTCCATCATTAATCAGTTTCTTGATTTCCTCCAATAAAGGACTACATTTTCTGGTGGGATGCCCCAGTGCCCCCATATGGAATTCGCATGTGCTACTCGGGTCAAAACTATGGGCAAACGGATCAGGTGCAATGTTCATTGGCCTAGGAGTAAGATAGTGACCCCTACCAAATGAGGCCAAATGTCTAAGATAGATGTTCCGAACACTTCCAAATTTGCGCTCGTCCGAGGAATTTTCCTTGATGACCCCGATGTGTTAGTCTGTCTTTTTCTTTTACGGCCACGCGAACCCTGGAGATGACACTCATTTACCTCTCCGTCTTTATCTATCTTATTTTCGATTCGGTCCTTAGACTTAGACCCCAATTTTCCCTATTTGATTGCGTATTCTATCCTCTCTCCAATCGTCATGAAATCTCCAAATTTGTTTCTCGATTTCTCTAACATCACACCGAAGAAAGGGGATGGAAGCATTGCATGGAACAAGGGAGTCAACTCTTCTTCCGCTATAGGAGGCTAGACTTGGGTCGCCAAATATCGCCACCTTAGTGCATATTCCCTGAAGCTTTCATTTGGTCTCATTTTCTCATTCTGAAGCAACTGACGATAGGGTGCTAAATCTAAAGCATATTTGTATTGACTCAAGAAGGCATTAGCGAGGTCACCCCATGACCTAACTTGGTTTCTGTTCAAACGGTTATACCACACTGTTGCCGGTCCCGTTAGGCTATCGTGGAAGTGGTGGATCAACAACTCTTTATTCTTCATGTATCCCTCCATTTTTCTACAGAACATGGTTAAGTGAATCTTCGGGCAGCTGGTTCCGTCATACTGCGCAAATCTGGGAACCTTGAAGTCCGAAGGAATGACCAAATTAGGGACTAGGCAGAGTTCCCTCATATTGAAAACATTTATCTTTTCTTTCTTCTTCAGCTCTTTCTCGATTCTTTCTTCTAGCTAGTCAAGCCTCGACTCTTCGGTTCGTTCCATTTTTCAACTAATTCTGCCATCGAACCCCAAGTATTAAATGATGAAGTTCCATGTGATGATAAAATTATTAAACAAAGTAAAGGACGTGATGCAAATGTAATGCATGAATACAATAAGGTATCGATTCCGCAAGTGATTTGTCCTTATATGACATCTTTCATTCAGACCGAAAGGTTTCATTACATCCGGTATTACGGGTTTACAGATAACGGTGAGCCCTGGCACCTAGTTTCTTGACCTCATACAATAATCCTGTCAGCTTTTCTTCGCGGTCCAATGCTGGATCCATATTCTGGCTTATCAGCGCTGCTGCATCGGCTAAGTCTGCTACCTGTTGAGCTACTTGTCGGGCTTGAGTCATAATGATCTTCATGTCTCGATCTTTTTCCTGTATTGTTTGCTCGGCCTTTTGTAGCTTAACGGTCACTGCCCCAACCCAGATCTCGCTGGTACGTAAAGAAGTCTCGAGCCTCGCTATTTGTTCTTTAAGTGCTGCGTTTTCTATTTGAAAGGCTTGTGATTCATTCCTTTCTTGCTGCAGACTTGATTTCAGGATATCTTCCATGGCCAGACTGCTTTCTAACTCACTTTGGAGAAGGTCGCGTTGGCTCTCAACTTCTTCAAACTTCTATGATAATAATCTGACTTTATTCTTACTATTCTTTCATTTCTGCTTCCATTGTTCTGAACCGTTCCTCAGCTGAATCATACCATTGACCCACTCTTCCGCAGTGTCACCCAGGCTGACATTCTTGAATTCAAAGTGCAGCTTCTGGTACTCATCTTGTACACTCTTCAGTTTCATGCTCAGATCGTGCCTCTCATGTTTGAGCTGGTCGTACTTGCGTGCAAGTTCATCTTCTGAGATGCTTTTATTCTTGACTCCTAAATTTATCCCGCTTGAGTGGCCCACTTCTGTGTTACCCGAACCTTGGGCTGGGTATTGACCCTCCTTCGACTTTGCCCCTCGAAACCCAAAACTCCTATTCTGATAAGATCTTGAACTCTGTCCTTCAGGGCCCTACAATTTTCAGTGTGATGACTCGAATCGCCTATGTGGTAACTGCACCAGACACGACTGTTGTAACCTTTTGGATAAGGGGGTTTCCTTGGTACAGACTTCACTGGTATGATAAGGCTCCTTTCGACAAGCAATGGAAGTAACTCGGTGTATCTCATGGGTATAGGATCATGCCTTCTGATGTCATTAGATTCTCGAGCTTCCTCTGGTCTTGCCTATGTTCCCTTGGTATCTACCCCAGATATGCTGCTTGTCTGCTTCTTGAGATTGATCACAAAGGGATTCGATTTGTCGTATTTAACGGTATTGTCTGTCTCGACATTCTGACCACTCTGTTCCACATTCTGATCCTCGATCGAATCTTTTCTGAGTTCGACATGCTGCTTGCCTTTCATCATAGCATTCATATGGTCCATCATCTCGGACATCTGCTTCATTAGTTCTTGTATTTCATCTTGCTTGTTACCAGAACTGACACTGCTTACTGAATCTGTTCTTGAGTCCCTGAACGATCCTTCTTCTGTTGTCCTTGGCCTAGTCTCGGGATGGAATTCTGAAACTGGACCCCCTTCCTTCAGGTCAAAGAACCTTTGGTCCTTCATGAACAATCTTCTATTATGGGAGAAACCACTCGGAAATCAATGCCTTGTGTAATGCGAATGCGATGATATGCAAAAGACAAAACAAAAAAGGAAAACAAGTCAGTACCGGACAAAAATGATAAATACATAATAAAAAGCCAAATTAAATGGGATAAACAAACAAGGCAATCCTATTTACATTCCATCTAAGACACCTAGGTTATCCGTATGGCTCTAACAGGGTGGGTTTCTATGTGTTCTCTACATGCAGTTTTGGTTCTAGGAGGTACCCGAATTGTCCTCGCTGTCCTCTACTAAGAGTAGCAAGGCCCCCGATCATCACCCATTATAGGCTCCTTTCAACCGAGTTCAATTCAGGGGAACCCATTCGCTTATGCCTACACGAAGGAACGATATCCTTACGAAAGCATAAGGTACTCGAGCCCCGAAGGATACTTGCTACAGCCAACACGGGAGAACGATATCTCCACGAAAGCATTAGCGTTTTCCCCCACTTAAAAGGACGGGTTTATATGCCAAATTTTAAATGCGCTAAAATAAACGCGCACTTATAACCGAATGTTAATTTAATAGCCACTTTAATCCGGAATTTATAATATTATTAAAGCGGTAATTACTTAAAAAGCTTGACTCTCATTTGTTTTTTTTTGTTTTTTTAAAAAACAAAAATGGTCCCCAGCGAAGTCGCCATCTGTAGCGATGTTCCCTTTCGCTAAAAAAAACTGAAGTTTTCGATGTGTTTGTGATTTTTCGGGTATTAAAATATTTATTCCGTGGGATTTTTTTTAAAAAACCGCGTTTTATTTATAAATTGGAGTCACCACCGGCCACTTAGGTAGGCCAGACACCATAAAACTAGAGATTCAAAAAACTTTGAGTTCGGGAGTCGGTTACGGATGGGGAAGGATTAGCACCCTCACACCGCCCAAAATTGGTACTTTCATAATTACCCCTTTATTAATATTAAACTTCCTGGATTAAAGTGACGATTAAGTTAAGATTCGGTTATAAGTGCGAGTGGATTTTAAAGGCCCCGTTATCCGAGAGTAAACGCCCAACCACCATCACTACGCCTGATACTGGCCCTATTTACGCTCGGATAAAAGGACACCGCGTTGACAATTTATATTCCACTATGCGACCTTAACAAAAAAATTATAAAATATACAATTTACGTTGACATGGTGAAAGACGAAATGAATAGTAAAACACGGATATCACAGAATTAAACAAAAATGGCAAAATGCATTGACATGATTAACAAAAACATATCACAATAAAACAAAAGTGTAAACAAGTGAGAAAAACATACCCCAAAATTAAAAGAAAAGAAGACATGCTTCAAAAAATAATAGATCAAATATATACATATAAAGATGCAACATAGGCATGATACACACGTAACATGGTATTAAACTAACAAATCAAAGCAAAAAGCGGACATAAAAACTAGTACTTAATATATGAGACATTTTAAAATAAGGTAAAAACATGACACTAATATAAGACACATATCATCTATTTTTAACACGCAACCTAAAATGCAAACGAACATAAAGAAGCTAACATTAAAACATGTTACGAACAGGCGAAGCTAAACACATTGGTTCGATAATGCATATAAAAAAAAGACATACATGAACATGATGAAAACAACAACTACGTAAAAACATAAAGGACGAAAATGACATACAAATCATAGGTAGACATGATGCATTCATTATACTAAAACAAAATACATGAGAAACATAGACAAACCAAACAAGCAAAATAAAGCATGATATAACACATCATAAAAACATAATATTAAACCAATACGAATATAATGAACAACATAACATGCTAAAACACAAAATAAATGATGATGGACATAAACGATTAAAACAGGGGACTGGAATGAAAGAAAGTGAAACATAAATGACAGAAATTAGAGCAATAAAGACATGATTTAGGGACTTAATTACAAGTCAGACGAAACTTAAAAGGACTAAACATGTAATTGAACCAAGGGGCGAGCTCGGAATAAAAATTTCAAAAATACGGTGGGACCGGGGAGGTAATTTCACCATTTAAAATATGAATTCAGTCAATTTAGGGGCAAAAATGACAGATTTTAAAAAGCAAGAGGGACTGGGATTGCAAATATCCCATGCGGTGGGACATAAATGAAAATCTCAAGAACGCGAGGGGATTTATGTCGTTATTTATCCATTTTTCATCCCCCTTCTATAAAACAGATAACTGGCCCCCTCTCCCCTTCTTTTCTCATTTTTTAACCCTGAAATATAAAACTCCATTCTCTGTTTTCTTTCAAACCCAAACCTCCAAACCTTTGATAAACCCAGGAAACGGTAGCCAACCGTCGTCTCCTCCGCCGTCGGCCGCCGCTAACCGGTGCCGGCGAACCAAGAAAAACCTCCAAAATGACCCTTGTTTCAGCCCGAACTCGAACCCAAACTTAGATTTAAACAAAAACTCCCCTTTTATCTAGATCTAAGAAAACTCGGAAGAGAAAACCACCCTTTTTAAGAAAACCGAGACTGAAAGAACATCCCCCTCTTTGACCGGCTCACCATATTTAGGCTTGTTGCTGGTGGGGGAACTAACGGCCGAAGGTAAAATCTCCTACTCCTAATACTTTTTTATTCCATTTATTTTTTGCATGCAAGTAAGAAAGGAAGCAAAGAAATTTTTTTTTACCACTAGAAAACTTTGAGTCTCTTTTTTTATTTTACACTTTTGGTTCGTTTACATATATTATTATGATCTCTGACCATTTTTGGTAGAAATAGTATATAGAAATACATATTTTTGGCCCAATCTTGTACTGACAGTCCTTGGTTTCTTGTTCTTGCACGCCTCTGCACGGTGGTTGGAGCCAGTGGTACGGTCGACGTGGGGAGAGTATGGTGGCGTTATCGTCTTGGATGGCCTCATTCTTGGCCGTTGGATCAGATCTGATCCAACAGCTGAGATGGTTAGATGACGGACAACCCAAATGAAATCTTGAAACTGGTGTAGCGGTCTGAGATCACGCCATGTGGTGTACGGCAGTCAAGGGGTCAGAGCCGTGAGATGTACGCGCGCGTGGGCCTCACGCGGTAGATGAACGGTTTCTCTCCTTTCAATCGCAGCCGTTGGATCAAGATTTGATCCAACGGCCCAGGATCGGCTGCACACAATAAAGAGAGAATGTTAGGGTTATTACATCTGATATGGATTAGGGTTTTAGGCTATTGGGTTAGGATTTGGGCCGAGCGGCCTTGTAAAATTTTTGAGTTTTTTGTAAATGATGGACTGGACAGTTATTATAAATAGGTTTTATATTTTAGATCTGTTTTTTTTAATTTAAACCCAATAGTAATAGTATTAGTAATAATAATATAATAATAACAATATAATAACATATTCACATATACTTTATGTACATACAATCATACGTGCAAATTAACGTATATATCATATAACATTCAAACACACATATACATATATTTGCTCACACACCTAATTAATATAAGTATACACATTATACATAGTACAAACATACATAGTACATGCACATGCAAACCACATATATACCACATACACCCATGCACATATATACATGCATCTTATACACACAAAATAAATATAACCAAATACACCATAGTACATATATAAACTATTAAAACGTACGTGACATGTGACACACATACACCGTACTAATTACTAATGCATATACATAACTTATAATATACATGCGCACATCACACACACTATACATACGCTAATCATAAACATATAATGTAATATGTATACATGCAATAATAATTCCCCATTAATTATTATACTAATATATTAACCATATTTACAAACCGGATAAAAATGAGTGATTACGCCTACATATACCATGGTTTATTTTCTTTGGTGTACTAATTTCTGCAAGCAACTAGAAGACATTATGGCTAGATATTGGTGGCAAAAATTATCATAGAAACGAGGGATTCATTAGTGTACGTGGCAAGACCTTTGTGATCTAAAAGAAAATAATGGAATGATTTTCAGGATATGTCAAAGTTCAACATTGCATTGCTTGTGAAGCAAGGATGGAGACTCATCTAGCATCCCGATTCTCTACTAGCTAGATTTCTAAAGGAAAATTAGTACCCAAATGACTCTTTCCTCTCAACCAATATGGGCTCTAACCCCTCCCTTACTGGGCCCAGTATCTACTCCACCTGGTGTTTACTTGAAGATGGACTATGCTGGAGTATTGGAACGGAGATGAATAGTTCCATCTGGAATAATTTCTGATTACATACTACTCCATGTCGAAGGGTTTAGATTGACCCAGTGCAAGGGTTAGTCCATGTCTCGGATCTAATCCTAACCGAGCCTATGAGATGGAACATCAATTTTATCAAGTCAATGTTCTCGATATGGAGGATGAGAGACTAATCCTAAATGTACCTCTTGCTTCTATTTCACAACCAGACATAAAAGTGTTGAGTGGAGAACCAAATGGAGAATACTCAGTTAGGAGTGGCTATAAACTACTTCTACAAACATCAATAGTTCAGGCTAGATCAAGAGTTTTATACAAACAAGTATGGAACTTAGATTGCCCATCGAAGATCGGGATATTGTTATGGCATTTTATGCAAGATTATGTTCCAACTTTCAGTAACCTATTTATCAAGAGAGTTTCTAATAATAGTTCATGCCCTACATGTCCAGGGGAAGCAGAAACAACCGAGCATGTTGCTCGCGATTGTCCTTGTGCAACAAGAGTATGACAACACTCAGTTTTTGTATGGCCCTTATTTTAAACCAAGGTGTATTTTATGATTGGTTATGTTGGTTATTTTCTAATCTATATCAACAACAACGAATTTTTTGCAATATGCTTATGGGCCTTGTGGCATGCTCGAAACAATTGGTTACCTATGAGAGCTTGGTGTCCTAGAGTCCCGTCTTCAGCACCATTCCTCTCACGAAGAAGCTCGTTGGAAACCCCAATTGACCCATGGGTGAAAATCAATGTTGATACCCATTTTAATTCACCATGCAATCGAGCATGTTCGGGGGTAGTTGTGCGTGATAATGAGGGGTTTTTGTTGGGATCATGTGCATTGCCAAATCTCTCTATCGCCTATAGTTTTGCAGCTGAAGCTCAGGTGGTGGTTCATGGGCTGCAATTTGCGCTTGATTTGGGTTGCCACTCTGTTATTTTGGAGAGGGTTTCAAGAACAACCATCTCCAAAATAATTGACCAAGCTGACGACCGCTCTGTACTCTAGCCTTTCATCTCCGACGCCAAACACTTTTTAGCGAGCTTTCAGTCATGTTCTTTAGCTTTTTTAGCCCGAAATGGAAATAAGAATGCGCATGAGATGGCTCAAGTGGGTAAAGCTTCCTCAGCCAATGTTTTATGGGTAGAGGATGGGCCCCTTCAGTCTTAGCCATGCAAATTCAGATAGAAGATTCATGTTTTCCCCTTAGTCTCTTCCATCCACCTTTTTGCATTTCAACTTGTCTTTGTGATTTGCATTCATTCTCCTTCAGAGAGGACCATAGATATATCAACTCGGTGTCGTTTTACTGCTTTTTTGTTTTATTTTTAGAATTTCCATTGTTGTTTGTTGGGTTTACTTTTTTTTTTTTGTTTAGGCCTTTTCCCCAAACTTTATTGTAGGCTTTGCTTTCGGCCTTTGGATATTGTGCGTTTTTATTATGAATAAATATATCTTCACCGGGTTATTCTAAAAAAATCTTTTTTTAATATAAAAAATCTTGAATATGAAATAATGTATTTTGTTTTTAATGAATCAATTTGATGCATGATTTGAACAATTTCATAACTATAGTACATGAATTCGATAATTTTAACATATATATCATTAATTGTTGAAATGTTACATCATCACATGTCTAGTTCTAAAGTAAACATGCCTTGATATTTTGGCTTAACTATATATACATGATTAAGAAGGTGACAAAAGTGATACACAAAGTGGTAAATGGGGTTGTGAAAGTGTGGATATTTCTCAAACTAGAAACTAGGCAAGAGATTTTTTCGGCTCCTACCAGAAGAAATGGTGCTTCCTACCCTGGATGGATTCGTTATACGTCTCCACTTTTGTTTATATGCTTAGGTGCATCTTTTTACAATTTCATTCATCATAAAGAAAAAAGAATATTTTATTTATGGGTCTAATTAATAAATTAGATGGCCGCTATATTACATTTTAGGTTCTTCTACGGATTTGCAAGATTTATACAACAAAAAAGTATTATTGATATTAGCAACATATATAATTTGAGAAAAATAGAAAGTAGTTTGCCTTGTTTTTTTCTTGTATTATCCATTCATGAAAGTCAAAGAGCTGATTAGCTAACTCTTTAGCCATTTGTTATCATGGTTGTAACCCCCTCGACCTAGCCTAGTCGCAAGACCGAACCGAGCGAGCTACATTGGGTTTGCCGAAACAAATCTGTAAAAAATTAACTCAAATTACGTCCTTTTTTTTCTTTATATCTTATCTAGATGCAAAATATTAACCTATGGTGTGCAAAATGCCAACGAGTGAAAACTCAACTCAATTGGGCATCGAATCGATATCCAAATGCTCGCAATTGCAATTAGGGACCAAATTGCAATTCTGGAAAACTATAGGAACTTAACTCATTTTAAAGTTACCAATCCGCAATTAATCAAGTTTTATGCTCACATGTCAGAAATCAGCTCAAAGCAATCATTCAAACTCATGCAATTGCATACATTCAGGGACCAAAATGGAAGAAAAAGAAACTTCCAAACATTTCAATAACTGAATTAACAACTGTCCATATCGATACACGTGCAAGTATATCAGTACGCTTTGGCTTTTCTCAAAAAACAAATTCCAGTGGCTTAAATCCGTACTGATACTGCTATGGCGTATCGATACGTCTTGCCAAAATGCCTTTGCCCGTACCAAAACACTTCCTTATGTACCGAAACACAGACCCCAAAACAGTTTACCCATACCGGTATAGGAACACACGTACCGATACGCTTGGAACTGTAATGTCCGATTTTGCTGATTTACCAAGCTTTCTAAGATGCCGTAACATTCCAACATACTTCTAACATAGTCACAACATTACCAAGGATCAATCCATAACAATTTATCACAAGATCACCAACCAATCATGGCATTATGTTTCAATTAGTAAACTAGAGGCACGCTTCCTAAAAACCAACACATCCCAAGCATGAATTCATAAATCCAAGCAATACCAAGCATTAAAGGCCATTTACAACCCAAACACATCATAGCAAACATGCTAAATAGGGAGTTTATCAAAACACCTCACAAACCAACAATAAACCCCATTACCTTTATTACTACAAGCCTAAATTGAAACCATACTTTCAAATCCCGAAGTCCTCGGTATTTATTTGCCTGTAAGATGCCTTGTAACCTTTAAATCTCTGCATTGATGGACAAAAACAGCGTAAGCACACAAGGCTTAGTGAGGAGTGCTCAAACCACACACCATCAATGCATTTTTAAACCATATTCCAAAACCATATTGAAATTATCATTTCAATCATCATTTAAAACACCATGCCTTGAAAACTATGCACTTAACACTTTCAAAAAGCAACATATTAAACCATATGCAACATGTATCATGGATCAACAGCTTGTCCCAATGCTAACCCTCAATTTAATCCTTCCTATGCATAACAACCATATGCAAATATTAAAGAGTAAAACATGTATAAAACCAACATTACACGCAAATTTCCATCAACATGATACATCAACAACTATATTGGCTTTCAAGTGATCATAAACCAAGTTTCACTTTCAAAAAATAGTTCATCAGATACACAGATTCAACAACTATCCTCTCAACACTACAAGCCATCTCAGTCAGAATTACGGTATGATCAAAACTGTGGTACACTTACAACCGGGTACAATCACAACCCCGGGGACACCAACCCCAATCATCGGTTAGAAACTTAATCCACTAACGAGAGTTTTCGGTACCATATAATCCCTCAACCGTTAGGGTACTTGGAATGGAGTATTTGATACACCGCATAAACCCCTCAATATCCAAGGTGACTTTTTATAGTGCACTATCAATTCTATGGCTGACCAACTATATCCGATAACATTTTAAACCATACCACTTGCCAATATAATTCATTATTAACCATGTACCTCACTGTTTTTATATGCATCAAAACAAAACCATTTTCAATGCATTAAAACATGCATTTACAAGTATTCCACATACTTACATGGACCATTTTCCCAATGAATCCATCATCAATATATGATAAAAAATCAGTATAAAACATACTCAACACATGCTTAAACAATTGGTATCATGTAATTCAAAAACAAGTGCATAAAATCAAATTCGCCAAAACACAACCGAGGGAGTAATCTCATTATACTTACTTCCGAGTTTAAACCAGTGTTTCAAGCCTAATTTAAACTCCCAAAATCACTTTCAAACCTTTTTAAAGCTTTAAAACTCGTTTCCTCTCACTAACACGTAAATCTTTAATAGTCGATGCAAAAACGAGCCTCCGAAGCCTCACCGACGACCATAGGATCACTCTCCCCTATTTTAATCACATAATAACAGAGGATTAATGCATCATCATGCATTCATAATCCCAACAACACCACTCCTCAACTTTGCCTCACAAACATCTATCAATCGCCTTCCAAGAACAACCGAAAACACCTTCCAACTTAACCTAGACATAACCCAGCCATAATCTAACATTTCAATCCATCAATTAACATCATTTGACATTAAAAAATAATCCAAAAAAATCCATATATCTCCAGCAAACATTAAACCTCCAAAACATACCCAGGAGATTAGAGATTCACATAGCTTCGGGATTCCAATGTTAAAACCAATCTATTAACATTATATAACATCAAAATCTTGATTAAAACCAATAAAAAACCCAGCAAAATAGACCCAATTCAAAAATCACATAAACTCATCAATTAAACCTTGATTTAACCATATTCCATAATTAAATCATTAAAACTCATTAGAAATCATTTATAAAGAGTCAAGAACTCGGGAATTTCAATAAATAACCTTATATTAGAGGAGAAAACGAAACTCACCTCCAATAGATTGCTTTCCCCCTTAATTGAGTTGATTTACATGAGAAAACAAGATTAAAACAATAAGGCTTTAATATAAAACCATCAAGTATCCATTTGAAATCAAAAGATTAGAGAAAAAAAGAATTTACCTTAAGATTTTGAAGAAGAAAAGAGTGTTTGGCTGAAGAGAATTTGAGAGAAAAACTTTTTAAAGAAAGTTAGTTACGTAAAATTTGTTTAAGCAATTAATTATAAAATTAATTCTCCAACCTATTTATATCTTCCAAAACTCTTTTAAAATAGCTAATTAAGGGATAAGTCTGATATTATACTTTGGCAAATAGCTCCTTAAAAATTCAAAGTTTTGACCCCTTTTACAAAACAGTCACCAAAAATAGTTTTTCAACTTTTACATTTTAGTCACTAGATCAAAATGTCCGATTTCTAAAACCCATTTTCCAAAATTGACTTCAAAAAAAATATCAATATACTTAATAATGATTTTAAGATATTTTCCCCAAACATTTCCTCACTGGAAAATATTTAATTAAATTTTAATCCCGAATCTAACTCGAATCTCTAACCCGGTCCATCGGACCGTCTAACCAGCGTATAAACCGCTAGGCCTAAAACCTGGGTGTTACAATGGCATTAGAGGAAAAGGGGAAACAAGCAAGCAATGGGGACTAGGGATTTGGAATCTGAAATCAAGAGGTGGATACAGATAAAAGAGAAATGGGAAATCACAAAGGGGGACAGTGCCATTTGTAGCAACCCAAAATATGTTATAAAGCCCAAATAGGAAGGAGAGGAACCAATGTGTTGGGCTAGAGCACAAGCCCACGCCTGAGTATGAGACAAAAGGGCCTGAGCAAGCCCACAAAATTAAGGCTCTAGAAGTCATCTCTGTTATCAGATGGTGCAGTTACTACAATGCCAACTTTTACGTTTATGTTTTTATTTTGGTTGTTAGTATGGTTGTCTAGGAATGTTAAAAGGAATGTAAGAACGTTGGGTGTCATTGTTATCTTATGAATGAAATATCAAGAATTCTCTTCTTTTATCTATCTCTTCTATCTTCTTTAACATTTTCTTGGTTCGCATTCCATTAATTTACAGTTCAAGCTGTAACAATTGGTATCAAAGCTCGTTACCGATCAAAACAACAAGCTGGGGAAGTCCAAAAAATCACGAAACATGAGCGGACAACTAAAATCACTAATGAACCACAACCAACATAGACTAAACGATGATTCCTACAAGTTGGGAAGAGCAGCGAAAAGACTTGGAGGTAAGGATGAGCGCCGTAAAGAAGCCGTCCTTAGAGAACACTGGTTGTGATAACCAAGGAAAGTTGAGGATACAAATTCTCCCACTCCTATAAAAAAAGGCAAGATCAAACTCAATACTCAAACAAAGGAAGAAGGTAAGAAACTAGTGCAAGTTAGAGTGATAATTGAACATGAAAAGTACTTCTTCCAAACTAAGGATCCTGGGATATTGGATTCAATGCCCACAATCCTGCCACAAAAAACTGTTGGAAACCCTCTGATCTTGATAAAAGAGGGCAACAGTTTTGATTTATCCAAGGGAACCATCCTGGTTAAGGGACTCGATCACATGGGAGAATGGTAACCAGACACCACAAAGCATCTTTATTCCTAAACCTAAGATAGAGCTACATTTCTTAAAAGGGACCAATCCTAGAGGATGGGTAAAGAAATGCCATAAGTACTTCACATTATTTTTATTTCTAAAGTAGAAAAAATGGAAATGGCCTCAATGTTTTGAGGAGGGAAGGTAGAAACCTGCTTCGATGGCTACATCATGCAGAAAAACAAGGTGATTTTGCAAGACTTTGCTGTAGACATCTGTCATAGATTTTTTGATAAAACCATCACTGACATTGTGGAGGAGTTCAACAAGTTAGCAAAAAAGAACTCAGTGGAGAATTACCAAAAAAAGTTTGAAGAACTCCAACCGTTCATTCTACAATATCAGCCTCAACTTGAGAAAGGATATTTCATATCTAGTTTCATCAGTGGGCTTAAGAAGGAACTAAAGCATAGAGTCAAGGTTCATAAACTAAGGACCATGGCTATGGCAAGCTCAGTTACATGAGCTAGCACTAGAAGTGGAATCAAAGAAACATAGATACACCCCAAGAGATAGGGTAACTATGGGGCTGAGACACAGCAAAAGCATACCCTACCCATACAAAGGAGCACTCATAACCCCTGGAACAATAGACAAACACTGATGGAGTATAAGAGGGCCAACAACTTGTGCTTCAAGTGTGGAGAGAAGTTCAGCCTTGAGCGTCAATACAAGATGAGGCAATTGCAATCTATAGAGCAGGAAGAAGAAGAAAATGAGAGTATAGAATAAGGAGATGAACATCATGACAAAATACAAGAGGATGCAAATGAGTAACCGAAAGAAAACCTGGAAATCTCTGTGAATGCTTTAACTGGGAATATTGGTACCAACACTTTAAGGCTGTGTGGTTCGATTAAAGGAAAGGCCTTAAGTATCTTGGTTGATAGTGGGAGTACTCATAGCTTTATAACTCCTAGTTGGGCCAAGGAAGGGGTGGAGCTGGTACAAAACATACCCTTAGCCATCGTTGTTGCAAATGGAGAGAGGATCTACAGAACTTCCAAAGGCAACAAGCTTGAATGAAAAATGCAAAGCCATTTCTTTGAGCATTATTTTTGAGTTCTACACCTAGAAGGGTGTGATATGTGATGTGAGTGGATTGGATGAAGAAATTTAGTCCTATTGTGATAGACTTCAATGAAATGGCCTTGGGGTTCCAGATGGAGAATAACAAAATCTTAATTCAAGGAGTGAAGTTCAAACCCACTATGAAAATGGATGACAAGAGAGAAGCTAGAAAAGATGGCAAGCAAGGAAGAAGAATTGCTAGGGGAAATATACCTCATGAGTTATATGGTTGTAGAAACCAGCACCAATGAAATATTAAAACCCTTGTTGGAAGAGTACAAATAGGTTTTTGAAGAACCAAAAAGGATGCCACCCTATAGGATGCAGGATCATGCTATCACGCTTCAACCAAGAGCTCAACCTATCAATCTTAGACCTTACAGGTTCATTCATCACCAAAAGGCAAACGTGGAAAGGTAAGTGATTGAGATGTTAGCTTCCTTCATCATTCAAACCAGTAAAATCCCCTTTGCTTCACCTTGTTTACTGGTCATAAAGAAAGATGGCACATGGAGGTTGTGTGTGGACTATAGGAAACTTAATGCCTTATTTGTGAAGAAAAAATTTCCCATACCAGTGGTAGAAGATCTACTAGGTGAGTTGATTGGAGCTGAATAATTTTCCAATATTGACCTAAGGTAAGTGTTGCGTGTAATAAGTGCTACGCAATTGTGCAAGTATACACGTCGCAAGTAATAAAGTGATATGAGTATCGAGTATCGTCTCCACAGGGATTGGTTTGGGCCACTTTGCTTAAGTTACTGCACTGTGAAAAGTATACACGTCGCAAGTAATTAAGTTCTAATTAACGAGTAAACTATGAGCAATAAACTAAAAGAATAGATGAAATCAAAAGAGAGGGAATAGGCCAAGTTATCGTGAGTTGTGGAGTGATAGCCGATTGATCGTCTTGGTAAAAGAGTGCAAGGGCAACTCAGTTGCCGTGGCAACTTGCACAGCGGGGTTGTCTTGGCAACTAATCGATGGTTGCCTGGGCGACTAGCTGGGCAACTACTTGGGCAGCTGGGCAGCAACTTCAAGGTTCGGCGAAACGTTCTTCAATAGTTTCTTCTTATCCCTAAGTCGAAACTCTAGCTATTTGTGCATGCATTGATAATACATCCCTGCGTGAATCAAGGGTGGACAACAATCAATCTTGCGCTCCTCTTAGCCGTTGAAATCCTTAGCTTATTCCTAATCTGGATTAATCTTCACCATCAATAGATTGGATAAAGACCATACTCATTCGTTTCTTGAATCTAACTCTCCCGATATTAGATAAATAGATAAAGTTACGAGATCCTCTCCTAATTCACTCGTAAACAAGAATAAGAACCAAGAATGAGTAAACCTTGAATAGAAAAGTGCAAACTCTTATTACCTAAACAAAATCCAATTGTTTCTCAACCACAAAAACACAATAACCCCAACCAATCAAGTTAGTTCATGGTTGGGTTCAAAAGATATACAAAGAATAATCCCCAAACCATGAATCTAATGGAAGAAAAGAAGAAGAAGAAATCGAACTCTCTCCCCTTGCTCTCATATCGAAATTTCTCTCCTCTTGCCCTTTGGAGTTGTCGAAATTTTCCCTCTTCTTGCTCACCTCTCTTTGACGGCTTGGTCCTTTAAATAGGAGATGGCTAGGTTAAAATCCTTCTTAAGGAGGAAGTTAAGTTGGAATTAAATCATCTTTAAAGAATATAATTCTTTATTATATTTAAATTCCTTCTAGAACTTCTCCTTTATTCTTGGGATTTAATTTCTCTTTAACCTTTTCATGGAAATCAAACTCCTTTGGAATTTAACTTTGCTCCACACCATCTTGGGCTTATCTAGTCATCAATTTCGACTACCATATCATCTTATTCTTTGTCAAAAATTGCCTTGGCAACTAGCTTGGCATCTGCTTCAAGCATTTCCCTGGCAACTAGCTCGGCATCTCCTTCATGCACTGTCCTGGCAACTGGTTCTAGCCTTGATTAGGCAAGTGATTTTGCACACACACAAAAACACACCAAAGCAGCATCTTTTTCCACAAAAATCACCAAGTTATGTAATCAAGCTCAACGGTGGAAAGAAACATGAATTAATGCATGAATGACTAATTATGCAACTAATATGAGCTTAAGTCTAAGAATAATGAGTAAAAAGGGTAATAAAAATAGTACTTTTGAACTCTTATCACACCCCCAAACTCGAATTATTGCTTGTCCTCAAGCAATGCAAACTAACAATTACCCGCCAAGACTTTAATCATCAAAGACATTCTTCAAACTTGAATTCAAACCTCGGAACCGTGGCACAAAGTATGATCACCTTTTAATTTTTCGAATAGCACAAAAATTACCCGGAACCCAACTATAATGCTCATGACAATGTTGTGCGTAGCTGTGTACAAGTTGATTTTCAAGATTCTATGTGAACAATAGGCTTTTATCAATTTAATTATCGGGGCATTTTTTTATTTTCACTATAGCCAATTTTGGGCACCTCTAGCAAAGTAAGCAATTTCTCATTTTATTTTAGTCGACTAGAGCCAATTTCGGGCACCTCTAGCGATTCTTTAAGGTGCATTAACTACTAGAGCCAGTTTCAGGCACCTCTAGCAAGAAAGTGCATTTACTACTAGAGCCAGTTTCGGGCACCTCTAGCAAGAATTTAACTTTTAATTTTCAATTTTAAATTTACCCAAATTTTAAGCAACCTAAGTTCACTAAGTTTCTTTTAATCAACAAGCCACAACCGTGTAAAAAAAATCAGTGTCATAGTAAAATTCTAAGTTCTTTTCATGCAATCCTAAAATTAAAGGTTCTTTCAATTAAGTGCAGTGGCATAAATTCATCATTGTATATTAAACAAGTCTTAAACAATTAAATCCAATTAAAGGCATGGCAAGTAACATATGCAACCTATATGTGATTGCTAAAGATGAATGCAACTAAACATGAAACTAACTAGAAACCAACACCCCCCCAAACTCGAGAGAAGCATTGTCCTCAATGCACGTAAAAGTGAAACAAAATTTAAAAGAAACTAAATGAAATGAGTTAGTCAGAGAGGTCGTCACCTCGAGTGATAAGTTTCCTTCGTGCCGTTTGCTTGATTCATTTTCCGGTCAGTGGTTGAATGCTTGTGGCTGGTACCGCGTGAATAGCATTGCATTGATTTGATCCATGTTTGCCGAGGCAGGTTCACTCGCTTGGGCATCAGTAGTTTCTGTTACCGTGGCAACTGCTGAGGTAGTTGCAGGGGCATCTTCTGTTGCGGTTGTCGTGGCAAGTAGTCGGCAGTGAATTTCCTTAGCATGTTGGTTTTGAGCCTTGTTGTGGAAAAGAAAAGAAAACAAAGAAAACTAAAGATAATGAATACAAATAAAATATCTCCTAAAAATTCAAAAAATAAATAAAGAGAGAAAAAATAACCGAAAATAATAGAAAGAAGAAAAAAATAGTTCGAGAAAAAAAATAAAAATAAAAAGAAAAATAAAAAGAAAATATAAAAAGAAGAGCATGCTCATGCATATCCTAAGGTGTCAACTTCTTTGTTACGTTCTACATGGGCACCGTTGTAGTGCTTCAATCTTTTTCCGTTAACTTTGAATTCATGTTCGTCGGTAATATACTTGATTATCACGGCACCATGGGAGAATGGTTTGACAACTTTGAATGGTCCCGACCATCTTGATTTTAGTTTTCACGGGAAAAGTTTCAACCGAGAATTAAATAAGAGAACTAGTTGCCTTGTCATGAATTGCCGCGACAATAGTTTCTTGTCCTGCCATTGCTTTGTTTTCTCCTTGTAGATTCGTGCATTGTTATAGGTGAGTGCACGGAATTCTTCTATCTCGTTGAGGTCCAACAAACGCTTTTGCCCGGCACTTTCCCAATCCATATTCACGGTCTTGATTGCCCAATATGCCTTGTGTTCGATTTCCACCGGTAGATGGCATGTTTTGCCATAGACAAGTCGGAAGGGGGACATACCTAAGGGTGTTTTGAATGCAGTGCGATATGCCCAAAGCGCGTCATTTTGTCTTGCTGACCAATCCTTCCTAGAGGTATTTACAACTTTCTCGAGTATACCCTTCAATTCCCAGTTGGAAATTTCTGCTTGCCTATTGGTTTGTGGGTGATATTGCCCGTCCTATGGAAACGATCACAGTGCTTGTAAAACTCTTGGGCATCTTTGTACAGTGTTGGCCAATACAAACCGGATTGCAAAACTTTGGCCGCGGTACGAGTTCCTCCAAAATGTCATCCATAGGGTGAAGAATGGCATTGCCGGAGTACATTCTGTTGCTCTTCTTCAGGGACACATCGGCGTATGACCTGATCTGCACATTGTTTAAACAAAAGAGGCTCGTCCCAAAAGTAATGCTTAGCATCATGGCGGAACTGCAGGGTATTGTCGAGGCATGTGCTGTCGTGGCGATTGCTCCCAAGATTGCCAAGGCGTGTGTGTCTAGAGTTGCCGAGGCATATGCGTCCATGGTTGCCGAGGCATGTACGTCTGGAGTCGCCGAGGCATGCGCGCCAAGAGCTGTTGCGGCGTCGAGGGTTGCCGAGGCATGCGCATCCATGGTTGCTGAGGCCTCAAGGGTTGCTGAGGCGTGCACTTCCATGGTTGCCGAGGCAACTAAAAGTTGTTCATCTGGGAATGCATCGCATATCTCTAAATCCGCATATTCCTCCCTGTGAGTTGGCCTAGGACTGCTCCTACTTCGAAATCACTTGCATCACATATGAGCTCAAAAGGTGACATCCAATCTGGTGGAACGACAATGGGTGCCGAGGCAAGCTTTTCCTTTAGGGTTTCGAATGCTTGGGCACAAGAATCATCAAAATTGAAGACTTTATCTTGGTGGGGGTAGTCTCTCGATCACGTCCACCTTAGCTTTGTCTACTTCAATTTCCTTGGATGAAATCTTGTGGCTGAGCACTATTCCTTCATCTACCATAAAATGGCACTTCTCCCAATTAAGGACTAAATCAGTTTCTTCACATCTTGCCAACACCTTCTCTAAATTGCCGAGGCAACTGTCGAAGTCATTACCAAAAACGGAAAAATCATCCATGAAGATCTCAAGGAAGCCTTCGATCATGTCTGAAAAGAGTGCCATCATGCATCTTCTAATGTTACTGCATATCTGAGAAAACTTGAGGAGTGTCGTTTCTGATATTTCTTATAGTCCATCCGCACCCTCCATCGGGTGATAATATTGCCCAAAAAGAGTTTGGCCAATGTGCTTGCCACTACTCCCTTTTGCGTTACCATGGTGGAGGTGTATTTCTTTCGTGTTCCCTTGTAGTCCATGCACATCTTCCACCTTACTACTATTCCTGAAGGCATGGATATATTATTAGGAAAAATTATATCAACATCCAACCATTTAATTACCTCATTCTTGTCAGGCTCCATCATGGTTGGATGTAGCCTTCGTTGTCGTGGTAATTGCTGCTCTAGCCAATTGCCGTGGCAATCAGTTGCCAAAATTTGCTGTAAGTCAAGGGAAGAACCAATTTTCTGAAAAGCATTACGAATCCAAACACCTTTTTCTTTTGACCTCTCAAACATCTCCATCAGTAGAGATTTCGATGGCTTCAAATCTACCAACATCGGTTCCTCAATACATACCTGCAATGGACGAGGTGAGTTTTTAAAGAATTCAAAAGGTTCAACCATTACATGCTCATATTCCATTGGCAAAGTATTATCATCTCGTTGATCTTGCATGTGGTCGTGCAATTGCCGTGGCAACTGTAGATGAGAGCAATCTAAAGATTCTTGCTTCAACATCAACGTTGTAACCTTCTGGGCATTAGGTTCCTCAGAATTTGCTGTAGTATTGTTGTTCTCAGCTTCACTGAGTGTTGTCGCGGCATTGCTCTGTTCAGGCTCCTCAATCATTGCCGAGGCAATTTGTTGCTCAGGCTCATAATGTGTTGGGTAGACTTTCTCATCAACATACTCTCGACTTTGAGGTTTTAGTTGTTCCTCACACATCGAAGATCTTTCCTTGCATTGCTCCTTATCCTCTTGCCTTGGGATGTCAGTATCCCCCGGAATGGATTGTTGGTGCATGTTATCCATGACATATGTGGATCTCCTCAAATGATCTTCTGAATCCCCTAAGGTTGCATCCCACTGAGCTATCCTCGTATCCATAGACTTTGATAGCTCTCGAATCTCTTCAATTGATCCGTCAAGTCTAGCCAAGAAAGCTAGCAATGTTTCCTCCAAGGAATTGGAATGCTCTTGAAAAGGACTACATTGCCATGGCATATCTATTGCTGCGGCAACATTTTTATGGTAAAAAAAATTTGAGCTTTTTGACCATACCATAAAGAATTTTGCTACTGGTTCCCTCTATGGTCCTCCATGTAGTCATATGCACCGAAAATGTGAGGGAAATTTTCAAACACATGATGTTCTCCACATATAGCACAAGATTTTTCCACGGTATAAGCTCTTTGGGCTTTTTTCGGTTGATATAGGTAATCATCAAAGGGTGCAAGAAACTCTTTATTGAATTGATTCATATCTTCCAACATCAACTCTCGAATAGATCGGCTTTTATTTCCCGACATGTTGATGTCCCTTAACTTGAAAGGCACCTAATTTTTTTTGATAAAACAAACAAAAAGAAAAGTTAGCAAAACTAAGAAAAAAAATGCAATAACAAAAACAACTAACACCAATTGCCAATCCCCGGCAACGACGCCAAAAACTTGTTGCGTGTAATAAGTGCTATGCAATTGTGCAAATATACACGTCGCAAGTAATAAAGTGATATGAGTATCGAGTATCGTCTCCACAAAGATTGGTTTGGGCCACTTTGCTTAAGTTACTGCACTGTGGAAAGTAAAAACACAATTGATAATATGAGTTCTAATTAACGAGTAAACTAAGAGCAATAAAATAAAAGAATAGATGAAATCAAAAGAGAGGGAATAGGCCATGTTATCGTGAGTTTGTGGAGTGATAGCCGATTGGATCGTCTTGGTAAAAGATTGCAAGGGTAAATCAGTTGTTGTGGCAACTTGCACAGCGGGGTTGCCTTGGCAACTAATCAATGGTTACCTGGGTGACTAGCTGGGCAACTACTTGGGCGGCTGGGCGGCAACTACTTGGGCGGCTGTGCAGCAACTTCAAGGTTCGGCAGAACGTTCTTCAATGGTTTCTTCTTATCCCTAAGTTGAAACTCTATCTATTTGTGCATGCCTTGATAATAAATCCCTGCGTGAATCAAGGGTGGACAACAACCAATCTTGCGCTCCTCTTAGTCTTTGAAATCCTTAGCTTATTCCTAAGCTGGATTAATCTTCACCATCAATAGATTGAATAAAGACCATACTCATTCGTTTCTTGAATCTAACTCTCCCGATATTAGATAAATAGATAAAGTTATGAGATCCTCTCCTAATTCACTCGCAAACAAGAATAAGAACCAAGAATGAGTAAACCTTGAATAGAAAAGTGCAAACTCTTATTACCTAAACAAAATCCAATTGTTTCTCAACCACAAAAACACAATAACCCCAACCAATCAAGTTAGTTCATGGTTGGGTTCAAAAGATATACAAAGAATAATCCCCAAACCATGAATCTAATGGAAGCAGAGAAGAAGAAGAAGAAATCGAACTCTCTCCCCCTTGCTCTCTTGTCAAAATTTCTCTCATCTTGCCCTTTGGAGTTGTCGAAAGTTTCCCTCTTCTTGCTCACCTCTCTTTGACGGCTTGGTCCTTTAAATAGGAGATGGCTAGGTCAAAATCCTTCTTGAGGAGAAAGTTAAGTTGGAATTAAATTATCATTAGAGAATATAATTCTTTATTATATTTAAATTCCTTCTAGAACTTCTCCTATCTTCTTGGGATTTAATTTCTCTTTAACATCTTCATGGAAATCAAACTCCTTTGGAATTTAACTTTGCTCCACGTCATCTTGGGCTTATCTAGTCATAAATTTCGACTACCATATCATCTTATTCTTTGTCAAAAATTGCCTTGGCAACTAGCTCGGCATCTCGTTCAAGCATTGCCCTGACAACTAGCTCGGCATCTCCTTCATGCACTGCCCTGGCAACTGGTTCTAGCCTTGTTTAGGCAAGTGATTCTGCACACACACAAAAACACACCAAAGCAGCATCTTTTTCCACAAAAATCACCAAGTTATGTAATCAAGCTCAACGGTGGAAAGAAACATGAATTAATTCGTGAATGACTAATTATGCAACTAATATGAGCTTAAGTCTAACAATAATATGAGTAAAAAGGGTAATAAAAATAGTACTTTTGAACACTTATCAGTAAGGTTATTGGAAAATCAGAATCAAGGATGAGGACATTCCTAAGACAACCTTCAAAACTTATCAAGGGCACTATAAATTCAAGGTAAATCCATTTGGATTGACTAATGCTCCAGCTACTTTTCAAGCATTAATGAATGAGTTATTCAATATGTATTTGAGAAAATTTGTTTTAGTTTTTTGATGATATATTGGTCTATAGCTCTAGATTTGAACAACATGTAATCCACCTCAAACTGGTCTTAGAGATATTGAAAGCTAACCAATTATTTGCAAAGCATAGCAAGTGCTTATTTGGACAGCAACAGGTGGAGTACCTGGGACATATTATCTCTTCAAAAGGGGTTTTAGCTGACCCTTCCAAGATCGAAGCCATGGCAGGCTGGCCCTAACCTAAAAGCCTTAAGTCCATGAAGGGATTTCTAGGCCTAATTGGGTACTACAGGAAGTTCATCAAGAATTATGGGGAGATCAATAGGCCCTTGACACAAATGCTAAAGAAGGATGGGTTTGTATAATCTATAGATGTAGAAGAAGCCTTCTAGAAGCTCAAGGTAGCTATGTGTACCTCACCAGTTCTAGCACTCCCTAACTTTAGGAAGGTAGTTTCCTTGAAACCCATGCAAGCTCCACTGGAATTAGAGTTGTACTCTCCCAAGAAGGCATACCAATGACATACTTGAGTAAATCCCTAGGGCCAAGACACGAAGACTTAGCCATCTATGAGAAAGAGTACTTAGCCATTCTCATGGCTATAACAAAATGGAGAAATTATTTGGAAGAAGGGCCCTTCATAGTCAAGACAAACCATGAGCCCTTGAAACACTTGTTAGGGCAAAAATTGACCACCACCATACAAAAGAAGGGACTCACTAAGTTACTAGGACTAGACTAGGTGATCCAATACAGGAAAGAAATGAGCAATGTGGCTGTTGATGCTTTATCAAGGAGGCTAGATGAAACAAATGAGGGTGCCTAGAATATCTTAACTGTTTTGACCCCCAGTTGGGTTTTGGAAATTGAAGAAAGCTACTACCCTGACCAGTTAGCTCAAGACATCCTCACAGCTATAGCTATCAAGGTAGATTCTGCTAAGGATTGGTCTTATAAGAAAGGAGTTTTGAGACACAAGGGGAAGGTCTATGTGGGAAGTAATGGAGCCCTTAGAAAATAAGTGCTACACACACTCCATGACTCCATACATGTAGGAGACTCTGGTGTGCAAGCCACTTATCAAAGGGTGAAGTCATGCTTCTACTGGCCAAGGTTGAAACCAGAAATTCAATAGTATGTGCAACACTGTGATGTATACAGGAGAGTCAAAAATGAAAATGTAGCTAAGCGAGGGCTGGTATAGCCCATTCCTATTCCTCAACAAGCTTGGGAAGTGTTTTCTATGGACTTTGTAGAAGATCAAGTTTATAAGCTCCATGGGCAACCCATAATTGCAATCAATGTAACATCCCACTACTGGGCCTAGAAGAATTAGGCTAAACTTAGGACGTTAAGACACAAATTGACTAACTTGGCTACAAACAGAGTTCAGTCACCCATAAGAAAACAAGGAGGAAATCACAACTATATAAATGAATCAATTTTAAAAATTTTAAATAATAGAATCATAATTGAAATCTAATCACAAACATTGGGCATTTGTTCTAACTCCAAGATCAAGCATTCGAACAAAACAAGTATGATCAGGTTTGCAATTTCTATTTCAATTCCAATTTGATATCTCTTAGTGTACATTGAATCATTACCTTATATATAAAGCATTTCTAAGACTACGCATTATCTTACAGCATCAACCATAACCAAGAAAAAGTCATATTTGTTTATCATACCATAATCATTAAGTACATAGTTTGTTAACATGTTTCACAGATCGTTAAAACTACCTAAATTAATGCCACATCTAGCATTCCAGTCAATTGATTCATAAAGCTTTCGAGCAGATCTTACGTTCATAACGTCATTCGATTTACATATACAATGATAATCATCTTACTATCCATTAGAAGCCTTGTTAAAGTATGCCGTTACCACTTCAATTAACATTCGCCAAAAACACTAAAAAATCCATCTAGTAACTATCACATGACCATGGCATTTATTTGGATATATATACACATACAATCAAATTATAACTAGGTTTCAACCAACTTAAGACCCAACCATAATTACTAGAATTTTAAACGTCTTTAATTCATAGCCAAACACAATTAAAGCCTTATGTACATAATATCAAACACACTTTATATTTACAATCATGCTTATATGCACATAGCCTAATATGCTTAACAAAACATGTGCCACCAACATGGAGTGTCAAACATAACTACAAAACATACTCTTAATTCTCTTTGTGATCTTGCCAAATCTCCCCAAGTTAGAAAAAAAAAGTTGTTACGCCTGAAACAATCAAGGAAAATACAATGAGTAAAGGATAAATCAAGATAAGTTGCCTAAGATCACCCAATTCTTTATCATAGGGTTACTTTTACTATAATTTTTTTTAAACTCATTGCAATTTCCAAGCTAATCTTGAGGCATGTAGGTGTTTGATTAATTCTAAATCAAGGTGAGTAAGACCAGTTTAATACAAGGCAATTTCAAGCATCAATAGATGACTAATCAAGGTATCTCAACTATGATACAAACAATTAAGTGGAACAACCCATTACAACATTGCAAAAACACATTGTCAAGATTGTTGTTTAATTATCAGTTTCATTTTTCACAAGTAATAGTTTACATAAAATTGTAACATTTTAATCTGTACATAGCCTTGATTAACAAGTAGCCTAGATACACGAATCTGAAATGAATCATTCAATATACAAGGGTACCAAGTACCAATCAATCCAATTCCTTTCATTAAGAAACAAGGGTACACAAGTACCAAATAAGGGACCGTAGTCCAAACTAGATAGATGTTGCACGTATTAAGTGCTTCGCAATTGGTGCAAGTGTACACGTCGTAAGTTATAGGATTGTATAGATATTATCTCCAAAGGGATTGGTGCTACTTCAGGAATCTAGCTTCTCGCACTGAAAGTAAAAACACAAGTAGGTGATTGTAGGAGTTCTAATTAACAAGAAAATAAAAGAGTAATTAAATAAAAGAAAGATGTAATCGATTAAGAGAGAGTAGGTCGGGTTATCGTGAGTCGTGGTGTGATAATTGAATGGACCATCGTGGTAATTGAGTGCTAGAGTAGCTCAATTGCTCAACAATTGAATCTAGTCGGATTGCCTAGGCAAATCTGCGATTGCCTAGGCAAGTCTATGATTGCCTAGGCAAGTCTACGGTTGCCTGGGCAATTAGGAATGGAGCGATTGCCTGGCAATTAGGCGACAACCCTCAAAGTTTAGCGTAGCATTCTTCAATGGTTTCTCGTTATCCCTAACTCAAAATGGTATTAATTGTGCATGCCTTGATAATACATCCCTGCGTGAACCAAGGGTGGACAAGAACCTATCTTGCTTTCCTTTTAGCCGTTGAAATTCGCAACTTATCCCTAAGTCGAATTAGTCTTCACCATCGATTGATTGAATAAAGACCATGCTCATTTGTTTCTTGAATCTAACTCTCCCGATATTAGATAAATGGATAAATTCACGAGATCCTCTCCCAATTCACTCGCAAAATTTAAAGAACCAAGAATGAGCAAACTTTGAAGTAAAATTGCAAACTCAATACCTAAACAAATCCAATCGTTCTCACAACCACAAAAACACAATAACCCAAACCAAATAAGTTTAGTTCATGGCTGGGCCCAAAATAAACTTAAGAATAAAATCCTTAAACACGAATCGAATAAAAACAAAGAAGGAAAAATAAAAAGATGTCGAGCAGCCCCCTTTTCGAATTCTCTCCAATCGCCCCTCTTGTAGTTGACGGCTAGGGCTTTATATAGGAGATGGATAGGTCAAAGTCTTTCTTGAGGAGGAACTTAAGTTGGAATTAAATACAATAAAAGAAATAAATTTCTTTTATTATTATATTTATTCCTCCAAAAACTTCTCCTAAAATATCTTGGAATTTTATCTCCTTTTTATCTCCATTAAATCCTTCTTGGAAATCCTAATCTTTGGGATTTATCTCTTGTTTTTTGTGCTTATCCCTAATGGGGTGGATTTGTCCTGACATGCCTCAAAAATCTGCTCAGCATGGCATTTAGAAAACAACTTCGATTGCCTTGCCAGACCCTTCAGTTTCCTTCCTTAGTTGCCACGACAATCTTCTACTTGCTTGGGCAATTAGATCCTGCACTCACAAAAACACACACCAACATTACCTTTTCCACAAAATCAACTAAATTATGAAATCAAGCATGACAATGAAGGAAATCATGAAAACATGCATGAATGCCTAATAATGCAACAAAAATATGCCTAAGTCTAACAATAATATGAGTAAAAGGGCTTATAAAAATAGTACTTTTGAACACTTAACACACCCCCAAACTCGAACTATTGCTTGTCCTCAAGCAATGCAAATCTAATAATTACCTGCCAAGACTTTAATTATCAAAGACATGCTTTAAATTTGCCTTCAAACCTTAGAACCATGGCACAAAGTATGATCACTGATAATTGTTCAAAAGTACTATTTTTATTACCCTTTTTACTCATATTATTGCTAGACTTAAGCTCATATTAGTTGCATAATTAGTCATTCATGCATTAATTTTCATTTCTTTCCACCCTTGAGCTTGATTACATAACTTGGTGATTTTTGTGGAGAAAGATGCTGCTTTTGTGTGTTTTTGTGTGTGTGCAGAATCACTTGCCTAAACAAGGCTAGAACCAGTTGCCAGGGCAGTGCATGAAGGAGATGCCGAGCTAGTTGCCAGGGCAATGCTTGAAGGAGATACCGAGCTAGTTGCCAAGGCAATTTTCGACAAAGAATAAGATGATATAGTAGTCGAAATTGATGACTAGATAAGCCCAAGATGATGTGGAGCAAAGTTAAATTCCAAAGGAGTTTGATTTCCATGAAGAGGTTAAAGAGAAATTAAATCCCAAGAAGATAGGAGAAGTTCTAGAAGGAATTTAAATATAATAAAGAATTATATTCTTTCAATATAATTTAATTCCAACTTAACTTCCTCCTCAAGAAGGATTTTGACCTAGCCATCTCCTATTTAAAGGACCAAGCCGTCAAAGAGAGGTGAGCAAGGAGAAAAAAGAGGGGAGAAATTTCGACAACTCCAAAAGAGCAAGAAGAGGAGAGATTTCGACAAGTGAGAAAAACAAGAAGGGACATATTTCGACAAGAGAGTTCAAGAGAGGAGAGTTCGATTGGGAGAGATTTTCCAAAGAGGGCTGATCAATTTCTTGTTATTCTTCTTCTTCTTTGCTTCCATTAGATTCATGGTTTGGGGATTATTCTTTGTATATCTTTTGAACCCAACCATGAACTAACTTGATTGGTTGGGGTTATTGTGCTTTTGTGGTTGTGAAATCTTTTGGATTTTGTTTAGGTTTTTGAGTTGCAATTCAATTTTCAAAGTTTGTTCATTCTTGGTTCTCAATCTTGTTTGCGAGTGAATTGGGAGAGGATCTTGTAACTTCATCTATTTATCTAATATCAGGAGAGTTAGATTCAAGAAACAAATGAGCATGGTATTTATTCAATCAATTGATGGTGAAGACTAATCCTGCTTAGGAATAAGTTTAGGATTTCAACGGCTAAGAGGAGCGCAAGATTGGTTGTTGTTCACCATTGATTCACGCAGGGATGTATTATCAAGGCATGCACAAATAGCTAGAGTTTTGACTTAGGGATAGGAAGAAACCATTGAAGAACGCTTTGCCGAACTTTGAAGTGAATGCTCAATTGCCAGGCAATCGACCCATCCTTAATTGCCCAGGCAATCGCGAGAGCATTGCCCAGGCAATCTGATCAGACGAGGGGGAATTGCCCTGGCAACCGACCAGGCAACACGGCAGAATTACCCTGGCAATCAACCAGGCAATTGCAACCAAATTGCCCTGGCAATCGACTAGGCAATCGTAACAGAATTACCCTGGCAATCCGGTTGCTACTCAATCACCACGACGAACCATTCGATCATCACTCCACAACTCATGATAACCTAGCCTATTCCCTCTCTTATTTGATTTTGTCTATTCTTTTAGTTTATTGCTCTTAGTTTACTCATTAGTTATAATTCCTATAATTATCAATTGTGTTTTTACTTTTACAGTGCGATAACTAAGGCAAAGTGGCCCAAACCAATCCCTGTGGAGACGATACTCGATGCTTATCATATAACTTTATTACTTGCGACGTGTATACTTGCACAATTGCATAGCACTTATTACGCACAACAAGTTTTTGGCGTCGTTACCGGGGATTGACAATTGGTGTTAGTTGTTTTTGTTATTGCATTTTTTCTTAGTTTTACCAACTTTTCTTTTTGTTTGTTTTATAAAAAAAATAGGTGCGCTACAAGTTAAGGGTCATCAGCATGTCAGGAAATAAAAGCTGATCTATTCGAGAGTTGATGTTGGAAGATATGAATCAATCCAATCAAGAGTTTCTTGCACCCTTTGATGATTACCTATACCAACCGAGAAAAGCCCAAAGAGCCTATACCGTTGAAAACTCTTGTGCTATGTGTGGAGAACATCATGTGTTTGAAAATTGCCCTCATATTTTTGGTGCATATGACTACATGGAGGACCATAGAGGGAACCAACATCAAATTTCTTCATGGTATGGTCGAAAAGCTCAATTTTTTTTACCATAACAATTTTGCCGCAGCAACAGATATTCCATGGCAATGTAGTCCTTTTCAAGAGCATTCCAATTTCTTGGAGGAAACGTTGCTAGCTTCCTTGGCTAGACTTGACGGATCAATTGAATAGATTCAAGAGCTATCAAAGACCATGGATACGAGGATAGCTCAGTGGGATGCAACCTTAGGGGATTCAGAAGATCAATTGAGGAGATCCACATATGTCATGGATAATATTCACCAACAATCCATTCCGGGGGATACTGACATCCCAAGGCAAGAGGATAAGGAGCAATGCAAAGAAAGCTCTTCGATGTGTGGGGAGCAACTAGAACCTCCAAGTCAAGAGGATGCCAATGAGAGAGATTGCCCAACACATGATGAGCCTGAGCAACAAATTAACTCGGCAATGATTGAGGAGCCTGAACAGAGCATTGCCGCGACAACACTCAATGAAGCTGAGAACAACAATACTACAGCAAATTCTGAGGAGCCTGATGCCTAGAAGGTTACAACATTGATGTTGAAGCAGGAATTCATAGATTTCTCTCATCTACAGTTGCCACGGCAATTACACGACCACATACAAGATCAACGAGATGATAATACTTTGCCAATGGAATATGAGTAGGTAATGGTTGAACCTTTCAAATTCTTTAAAAACTTACCTCGTCCATTGCAGGTATGACCTGAGGAACCGATGTTGGTAGATTTGAAGCCATCGAAATCTCTACTGATGGAGATGTTTGAGAGGCTAAAAGAAAAAGGTGTTTGGATTCGTAAAGCTTTTTAGAAAATTGGTTTTTCCCTTGACTTACAGCAAATTTTGGCATCTGATTGCCACGATAATTGGCTTGAGCAGCAATTGCCACGATAACAAAGGATACCTCCAACCATGATAGAAGTCGACAAGAATGAGGTAATTGAATGGTTTGGAATGGATATAATTTTTCCTATTAATATATTTGTGCCTTCAGGAATAGTAGCAAGGTGGAGGGCATGTATGGACTACAAGGGAACACGAAAGAAAGACACCTCCACCATGGTAACACAAAGGGGAGTAGCTGGGAGCACATTAGCCCAACTCTTTTTGGGTAATATTATCACTCGATGGAGGGTGCGGATGGACTATAAGAAGTATCGAAAATGACCATCCTCAAGTTTTCTCAGATATGCAGTAACATTAGAAGATGCATGATGACACTCTTTTCAGACATGGTCGAAGACTTCCTTGAGATCTTCATGGATGATTTTTCCATTTTTGGTAATGACTTTGACAGTTGCCTCGGTAATTTAGAGAAAGTGTTTGCAAGATGTAAAGAAACTGATTTAGCCCTTAATTGGGAGAAGTGCCATTTTATGGTAGATGAAGGAATAGTGATCGGCCACAAGATTTCATCCAAGGGAATTGAAGTAGACAAAGCCAAGGTGGACGCGATCGAGAGATTACCCCCACCAGGATAAAGTCTTCAATTTTGATGATTCTTGCGCCCAAGCATTCGAAACCCTAAAGGAAAAGCTTGCCTCAGCACCCATTGTCGTTCCACCAGATTGGACACTACCTTTTGAGCTCATGTGTGATGCAAGTGATTTCGCGGTAGGAGCAGTCCTAGGCCAACGCACAGGAAAGGAACAGAAAATCAAGTGGCCGGTCACTTATCACGTTTAGAAAGCAATAGGGAGGAGGACGTGGATTTAGAGATATGCGATGCATTCCCGGATGAGTAACTTTTAGTTGCCTCGGCAACCATGGATGCGCATGCCTCGGTAACCCTTGACGCCTCGACAACCATGGATGCACATGCCTCAGCAACCCTCGACGCCGCAACAGCTCTTGACGCACACGCCTCAGCAACCATGGATGCGCATGCCTCGGCAACCCTCGACGCCGTAACAGTTCTTGACGCGCATGCCTCAACAATTCCAGACGCGCATGCCTCAGCAACCACTGATACGTACACCTCGGCAACCATGGACGCGTATGCCTCGACAACTCTAGACGCAGACGCCTCGGCAATCTTGGGTGTAGTCACCACGGCAGCACATGCCTCGGCAATACCCTGGTACGCAGATTTAGTTAATTTCCTTGTTTGTGGTATTTTACCTTATGGCCTTACTCACCAAGGGAAGAAGCGGTTCTGCTATGATGCTAAGCATTACTTTTGGGACGAGCCTCTTTTGTTTAAACAATGTGCAAATCATGTTATACGCCGATGTGTCCCTGAAGAGGGGAAGCATAATGTACTCTGGCAATGCCATTCTTCACCCTATGGAGGATATTTTGGAGGAACTCGTACCGCGGCCAAAGTTTTGCAATCTGGTTTGTATTGACCAACACTGTACAAAGATGCCCAAGAGTTTTACAAGCAATGTGATCGTTGCCAGAGGACGGGCAATATCTCTGGACGACATTAGATGCCGCTCCAAAACATTATCAAGGTGGAATTGTTCGATGCAAGAAGGGAGATACTTCGACAAGAGAGGAGAGTTCGATTGGGAGAGATTTTCCAAAGAGGGCTGATCAATTTCTTCTTATTCTTCTTCTTCTTTGTTTCCATTAGATTTATGGTTTGGGGATTATTCTTTGTATATCTTTTGAACACAATCATGAACTAACTTGATTGGTTGGGGTTATTATGTTTTTGTGGTTGTGAAATCTTTTGGATTTTGTTTAGGTTTTTGAGTTGCAATTCAATTTTCAAAGTTTGTTCATTCTTGGTTCTCAATCTTGTTTGCAAGTGAATTGGGAGAGGATCTCGTAACTTCATCTATTTATCTAATATCGAGAGAGTTAGATTCAAGAAATGAATGAGCATGGTCCTTATTCAATCAATTGATGGTGAAGACTAATCCGGCTTAGGAATAAGTTTAGGATTTCAATGGCTAAGAGGAGCGCAAGATTGGTTGTTGTTCACCATTGATGCATGCAGAGATATATTATCAAGGCATGCACAAATAGCTAGAGTTTCGACTTGGGGATAAGAAGAAACCATTGAAGAACGCTTCACCGAACTTTGGAAGTGAATGCTCAATTGCCCAGGCAATTGACCCATCCTTAATTGCCCAGGTAATCGCGGGAGCATTGCCCAGGCAATCTGATCAGACAACGAGGGGGAGTTGCCCTGACAACCGAGTAGGCAACACGGCAGAATTTCCTTGGCAATCAACCAGGAAATTGCAACCAAATTGCCCTGGCAATCGACTAGGCAGTCGTAACAGAATTGCCCTGGCAATCCAACTGCTACTCAATCACCACGATGAACCATTCGATCATCACTCCAGAACTCATGATAACCTAGCCTATTCCCTCTCTTATTTGATTTCGTCTATTCTTTTAGTTTATTGCTCTTAGTTTACTCATTAGTTATAATTCCTATAATTATCAATTGTGTTTTTACTTTTACAGTGCGATAACTAAGGCAAAGTGGCCCAAACCAATCCCTGTGGACATGATACTCGATACTTATCATATCACTTTATTACTTGCGACGTGTATACTTGCACAATTGCGTAGCACTTATTACGCGCAACAATCACCTTTTAATTTTTTGGATAGTACAAAAATTTCCTAGAACCAAACTATAATGCTCGTGACAATGTGTTTGTCTAGTTCTGTACAAGTTGGTTTCCAAGATTCTATGTTAACAATAGGCTTTTATCAATTTAATTATCGGGGTATTTATTCTTCTTTTTGCTATAGCCAATTTCGGGCACCTCTAATAAAGCAAGCAATTTCTTGTTTTAATTAATTTTTTCGTCGACTAGAGCCAATTTCGGGAACCTCTAGCGATATCTTTAATTTGCAACTACTAGAGCCAGTTTCGGGCACCTCTAGCAAGAAATTAACTTTTAATTTAAATTTACCCAAATTTTAAGCAACCTAAGTTCACCAAGTTTCTTTCAATCAACAAGCCACAACCGTGTTCATAATATTTAGCATCATAGTAAAATTCTAAGTTCTTTTCATGCAATCCTAAAAATTAAAGGTTGTTTCAATTAAGTGCAGTGGCAAAAATTCATCATTGGATATTCAACAATTTCAAGCAATTAAATCCAATCAAAGGCATGGCAAGTAACATATTCAACCTATATGCTATTAGTAAAGATGAATGCAACTAAGAATGAAATTAACTAGAAACCAATACCCCCCAAGCTCGAGAGAAGCATTGTCCTCAATACATGCAAAAATTAAAATAAAATGAAAAAGAGTTAGTCGGAAAGGTCGTCACCTTGAATGATGTGTTTCCTTCGTGCCAATTACTTGATTTGTTTATCGATTCGTGATTTTTGAGTGCGTATGGCTGGTGGTTCCTCTTCAATTCGATCCATGTTTACTGAAGTAGGGTTCAGCTGCTTGGGCATCATGACTTGCCGAGGAAATTTTGGTTGCCCGGGCAAGTTTCGCTGTTGGGGCTTTTCTTTGGCACTTCTTGTTCCTTAGTGGTGAGGAATTGTCTTGATGTTCTTGGCCATGGTGATTGTGGTTGTGGAATCAAAAACAAAGAAAGAAAAAGAATATGTGGAAAGATAAAGATAAAAAGAATAAAAATTAAACTAAAAACATACTTTTATCCTAAATATATATCCGAAAATAAAATAAGTCTAAAAATATAAAACTAAAATTAAATAAGAAATAATAAAGAAGAGCATGATCATGCTTTTCCTAAAGTAACTACTTTATTGTCATGCTCAACATGGTTGCCGACACAGTGCTTTAATCTTTGTCCGTTAACTTTGAACTCATGTCCGTCAATGGTGGACTTGATTATCACGACACCATGGGAGAAAGGTTTTACGACTTTGAAGGGCTCGAACCATCTCGATTTTAGTTTTCTAGGGAAGAGTTTCAGCCGAGAGTTGAATAGAAAAACTAATTGCCCGAGCAGAAATTGCCACGGCAATAGCTTCTTATCATGCCAACGCTTGGTTTTCTCCTTATAGATTCTCACGTTGTCGTAAGCTAAGGCACGCAATTCTTCAATTTTGTAAAGGTTTAGTAGTCGCTTTTGCCCAGCATTCTCCCAAATCATGTTGACAGTTTTGATCACCCAATAAGCCTTATGTTCGATCTCCACCGGGAGGTGGCAAGTCTTGCCGTAGACAAGTCTGTAAGGTGACATGCCTAAAGGCGTCTTGAATGCAGTTTGATAGTCCTATAGTGTTTCATCAATTCTTGCCAACCAATCCTTTCGAGAAGGATTGACAACTTTTTCAAGGATAACCTTCAATTCATGATTGGAAATTTTAGCTTGCCTGTTTGTCTATGGATGATATGCTGTGGCAATTTTGTATGTCACTCCAAATTGCTCCAGCATTTTGGCAATTAGCCTATTGTTGAAGTGTGTGCCACCGTCGCTGATAATTGCCCTTGGTGTTCCAAATCGTGTAAATATATTTTTTTGCAAGAATTTCTGCACGGTCTTTGAATCGTTGTTGGGAACTGCACTGCCTCTACCCATTTGGACACATAGTCCACGGCAAGTAGGATGTATACATTGCCGAATGAGGATGGGAAGGGTCCCATGAAATCGATCCCCCACACATCAAACAACTTGACCTCAAGGATATTCTGTAGTGGTATCTCGTGTCGCCTAGAAGTATTCCCCGTTCGTTGACAACGATCACACCTCTTGTAGAATTCTTGAGCATCTTTGTAAAGAGTAGGCCAATACAATCTGGATTGTAAGACTTTGGCCACGGTGCGAGTTCCTCCAAAGTGACCTCCATATGGTGAAGAATGGCATTGTCGAAGCACATTGTCTTGCTCCTCCTCGGGAACACATCGTCTTATCACCTGATCTGCACATTGTTTAAATAAGAGAGGCTCGTCCCAATAACAATGCTTAGCATCATGTCAGAACTGCTTCTTTCCTTGGTGAGTAAGGTTATAAGGCAAAATACCACTAACCAAGAAATTAACCAAATTGACATACCAGAGAGTTGCCGAGGTAACTAACAATTGCTCATCTGGGAATGCTTCGCAGATCTCCAAAAAGTCTTGATCTTCATCGCCTTTTTCTAACCTTGATAAGTGATCGACAACTTGGCTTTTTGTTACTTTCCTGTCCTTAATTTTGATGTCAAACTCTTGTAAAATAAATTCCAATGAATTAAACGAGGTTTGGCATCTTTTTCAGTAAAGAGGTATTTAATTGTTGAGTAATCAGTATAAACGATTACCTTAGTACCAATCAAGTAGGAACAAAACTTATCAAATGCGAATACTACTGCTAGTAATTCTTTCTCTGTCATCGTGTAATTTGATTGTGCACCATTTAGAGTTTTATTGGCGTAGTAAATCACATGAAAAGTCTTACATGTGCGCTGCCCTAAAATGGCTCATAGCGCAAAATCACTTACATCACACATGAGTTCAAAAGGTAAGGTCCAGTCGGGCGAAATGACAATAGGTGCCGAGGCAAGTTGCTTCTTCAAGGCTTCGATTGCTTGGATGCATGAATCATCAAAATTAAAGGCTTTGTCTTGTTCAAGCAAGTTACATAAAGGTTTAGAGATTTTAGAAAAATTATAAATAAACCTTCTGTAAAAACCTACACGACCGAGAAAGCTTCAAATTCCTTTGACCGAATTTGGTGGTGGCAATTTTTTGATCACTTCCACCTTGGCTCTGTCGACTTCAATTCTTTTGGAGGAGATATTGTGACCGAGCACTATGCCTTCATCTACCATAAAGTGATACTTCTCCCAATTGAGAACTAGACCGGATTCTTCACATCGTGTTAGCACTCTCTCCAAATTTTCGAGGCAATTGTCGAAGTTGTCTTCGAATACCAAAAAATTGTCCATGAAGATTTATAGGAAATCTTCCACCATGTTGGAGAAAATTGCCATCATACATCTCTAGAAAGTTTCCGGAGCATTGCATAATCCAAATGGCATCCTTCGAAAAGCATAGGTACCATATGGGCATGTGAAGGTGGTCTTTGCCTGATCATCCGGTGCTATGGCAATTTTGTTATAACCTGAGTAACCATCAAGAAAACAATAAAAATATTTACCTGCAAGTCGGTCAAGCATTTGGTCAATAAATTGCAAAGGAAAGTGATCTTTCCTAGTAGCTTTTATTTAACTTGTGGTAATCCATACAAACCCTCCAACCGGTCACAGTCCTAGTTGGGATTAGTTCATTTCTTACCACAGTTATACCTCCCTTTTTCATTACACATTGTACCGGGCTTACCCATGTACTAACGGAGATAGGATAGATGATGCCATCATCAAGCTATTTGATGATTTCCTTCTTCATGACTTCCTTCATTTGTGCCTCAATTGTCGGTTTATGATCATCAACCAATAGAATTTTGTGCATACACACTACCAGGCTAATTTCCTTCAAGTCGGCAATTTTACATCCTATTGCTTTTTTGTGTAATGCCAACAAGTCAATCAACCTCTTTTCTTGTTCAGGTTGTAACTTAGAAGAAATTATTACAGGTAAAGTGTTATCGTTCCCCAAGTAAGCATATTTCAATTGCCCTGGCAATGGTTTCAATTCAAGAATAGGAGGTTGCTCAATAGAGGGTTTTTTGATTTTACCCTCCTTACCTAAGTAATCCAATGGTTCAAAATACTTACTTGGTTGACTTGCTATCCAATTTGCTTCATCCTGCTCTTCATTGTTCGGCTCTTCTAGTTCCTCAGGTTCAATAATACAATTGCTGAGGCAATTGTCAAGGCAGTCTTTCTCTATGTTGAAATTAAATTTAGTGGTGGCGTGGATGATTCGACACTCTTCTAGATCGTCGGTGTTGCGCGTAATAAGTGCTCCGCAATTGTGCAAGTGTACACATCACAAGTTATAGTATAAAAGATATCGTCTCCACAAGGATTGGTGCCACTTCAAGAATCTAATCTCTTGTACTGTAAAAAGTAAAAGAACACAAGTAGAAGATTGTAGGAGTTTAACTAACAACTAAACTAGAAAGCAAATAAGTAAAAGAAAATGTAATCAAATGAGAGAGAATGGGCCAGGTTATCGTGAGTTGAGGTGTGATAGACGATTGGATCATCTTGGTAAAAGAGTGCAAGGGCAACTCAGTTGCCGTGGCAACTTGTTGGAAACTAATAGACGGTTGCCTGGGCAACTGTTTGGGCGGCTGGGCAGCAACTTCAAGGTTCGGCGGAGCGTTCTTCAATGGTTTCTTTTTATCCCTAAGTCAAAACTCTAGCTATTTGTGCATGCCTTGATAATACATCATTGCGTGAATCAAGGGTGAACAATAACCAATTTTGCGCTCCTCTTAGCCGTTGAAATCCTTAACTTATTCCTAAGCTAGATTAATCTTCACCATCAATAGATTGAATAAAGACCATACTCATTCATTTCTTGAATCTAACTCTCATGATATTAGATAAATGGATGAAATTACGAGATCCTCTCCAAATTCACTCGCAAAAGAACCAAGAATGAGTAAACCTCGAATTGAAAGTGCAAACTCTTATTACCTAAACAAAATCCAATTGTTTCTCACAACCACAAAACACAATAACCTTAGCCAAATAGATTTAGTTCATGGCTAGGTTCCAAAGAAACACAAAACAAATAATTCCTAACATAAACCTAATTGAACAAAGAAGAAAAAGATGAAGAATGGTTGGGCTTATATAGTCTTCAATTTCGACTACCATATCATCTTATCCCTTATCAAAAATTGCCCTAGCAACTAGCTCGGCATCTCCTTCATGCATTGCCCTGGCAACTAGCTTGGCATCTCCTTCATGTATTGCCCTGGCAACTGGTTCCAGCCTTGCTTTGGCAAGTGGTTCTGCACACAAACAAAAACACACAAAAGTAGTATCTTTTTCCACAAAATTAAGCAAAATATGAAATCAAGCTTGTCCACCAAGGAAACAATGCAAATATGCATGAATGGCTAATAATGCAACTAATATGAGCCTAAGTCTAGCAATAATAAGAATAAAAAGGGTGACTAAAATAGTACTTTTAGACACTTAACACACCCCCAAACTCAAACTATTGCTTGTCCTCAAGCAATGCAAACTAATAATTACCCGCCAAGACTTCAATTTTCACAAACTTAGCTTTGAAATTGATTTCAATTCTCAGAACCGTGGCACAAAGTATGATTGGCTTTTCATTTTTTGAGAAACTTAGGAGTTACTCAGAATCAAACTATAATGCTTGTGAGTGTGTTCGGAGTTGTGTGCAAGTTGATTTTTCAGATTCTATGCAAACAAGAGGTTTTCAAATTACTTTATTAGGTTCTTTTAACATGTTTTAACTAGAGCCGGTTTCGGGCACCTCTAGTGTTTTGTTTTTAGTTTTCTTAAGTTAATTAATTTATTCGACTAGAGCCGGTTTTGGGCACCTCTAGCGATCAATTTTTAGCACATACTAGAGCCAATTTCCGGCACATCTAGCGATCAATTTTTAGCACATACTAGAGCCAATTTTGGGCACCTATTGTATTCATCCAATTTTTATTCTAATCCCCCAACTTTTTAACTATCAACCTAAGTTCGCTAGAATTCCTTAAATCAATCAAGCCACACAGTGTTTTATCAAGTTTAGCATCATAGTACGATTCTAAGTGTTTCCATGTTTATCCTAGAATAAAAAGTTCTATCAATTAAGTACATTGGCAAAGTCATAATCGGATATTCATCAAATCTAGGTAATTCTTGTTCCAACTAAAGGCATGGCAAGCAATTTATGTATCCTAAATGCAATACTTAAGATGAATGCAACTACATATGGTAACTAACTAACTAATAACAATCCCCCCAAACTCGAGTGAGGCATTGTCCTCAATGCATGCAACAAAGAAAAATAAAAATAAAAATAAAGAGAAGTAGAATGCAAACGAGGACTTACTCTGAGAGTTCGTCATCGTGGATGATTAGTTTCCTTTTGGTCAATGTCTTGATTCTTTTGCTTGAACGCGGTGGTTGCTTCCTTGTTGTCGATGGTGGAATTGATCCTCGTACGGGGTTGTCCTCATCGTCTTCTTCATTAATGTCATTGGCTTTTCACTTAGGTTTGGAGGATTCGATTGGTGTGGTCTTTGTTGGTGCAATGGAGGACTCGTCCGAATCTGACAAGTTAGACAATGATTCAATACGAGTTGATTCGGGCATAGTGCTTTACCTTTGGCTTTTGCAGTGGTTGCCAGGGCGTCTTTAGCTTTGGTTGCCGTGACATCTTCAGTGTTGTTTGGCGTGGCAACTGCTTGGGCAGGCGCAGTGTAGGTTGCTGCGGCATCATCTGTTGCGGTTGTCGTGGCAAGGATTTCGGCAAGAAAGATGGGGAACGACACGCGGCTGTCTGGGTACTTTTCCGGGATGACTTGGGTGATGGCATTGTTGTGATCCTTAATGTATCGCATGAACATTAACTTTCGGTCTTTAATTTGCCTAAGGCGGTTCGCCAATGGTTGTAATAGTGCTTCAAGCTGTCTCAGGGTTGCTGTCCGAGTTGCCCAGGCATCAGTTGTTTAAGCATTAGGAGTTGCCGAGGTGGCAGGAGTTGCCGCGGCAACTAGAGGCATTTGGGATTTTACCGGTGCCTCTCCCATTAGCTTTCGGATTTGTGCTTGATTCCAACTGGACTTTGGTAGGGCCTTTTCATTAGTGGACTCACTTGGGACATGCATCTCTTTGCAAAGATTGGAAATTAAGTAAGGGAATAAAACAAAACCCTTGTCTTTTGTGTTACATACAAAAATCTCATCACAAATAATTTTTCCAATGTTAATGATGCGATTATGCAAGATAGAATGTATGAGCAAAGGACGAGGTGTATCAACGGTAGTATTGTGTATGGTGGACATTAAAAAAGTTTTAACAAACTTAATCCATAATTTTGGCTCGGGTTTAAGCCGAAGGCGATTTACCGTGCCCTTGTATTTACCGTCGTTCCAATGAGTTCCCAGTAGAGTGAGTTCTTGAAGCACCTTGTCGAGTTGCTTGGGCGTGAGTTGATCACCAAAGGCTTGATGCTCGTCCTTCTAAATGCAGAGCCCGTAAAAGGTGTTGATGTTTTCAAGGCTTATGAGTATAGCCTTGTCATGAACAAAAACATAAGGATTATCCAGGTTAGGTGGGTGAGCATAGAATTCTCTTACCCATGAGATGTTACCCGGTTCCGATTGATGGAAAAAGATTTGCCACTTTTGATGTGCAATCCTTTTGAAGATGAATGGTTCAAGGCTGAAATCTTGATGAAAGTTGGAGTATTCAAAGCCTTGTTCTTCGCAAATCTTCCGGCTTTCAAACTTGGAGTGAAATCTTTCTTGAACCACCGGTGTAGCAAACTTCTTGTATCTTGGTTCTTTGGAGGAACTTGGATGAACCAAAAATTCGATTTTGGATGCCATGGATGATCTTGGTTATGAGTTTGGTAGAAACAAAGAAAATAAAGCAAAATAAACTAAAGAGTTGCAAGATGAAAAGTAGGAATAGGTTTCTTGGAAGTTAAGGGTGATGGGTAAAATAGAAAAGATAGGTAGTAAATATGGTGGGTGGGTTTAATTTTAAAGAAAGAAAACAAGTGTTTTGATTTCGGGGTAGGGGACGACTAGGGTATTTGGGGAAGGAGAAGGGTTTGACCGGCTATGTAGGGTTTATTTAGGGTAAAATGGAGGCTTAATATAAGCCTTAGATTTAGCCCATTAATTTCCTTGTTGAGGAAGTTTCCTTCTTGAATCAAATTCGTCTTTATCTTGAACTCTTTTCCTACAATTCAAAAAACAAATAAAATAAGGATTAAAATTAAAGATAAACTAATAAAAGAAAATAAATAAAGATGTGCAAAGAAATTCTTAAACTTAAAATTTAAAAACAATTAGATAAATATGAAAGAAAGATGTAGTCTTAATCTTAAAGAAAATAAATAAATCTACCCTAAAAAGAAAAAATAACCGAAATTAATAAAAAATTAAATTGTTCAAAAAAAATAAAAAAAGAAAAATAAAAAGAAAATATCGAAAAGAGAGAATGATCATGCATCTCTTAAGGTGACCACTTCTTTGTTACGTTCCACATGGGCACCATTGTAGTGCTTCAATCTTTGTCTGTTGACTTTGAATTCATGTTTGTTAGTGGTGGACTTGATTATCACAGCACCATGGGAGAACGGTCTGACAACTTTGAATGGTCCCGACCATCTTGATTTCAGTTTTCCCGGGAAAAGTTTTAGCCGAGAATTGAATAATAGAACTAGTTGCCCTGGCATGAATTGTCTGGAAATAGTTTCTTGTCATGCCATTGCTTTGTTTTCTCCTTGTAGATTCATGCATTGTTATAGGCGAGTGCACAAAATTCTTCTATCTCGTTGAGGTCCAACAAACGCTTTTGTTTGACACTTTCCCCATCCATATTCACGGTCTTGATTGCCCAATATGCCTTGTGTTCAATTTCCACCGGTAGATGGCATGTTTTGCCATAGACAAGTCGGAAGGGAGACATACCTAAGGGTGTTTTGAATGCAGTGCGATATGCCCAAAGTGCGCCATCTAGTCTTACTGACCAATCCTTCTTAGAGGGATTTACAACTTTTTCGAGTATACCCTTCAATTGTCGGTTGGAAATTTCTGCTTGCCCATTGGTTTGTGGGTGATATGCCATGGCAATTTCGTGTGACACGCTGAAGCGTTGCAACATCTTGTCAGTAAGTCTATTGTCAAAGTGCTTGCCTTCATCACTGATAATTGCTCTCGGCATCCCAAACCGTGTAAATATATTTTTCTGCAAGAGTAGTTGCACGGTCTTGGAATCGTTGGTGGGAACTGAAACTGCCTCAACCCATTTAGACACGTAGTCGACAGTAAGTAGAATGTAGAAGTTGCCGAATGAAAATGGGAAAGGTCCCATAAAATCGATCCCCCATACATCGAACAATTCCACCTTGATGATGTTTTAGAGCGGCATCTCATGTCGTCTAGAGATATTGCATGTCCTCTAGCAATGATCACATTGCTTGTAAAACTCTTGGGCATCTTTGTACAGTGTTGGCCAATACAAACTGGATTACTAAACTTTGTCCGCGGTACATGTTCCTCCAAAATGTCCTCCATAGGGTGAAGAATGGCATTGCCAGAGTACATTTTGCTGCTCCTCTTCAGGGACACATCGACGTATAACCTGATCTGCACATTGTTTAAACAAAAGAGGCTCGTCCCAAAAGTAATGCTTAGCATCATGGCGGAACTGTTTCTTTCCTTTGTAAGGCCATAAGGTAAAATACCACAAACAAGGAAATTAACTAAATTTGTGTACCAAGGTATTACCGAGGAATGTGTTGTCGTGGCAACTGCTTCCATGTTTGCCGAGGCATACGTGTTTGGAGTTATCGAGGCGTGCACGTCAAGGGTTACTGAGGCATACACATCAGTGGTTGCTGAGGCATACACGTCTGGAGTTGTAAAGGCGTGCGCGTCAAGGGTTGCCGAGGCATGCGCATCCATGGTTGTCGAGGCATGCGCATCCATGGTTGCCGAGGCAACTAACAGTTGCTCATCCGGGAATGCATCACATATCTCTAAATCCGCGTCCTCCTCCCTATTGCGTTCTAAGTGTGATAAGTGATGACCACTTGATTTTCTGTTCCTTTCCTGTCCTTAATTTCAATGTCAAACTCTTGTAAAAGCAATATCCAACGAATCAAATGGGGTTTGGCATCGTTTTTAGCAAATAGATACTTAATTGCCGAATGGTCCGTATGAACAATTACCTTTGTACCAATCAAATAGGATTGGAATTTGTCAAATGTGAAAACTACGGCAAGTAACTCTTTCTCCGTTGTTGTGTAATTCTCTTAAGCACTATTAAGAGTTTTACTAGCGTAGTATATCACATGAAAGGTCTTACTTGTGCGTTGGCCTAGGACTGCTCCTACCGTGAAATCACTTGCATCACACATGAGCTCAGAAGGTAGCATCCAATCGGGTGGAACGGCAATGGGTGTCGAGGTAAGCTTTTCCTTTAGGGTTTCTAATGCTTGAGCACAAGAATAATCTAAATTGAAGACTTTATCCTGTTCAAGCAAATTGCACAAGGGTTTAGTAATTTTAGAAAATTATGAATGAACCTCCTGTAAAAACCAGCATGTCCAAGGAAGCTTCGAATTCCTTTAACCAAACTTGGTGGGGGTAATCTCTCGATCACGTCCACCTTGGCTTTGTCTACTTCGATTCCCTTGGATGAAATCTTATGGCCGAGCACTATTCCTTCATCTACCATAAAATGACACTTCTCCTAATTAAAAACTAAATCGGTTTCTTCATATCTTGCCAACACATTCTCTAAATTGCCGAGGCAACTATCGAAGTCATTACCAAAAATAGGAAAATCATCCATGAAGATCTCAAGGAAGTCTTCGACCATGTCTGAAAAGAGTTCCATCATGCATCTTTGGAAGGTTGTCAGGGCATTACACAATCCGAACGACATCCTTCGAAAAGTATAAGTATCGTATGGGCATGTGAAGGTTGTCTTTTCTTGATCTTCTGGTGCTATGGCAATTTGATTGTAGCCTGAATAACCATCAAGAAAACAATAAAAGAGTTTACCTGTAAGACGGTCAAGCATTTGATCAATAAAGGGTAATGTGAAATGATCTTTCCTAGTGGCTTTGTTTAGCTTTCGATAATCCATACAAACCCTCCAACCGGTCACAGTCCTGGTTGGAATGAATTCATTGTTTTCATTACTTACCACCGTTATACCTCCCTTTTCGGTACACATTGTACCAGACTTACCCATGTACTATCAGAGATAGGGTATATGATGTCTGCGTCAAGCCACTTGATGTTTTCTTTCATTACAACCCCTTTCATGGCATGATTCAGTCTTCTATGGGCCTCAATCGAAGGTTTGTGATCATCTTCCAACAAAATCTTGTGCATGCACACTGCCGAACTAATTGCCTTCAAGTCGGCAATTGTCCACCCTATTGCCTTCTTGTGTAGCATCAACATTTTGATCAGCTTCTTTTCCTGCTCAGGCTGTAACTTAGAGGAAATAATTACAGGCAATGTATTATCGGTTCCCAAGTAAGCATATTTTAGTTGCCCTGGCAACTGTTTCAACTCAAGAATCGATGGTTGTTCAATGGAGGGCTTTTCGAGTTTACCTTCCTTACCTGAGTAATCCAGTGGTTCAAAGTATGTACCTGGTCGATTGACTAACCAATTTCCCTCTTCTTGTTGTTCCTCATCGATCGGTTCTTCATACTCCTCAGGTTCCTCTTAATCAGCAATGTAGTTGCCGAGGCAACTAAATTCCTCGTCAAAGTTAAACTCTGCTGTGGCATGAAGAAGTTGGCATTCTTCCGAATCATCGGCATGCCTTAGTGTTTTGAACACATTTAGTTTAACTTGCTGGTCATTCACCCTCATTGTGAGTTCTCCCCTTTCAACATCGATCAAGGTTCTAATTGTTGCTAGGAAGGGTCTCCCGAGAATGATAGGTGCATGTTCATCTGCCTCACAATCCAAAACAATAAAGTCAGCAGGAAAAATAAATTTATCAACTTTTACCAGTATGTCTTCGATTTTCCCTCTGGATGCACATAGGATCTGTCGGCTAGCTGTAGCATAACTGTTGTAGGTCTTGCCTTCCCAATTCCTAGTTTCTGGAAAATCGATTTAGGCATCAAGTTTATGCTTGCTCCAAGGTCACATAATGCTTTCCCGACATAGTGGTTTCCGATGGAACAAGGTATTGTGAAACTTCTGGGATCCTTCAACTTGGGTGGCATGCGATTGTGCAACATGGCCATGCATCCCTCTATTGCAGCAATTGTTTCAAACTCTCATAGCCTTGTTCTCTTGGACACAATGTCTTTAAGAAACTTGGCATAGTTCGACATTTGCTCAATTGCTTCAACCAAAGGCAAGTTGATGTGGACTTGCTTTAGGATATCAAGAAACTTCTTGAATTGATATTCTTGCTTTTGTCGCTTCAACCTTTGTGGGAATAGTGGTGGAAGTCAGATATCTTCGATCCTTTCATTGGTCTGGAACCTGATTGACGGTATTACCGAGGTAACTGGAGTTGCCGAGGCATTGTCAACTGGGGTTGTCATGGCGTGCCTATCATTGGTTGCCGCGACATTCTTATCGCTGGTTGCCGCGGTAATTCCTGGTTCAGCATCTGAGGCTTTGCCGCTGAGTTCATCTTGTTCTTTTTGTGGAGTTTTGTTTGATGAGCGAGCTTGAGCCTCTTTAAGTTTTTAGCCACTTCTAGTGGTGATTGCCTTACATTGCTCATGGCCAGTTCCTCTTGCGACTTCATTATCGCTAGGTAAACCTCCTTGCGGTCTAGTATTTAGGTTTTGAGCAAATTGTTCGACTTGATTGTCCAATTATTTGATTGCCGCCTCTTAGTTTTGAATATCATCTCGGTCCTGTTAATAAAAGCATCAGTTCTTTTTATGAAGTTACTACTCTCAGCCATATAAGATTCAGTTTTCAACATAAAAGCATTGAGAGAATTTTCTAAAGAACTAGATGTTGTCAGTTGTTACTGCGGTAACTGTTGCCGTGGCCTATTTTGCTAGAATCCCGATTCTTGTGCATTCTGATTGTTTTGGTTTAGAGCATTGTTGGGATTACTCCACAAAAAATTTGGGTGCTTCTTCCAAGCTGGATTTTATGTATTGGACATCACATTGTTGTTCCGGTGGTAATTCCCCACATAAAAGCTAGATTCCAGATTCTGCATACATTCAGAAGAATTATGGTTACCACCACATAACTCACAAAATGAATCTGTTACCTTGACTTTCCGTGTGTTGTTTGGTTTCTGCATGTTTTGGACCATCTTGGTTAGAGTGGCCAATTGTGCCGAAATTGAGTTTGATGATCCCAGTTCATGTATTGTGGCTTGGCGTCTAACTCCTCCTCTTTTAGCAGATGGGAATTGATAATCATTCTTGGCAAGCCTATTTAGAATTTGCATTGCTTCCTCCAGCGACTTATCTAGGAGTATGCCGTTTGCCGAGGCATCTAGCATTATCCTTGTTGGTGTATTCACAGTGTTCTAAAACATTGTTACTTGTGTCCACACTGGAAATTCGTGTAGGGGGCATTTGTGTAGAAGTTCTCTATATTGCTCCCAAGCCTCGTACATGGATTCATCATCTGCCTACCGAAAAGAAGTAATTTCATTACGAAGCTTATCAGTCAAATTTGTAGGATTAAATTGAGCAAGGAAATCATGACAAAGATCCTATTGATTCGGCAGGAATACTATTCAACCATGCTTTTGCCCTATCCCTCAGTGAATAGGGGAATAATCTTAGTCGTAAAACATCGGGGGTGACTCCTTGTATTTTGAATGAATTGCAAATCTCGAGGAAAGATTTAAGATGTTGTCGTGAATCTTCAGTTGCTGAGCCGCCAAATTGACCAATTGTGTTGATCATATTGAACATCACCGGTTTCAACTCAAAGTGGTCGGCTTCAATTTCAGGTGTGACAACTCCTGGATTAAGTCCTTCAAGATCTTCTTCAAGATAGTCTCGAATAGTTATGTTTCATGCAAGAATCACTCCTCCTGCTGGAACATCCTGATTCATATTGCCGTCTTGATTAGCCATTGCTACTCTTAACCTTCGTCTGAGTCTTTGCAATGTTCGTTCGATTTCTAGATCAAAGGGATATTCTGGTGTAATCGGTCTCGCCCTAGTCATATACCAATGCAAAACCAAAGTTTGTTAGCCCTTTGAATCTTAAACAAGAAAAATAAAATGTGCAAGAAAATAAAAACAAAGTTGCTATTGCCAATCCCCGACAATGGCGCCAAAAACTTGTTGCGCGTAATAAGTGCTCCGCAATTGTGCAAGTGTACACGTTGCAAGTGATAGTATAAAAGATATCGTCTCCACAGGGATTGGTGCCACTTCAAGAATCTAATCTATTGCACTTTAAAAAGTAAAAGAACACAAGTAGAAGATTGTAGGAGTTTAACTAACAACTAAACTAGAAAGCAAATAAGTAAAAGAAGATGTAATCAAATGAGAGAGGATAGGCCAGGTTATCGTGAGTTGAGGTGTGATAGCCGATTGGATCGTCTTGGTAAAAGAGTGCAAGGGCAACTCAGTTGCCGTGGCAACTTGCGCGGCGGGGTTGCCTTGGCAACTAATCGACGGTTGCCTGGGCAACTAGCTGGGCAACTGTTTGGGCAGCTGGGCAGCAACTTCAAGGTTTGGTAGAGCTTTCTTCAATGGTTTCTTCTTATCCCTAAGTCGAAACTCTAGCTATTTGTGCATGTCTTGATAATAAACCCCTGTGTGAATCAATGGTGAGCAACAACCAATCTTGCGCTCCTCTTAGCCGTTGAAAGCCTTAACTTATTCCTAAGCCGGATTAATCTTCACCATTAACAGATTGAATAAAGACCATACTCATTCATTTCTTGAATCTAACTCTCTTGATATTAGATAAATGGATGAAATTACGAGATCATCTCCCAATTCACTCGCAAACAAGAATAAAAACCAAGAATGAGTAAACCTTGAATTGAAAGTGCAAACTCTTATTACCTAAACAAAATCCAATTGTTTCTCACAACCACAAAACACAATAACCTTAGCCAAATAGATTTAGTTCATGGCTAGGTTCCAAAGAAACACAAAACAAAGAATTCCTAACATAAACCTAATCGAACAAAGAAGAAAAAGATGAAGAATGGTTGAAGCCTTGTCGAAATCTCTCCCCTCTCTCTCTTTTTCTCCTTGAGTTTGACAGCTTGGTCTCCTTTAAATAGGAGATGACTAGGCCAAAATCATTTTTGAGGAGGAAGTTAAGTTGGGATTAAATACTTTAAAAGAATATAATTCTTTATTATATTTAAATTCCTTCTAGATCTTCTCTTATCTTTTTATGATTTAATTTCCCTTTGACCTTTTCATGGAAATCAAACTCCTTTGGGATTTAACTTTGCTCCACGTTATCTTGGGCTTATCTAGTCATCAATTTCAACTACCATATCATCTTATCCCTTATCGAAAATTGCCCTAGCAAGTAGCTCGGCATCTCCTTCATGCATTGCCCTGGCAACTAGCTCGACATCTCCTTCATGCATTGCCCTGGCAACTGGTTCCAGCCTTGCTTTGGCAAGTGATTCTGCACACACACAAAAACACACCAAAGTAGTATATTTTCCACAAAATTAAGCAAAATATGAAATCAAGCTTGTCCACCAAGGAAACAATGCAAATATGCATGAATGGCTAATAATGCAACTAATATGAGCCTAATTCTAGCAATAATAAGAATAAAAAGGGTGACTAAAATAGTATTTTTAGACACTTAATAGTCGGCATGCTTAAGGGTTTGGAAAACATTGAGCTTCACTTGCTGGTCGTTTACCCTCATGGTGAGTTTTCCTTTCTCAACATCGATCAAGGTCCTTCTCGTTGCTAAACATGGTCTCCCAAGGATAATGGGTGCGAACTCATTTGCTTCACAATCCAAAATAATGAAGTCAACGAGAAAAATAAATTTATCCGCCCTTACCAGGGTATCCTTGAATTTTCCCTCTAGATGTACATGGGATCTATCCGCAAGTTGTAGCATCACTGTTGTTGGTCTTGCCTTCCCTATTCCCAATTTTTGGAAAATTGATTTGGGCATCAAATTTATGCTTGCTCCAAGATCGCACAATGCTTTCCCGACATAGTGGTTTTCGATCAAACACGATATTGTGAAACTGCCGGGATCTTTAAGTTTAGGTGGCATCCAGTTGTGCAACAAGGCCATGCATCCTTCTGTCACAGCAACGGTTTCAAATTCCCCTAGCCTAGTCCTTTTAGAGACGATGTCTTTAAGGAACTTGGCATAGTTCGACATTTGTTCTATTGCTTCAACCAATGGCAAGTTGATGCGGACTTGCTTCAAGATGTCAAAGAACTTCTTGAACTGGTATTCTTGCTTTTGCCGTTTCAACCTTTGTTGAAATGGTGGTGGAGGCCGGATGTCTTTAATCATTTCATTGGTTTGGAACTTGATGGAAGGAGTTACCGCAGCATCAGGACTTGCCGAAGCATGTGCGGTTGCCGAGGCATGTGGAAGTCGTGGCATTCTCTGATTTATCAGTTTTGGTAGAGGTTTTGTTGCTGGACTCATCTTGTTGGACAAGGGGTTGCTCTCCTAGTCAGTTTATTGGCTGGGCAGGTGCATCATTAAGCTTCAGTCCGCTATGTGTGGTGATTATTTTACACTGTTCATGGCCTATTCCTTTGGCGACTTCAGTATCGCTAGGTAAACCTCCTGGTGGTCTCATATTCAAGTTTTGAGCGAATTGCCCGACTTGTGTCTCCAAGGATTTCAAGTCTGCCTCTTGATTTTGAAATCTCATATCTATCCTGTTGATAAAGGCATCAGTCCTTTCAATGAAATTACTATTCTCAGCCATATAAGATTCAGTTTTCAACATGAAAGCATTGAGAGAATTTTCCAAAGAACTAGATGGTGTTGATTGTTGCTGCGGTATCTGTTGTTGTGGCATCTGTTGCCGTGGCATGTTCTGCTAGAATCCCGATGCTTGTGTGCTTTGACTATTTTGATTAATAGCGTTGTTTGGATTGCTCCATGAAAAATTAGGGTGCTTCCTCCAGGATGGATTGTATGGGTTGGACATCACATTGTTGTTCCGGTTGTAGTTTCCAACGTAAAAGCTAGATTCTGGGTTCTGCAAACACTCAGAAGAATCATGGTTACCATTACATAAATAACAAATTGAATTTACTACCTTGATCTCCTGTGTGTTGCTAGACCGCTGCATGTTTTTAACCATATTGGTTAAAGCGGCCAATTGTGCAGAAATAAAGCCTAATGAATCAAGCTTATTTATCATGGCATTGCGTCTGACTATTTCCCTTTAGGTGGTTGGGAATTGATAATCGTTCTTGACAAGACGGTTTGGAATCTCTATTGCTTTCTCAGGTGACTTGCCAAGGAGTATGCCATTTACTGAGGCATCTAGCATCGTCCTTGTCAGCGTGTTCACTGAGTTGTAGAACATCATCACTTGCGTCCAGAATGGGAATCTGTGCATGGGATATTTTGTGTAAAAGCTCCTTGTATCGCTCCCAAGCCTCGTACATGGATTCATCATCTGCCTGCCGAAAAGAAGTAATATCATTACGCAACTTATCAGTCATATTTGTAGAACTAAATCTAGCAATAAAGTCACGACACAAATCCATCCAAGATCCTATAGATCCGGATGGAATACTATTCAACCACGTTTTTGCCCTATCCCTCAGTGAATAGGGAAATAATTTCAGCCTTAGGATATCTTCATGGACTCCTTGTAGCTTGAACGAATTGCATATTTCCATGAATGATTTGAGATGTTGTCTAGCATCTTTAGTTGCTGAGCCACCAAATTGACCAATTGTGTTGATCATGTTGAACATCACAGGTTTTAATTCAAAGTGGGTAGCTTCTATCTCGGGTGCGACAAACCCTGGATTGAGACCGTTGAGATCTTTCTCTAAGTAGTATCGAATGGGTCTGTTACGAGCAGGTTGTACAACTTGCTATCCTCTTTCTCTTGCTACGACATTCTGGTTACCGTTGGCATTCAAATTGCCTTCTGGGTTACCAAATTGTTATGCCATTGCTGCTAATTGTTCTCGTCTTCTTCTATGAAGAACTCATTCTATCTCGGGTTCGAATGGGTAGTCTTGTGTTGTTGGTCTTGCCCTAGTCATACACAGATGCAAAACCAAAGTTGTAAGTCCCTTGAAACCGATTAGAAATAAAAACAAAAATAAAAATAAATAAAGGTGCAAGAAATTAAAAACAAAGTCCCTATTGCCAATCCCCAATAATGGCGCCAAAAACTTGTTTGCACGTATTAAGTGCTTCGCAATTGGTGCAAGTGTACACGTCGCAAGTTATAGTATAGTATAGATATCGTCTCCATAAGGATTGGTGCTACTTCAGGAATCTAACTTCTCGCACTGAAAGTAAAAACACAAGTAGGTGATTGTACGAGTTCCAATTAACAATAAAAATAAAAGAGCAATTAAATAAAAGAAAGATGTAATCGATTAAGAGAGAGTAGACCGAGTTATCGTGAGTTGTGGTGTGATAATTGAATGGACCGTCGTGGTAGTTGAGTGCTAGAGTAACTCAATTGCTCAACAATTGAATCCAGTCGGATTGCCTTGGCAAATCTGCGATTGCCTAGGCAATTGGGAATAGAGCTATTGCCTGTCAATTAGGCGACATCCCTCAAAGTTCAATGAAGTGTTCTTCAATGGTTTCTCGTTATCCCTAACTCGAAATGTTGTTAATTGTGCATGCCTTGATAATACATCCCTGCGTGAACCAAGGGTGGACAACAATCTATCTTGTGCCCCTTTTAGCCGTTGAAATTCGCAACTTATCCCTAATTCGAATTAGTCTTCACCATCGATTGATTGAATAAAGACCATGCTCATTCATTTCTTGAATTTAACTCTCCATATATTAGATAAATGGATGAATTCACGAGATCCTTTCCCAATTCACTCGTAAAATTTAAAGAATCAAGAATGAACAAACTTTGAAGTAAAATTGCAAACTCAATACCTAAACAAATCCAATCATTCTCACAACCACAAAAACACAATAACCCAAACCAAATAAGTTTAGTTCATGGTTGGGCACAAAATAAACTCAAGAATAAAATCCATAAACATGAATCGAATAAAAACAAAGAAAGAAAAATAACAAGATGTCGAGCAACCCCCTTTGTTGAATTCTTTCCAATCGTCCTTCTTGTAGTTGGCGGCTAGGGCTTTATATAGGAGATGGCTAGGTCAAAGTCTTTCTTGAGGAGGAAGTTAAGTTGGAATTAAATACAATAAAAGAATTAAATTCCTTTTATTATTATATTTATTCCTCCAAAAACTCCTCCTAAAACTTCTTGGAATTTAATCTCCTTTTTATCTCCATTAAATGCTGCTTGGAAATCCAAATCTTTGGGATTTATCCCTTCTTTTCATGCTTATCCCTAATGGGATGGATTTGTCTCGACATGCCTCGGCAATCTGCTCAGCATGGCATTTAGAAAACAACTTCGATTGCCTTGGCAGACCCTTCAGTTTCCTTCCTTAGTTGCCACGGCATATCATCCACAAACAAACAAGCAAGCCAAAATTTCCAATCGTGAATTGAAGGTTATCCTTGAAAAAGTTGTCAACCCTTCTCGAAAGGATTGGTCAGCATGAATTGAAGAAGTGCTGTGGGCCTATCGAACAACATTCAAGACACCTTTAGGCATGTCACCTTACAGACTTGTCTATGGCAAGACTTGCCACCTCCCGGTGGACGTCGAACACAAGGCTTATTGGGTGATCAAAACTGTCAACATGGATTGGGAGAATGCTGGGCAAAAACGACTAATAGACCTTAACGAAATTAAAAAATTTCCTGCCTTAGCTTATGACAACGCGAGAATCAACAAGGAGAAAACAAAGAGTTAGCATGATAAGAAGCTATTGCTGCGGTAATTTCTGCTCGGTCAATTAGTTATTCTCTTCAACTCTAGGCTTAAACTCTTCCCGAGAAAACTGAAATCGAGATGGTCTGGGCCCTTCAAAGTCGTAAAACCTTTCTCCTATGGTGCCGTGATAATCAAGTCCACCATTGACGGACATGAGTTCAAAGTTAACAGACAAAGATTAAAGCACTATGCCAGCAACCATGTTGAGCGCGACAAGGAAGTAGTTACTTTAGGAGAAGCATGATCATGCTCTCCTTTAGTATTTCTTATTTAATTTTAGTTTTATATTTTTAGACTTATTTTATTTTTGGATTTATATTTAGGATAAAAGTATGTTTTTATTTTAATTTTTTATTCTTTATCTTTCCACATATTCTTTATCTTTCTTTGTTTTTGATTCCACAAACACAATCACAATGGCCAATAACATCAAGACAATTCCTCACCAACTAAGGAACAAGAAGTGCCAAAGAAAAGCCCAAGTAGCCAAACCCTACTTCAGTAAATATGGATCGAATTGAAGAGGATACACCAACCATACGCACTCAAACATCACGAATCGGCAAACAAATCAAGCAATTAGCACGAAGGAAACACATCATTCAAGGTGATGACCTTTCCGACTAACTCTTTTGCATTTTATTTTAATTTTTGCATGCATTGAGGACAATGCTTCTCTCGAGTTTGGTTGGGTATTGGCTTCTAGTTAATTCCATTCTTAGTTGCATTCATCTTTAGTAATAGCATATAGGTTGCATATGTTACTTGCCATGCCATTGATTGGATTTATTTGCTTGAACTTGTTGAATATCCAATAATGAATTTTTGCCAATGCACTTAAATGAAAGAACCTTTAAATTTTAGGATTGCATGAAAAGAACTTAGAATTTTACTATGATGCTAAATATAAAGAAAACGGTTGTGGCTTGTTGATTGAAAGAAAGTTGGTGAACTTAGGTTGCTTAAAATTTGGGTAAATTTAAATTAAAAGTTAATTTCTTGCTAGAGGTGCCTGAAACTGGCTCTAGTAGTTGCTCAGTTTTGCTTGCTTGGGCAATTAGATCCTGCACACACAAAAACACACACCAAAAATACATTTTCCACAAAATCAACTAAATTATGAAATCAAGCATGGCGGTGACGGAAATCATGAAAACATGCATGAATGCCTAATAATGCACCTAAAATAGGACAAAGTCTAACAATAATATGAGTAAAAAAGGTTATAAAAATAGTACTTTTGAACACTTAACAATAGCGCTCAAGGGACCCTATTGGCATGCCAACCATATCAATGACCTACTCGAATTAAGGCTTGGTTTAATTAATGTTACTCTTTTCATTTATAGTCGAATGGAAGCATATGAGCAATCTAGCTAGCACTTAGACTTAATAGTAGAAGATCATGTTATCATACTTACCTCAATACTCTTTCCATTCAAGATTGCATTACCAATTAAAGCATCATCCAAGTATAATATAATAAAATCAATGTAATTACTAGAAATGCCCAGGATAGCCATAAGCATATCCCGAGACTTTAAATCGTACTCATATGTTATCTTGCTCAGTTTTGTTCTCGAATGATTACCCCATTGTGACCTTTAACTTTGGCCTCCTCTCCCAAGTCCCTTTCTCGGTCTAAAATATATATAAGAGGATTTCAATTTAGTTTAACCACTAATTATCTATTCATAACCATTTGTAAGTGGAATTTACATCCCATTTGCATATTTATATCAAAATTCACAAAGTCGGTACAGTGTACTCTACTTATTCTAATTCAATCTAATCCTTGGATTAATTAACTTACCTCTTGACCATCACCCCTTCCTTTGCCATAGTTATCCAATACAACCCTTAAGCCTTTATTTTTATCATAGCATATATTAAAATAACCTCTAAATCCCTTACAGAAGCAATTCAATCCCAAGTTAATATCGGTTAACATTACAATCTACGAATTTTGTACCCTATTTATAGGTATATCGTAACATCCCTTAAGGTTATCTAACATACCAAACAATCATCTTATTCCAACTAAAACATAAGTAATCACATTTCATGTATGGTAAACATCAAGGAAAATTTCTATCCTTATACTTATCAAAGCATTGTTTCGGTCCTGGCCAAGAAAACGTTTTCCATTATATTCTTCCTTAATTCGACCATAACTAGAATTCATAGTGTAAAATTTCAAGTTTGCTATACTCTTGCTAAGTCATGAACATATACAACCTACCACTATAGTTCAAAATAAATTTAGCATCACAATAGTTCAACAAATCAATACTTAAAGAGGATTTAGCAAAAGAAGCTGACTCTTCTTATGTACAATCAAGCAAGAATTCAACGTGGCTCCTACAATTTGTTAAATCGAATGAATCCATGGAATTCTCCAAATTTTATTTTTCTCTCTAGCTTTCAAGTTAAGGGTAGAAGGTGAGGGATAATTTATGATTCATTTCCCCCTTAGCCCGGTTCTCTCAATCTCCATGCCACATGCTGTGTCATGGTAAAGACACATCACTAAGGTAATTTTAATTTCTAATTTTACATTCAATACCACCTTCTTCCAATAGTATCGATTTGGTCCTTTTTAATTAGGCAACAACTATTGTTTCTTTTCACTTAAGGACCCTAATTTAATAATTTCTTGAGTACAAACTACAATCAAGTTTCAATGTAACACTTAATGAAATTAATTCTTCCAAGCCCTAATTTGGGATGTTACAAATTCTTTCCCTCTTAAAACAATTCGTCCTCGAATTTACCTGAAGCGAATAAGTGAGGGTATTGATCTTTAATTGTGGCTTCTGGTTCCCAAGTATCTTCTTCCAGTTTATGATATCTCCACAAAACTTTAACAAGAGGTACTGTTTTGCTTCTTAGTCTCCTGACTTCATGATCTAATATCTTAACCGGTTCTTCCTCGTAGGATAAGTTTGGACCAAGTTCTACGTCTTTAGGTTCCAGTATGTGTGATGGATTCAACCGGTATTTACAGAGTATAGAGACATGAAAGGCATTGTTTTAGAATTAGCCAGTCTGTAGGCTACAGGGCCAATTTTCTCCACGATTTCGAAGGGTCCAATGAACCGAGGGCTAAGTTTCCCTTTTTTCCAAATCTGAAAATCTTTTTCCACGGTGATACTTTTAGAAACACCCTATCTCCCACCGAGTGATGAGCTTTTCTTCTTTTAGAATTAGCATAGGCCTTTTGCCTATCGAAAGCCTCCTCAAGTCTACTATGGATTATTCGAATTAGCTTCTCGATCTCCTTAAGTAAACCGGCCCCAAAACTTTATTTTCACCTAACTCCAACCAACATAGAGGGGTTTGGCATTTCCTTCCATATAAGGCCTTGAATAGGGCCATATGAATAGAAGATTGATAGCTGTTGTTATGGCTGAATTCAACCAAAGGCAAGGACCTTTCCCAATTTCTTCCAAACTCCACGATACAAGCTCGTAACATGTCTTCGAGAATTTGGATTACTCTCTCTGATTGACCATCGGATTGAGGATGGAAGGCTGTGATTAAGTTGACTTTGGTTCCCAAAGCTCCTTGTAAAGATTTTCAGAATCTCAAAGTGAATCAAGAATCCCTATCAAAGATTATGGAAGTAGGTATTCCATGCAAGCGTATCACTTCCCGAATGTAGATGTTTGCTAAAAGATCTAAACTAATATTCACTCTCACGAGCAGAAAATGAGCTGATTTGGTTAGTTGATCCACTTTTACCCAAACTGAGTCGTTCTTCTTATGAGATAAGGGTAAACCGCTAACAAAATCCATGGTTATGTGTTCCCATTTTCATTTAGGCAAATCAATCAGTTTCAAAAAACCGTACAGGAACCCTATGTTCGGCCTTTATTCTTTGGCAAGACAAGCACTTGGAAACAAACTCGGTAATGGCTGATTTCATTCCCGGCCACCAGTATAGCTCCTTCAAATCCTTATACATCTTGTTAGACCCTGGATGAATTGAGAAAGGACTATTATGTGCCTCACTAAGAATTTCTTTCTTCAAAGCTTCATCGTTTGGTACACACATTCTGTCTCTAAAATAGAGTAATCCATTCAATTTCAGAGAGAAATCTGGACTAGTTTCAACTTCTAACTTTCGTAGGATTCTTTGGATTGCAGGATCAGCTTGTTGAAGAGTCTTTATTTTAGATATTAGGTCAGAAAGTTCAGCTAATTTTTTTTTATTCCTCTGAAGTCTAAAGTGGACATTGATCGCAGCTGGGACTACAAAGATTAATGTAATATCGTAGTTAATACAAGGATAGTTTGAACAGGGCAAGGCTAAAAACTGATTCAAGGAGAGTCTTACCATTCGGCAATTTGCGACTGAGTGCATTAGCAACAACATTTGTTTTTCCCAGATGGTAATCGATAGTCAGATCATAGTCTTTAAGTAACTCTAACCATCTCATTTGTTTAAGATTCAAGTCCTTTTGAGTTAGAAGATATTTGAGGCTCTTATGATCGGTAAACAAGTAGCACTTCTCTCCAAATAGGTAATGTCTCCAGATTTTGAGAGCAAAGATAACCACAGCAAGTTTGAGGTCGTGGGTCGGGTAATTTATCTCGTGAGGCTTAAGCTGTTGAGAAGCATAAGCCACGACTTTGTCATTTTGCATAAGAACACATCTAAGACCTAAATGGGAGGCGTCACTAAAGATTGCGAAATCATTTCCAGATTCAGGTTGAACTAAAACCGGGGCATGGGTGAGTGCTTGTTTCAATTGTTCAAAGCTACGTTGCTGATTTTCCGACCATACGAAAGCTTCACCTTTTCAAAGAAGCTTAGTTAGGGCTAAAGCTAAAGTAGAAAACCCTTTTCCAAATCTTCTATAATACCCAGCTAACCCTAGAAAACTCCAGACTTCACGAACATTTATAGGTGGTACCCAATCAACAATTGCTTGAACCTTCTTCGGATCAACGTTAATCCCACCAACAGAAATTACATGGCTGAGGAAGGACACTTCAAATAACCAAAACTTACACTTGCTAAGCTTGTCATATAATTGATGTTCTTGGAGAGTTTGCAATACAATGCATAGATGATTTGAATGCTTGGCTTCACTAATAGAATAGATGAGTATATTGTCAATAAAAACCACTACAAACTTGTCTTGGAATGGCTTGAAGACTCGGTTCATTAGATCAATGAATGCAGCTGGAGCATTCATTAAGCCAAAAGGCATTACAAGGAATTCGAAGTTGCTGTACCGAGTCCTGAATGCAGTCTTTGGTACATCAGCCTCCATAATCTTCATTTGATAGTAACCCGATCGGAGGTCTATCTTGGAGAATACACAAGCATTTTTAAGCTGATCAAACAAATCTTCGATCTGGGTTAAAGGATACTTGTTTTTATGGTGATTTGGTTGAGTTGCCAGTAATCAACACACAATCACATTGTTCTATCCTTCTTTTTAACAAACAGCACTGGGGCTCCCCAAAGAGAAGAACTAGGTCGAATGTCCCTTTTATCTTTCAAATCTTGTAATTGTTTCTAGAGCTCCTTCAATTCTACTGGGGTCATTCTGTAAGGGGTTATTGATACAGGATTGGACCCTGGCTGAACTTCAATCTTGAATTCCACCTCATGGTTTGGAGGTGATCCCGGGAGTTTCTCAGGAAAACATTAGAAAATTCAGAAACAATTAGAATTGCTTCCAAAGAAGATTGATATTTGTCAAGTTTGACTATAGAGGCGAATAATGGATTTGGTTTTCAGGTTTACTATCCAGCAAGAGTATTGACTCTTTACCCAACCCATGCAAGAATAGTCTCTTTTTATTACAATCTACCCAAGCTTGGTGTTTTCCAAACCAGTCTAATCCTAAAATGAGATCGAACTTATTAAAAGGTAGAACTAACAAATCAGCAGGAAAATGAATTCCTTAGATAAATAGGGGACAATCTTTACAAATACGGTTCACTATCACTTTATCTCCTAGAGGATTTGTAGCAACAAGATTGTAATCGATAATTTCAGGGATTAATTTAAACTTCTTAATCAATTTAGAACAAATGAAAGAATGTGTTGATCCTAAATCAAAAAGGGTATAAACTGAATTGGAAAGAGTTCGATAGTACCCACTATAACATTGGGGAGTCTTCCTCTTCTCGACCCTGAATGTGGTACACTCGAGCAGGGGCTCAGGATTCTTGATGTGTAGAAGCCAAAGCTTGACTTCAATTCTTCCCAAAATTCCCTAATTGAGCTTGCTTTGGCCCTTCCCTTGAGGTGAGGGTGCAAGATTAAAATTTGATGAAACTGGAGTAGCATTATTGTTCTGATTCTGAGGACAATCTCTGACGAAATGATCCAATCCCCTACATTGAAAGCAAGCATTTATTTACTTCCTACACTGACCCGAGTGGTAATTTTGGCATAAATTGCAAAGACGAGACTAATGATCCTTTCCCAAATTCCCTGAGTTACTAATCGAGATTGTCGGTACAAAAGACTTAACTATTGTCTGAGGCTTCGGAAAGAAATTACTTTTTGAAGGAGGAATATAATTTTGGGAGTTTTCTCCTTGATTATTCATTTTCTTGGAAGGCCATGGGACTTGTTATCAAACCGTGATCTTTTATCTTTCTTGAAGAAATTTTTCCTTCTTTTGTCTGCAGCATTCATCTTGGATTTAGTAGCAATTACTCGATTCACCAAATCCTGGTAATCTGATATCTCGAGAGCCGTAAACATGTCAGCATTTATCTTCTTCTTTCTTGATATACTCAGACCTGTACTTGCAGTATTTACAGAATTCGCTGACATATTGCTCTATAGGTCTTCCCCCTTGCTTCAGATACAAGAAAATGCCTCCTTCGTTCAGCCAAGTACTGCTCGCTTATATATTTCTTTCGAAACTTAAGGAAAAAAATCCTAAGTAGCAACATTTTTAGGGGCCGTGAGGGTCGTAGTTTCCCACCAACTCAGAGCTTTGCAGCTAGCAGAGCTACTGCACATTCTAATTTATGTTCATCTGGGCACTGAAGTTTTTTAGTTAATATTCTAATGGTGGTTTCTAGCCAATACTCGACTGCTTCCAGATTCTACGAACGTATAAGCCCGATGTTGAGCCAATTTTTCTATTGGAGCTCTAGATTGTACCACCACAGGTGCAAGAGGAGGTCTTGCTTTAAAGTTGTAAAAAATTGATTGAACATTTTCGTCATGCTACGGAAACATTCTTTTTGAATAAAGTTGATTTGAGGAGCTTCAAGTTGTGGTTCTGCAGTCTTTTAGGATTTGGTTGCTCCTGATTCAATCTTACACTTCCTCCCTCATTGGAGGAACCAACCGAGCTATCTCTGTCCTGACCCAGATATGTCTCAGACATTTGAAATGTTAATATTCAAGGGAGATTTTATCAAGCAAGATCACAGATATAAAGTGAATTCAACTCCTAGGTGGCACTCAATTTGACTAATGATGCAATTCTATCTTGGTTTAGTCCTAGGATCGACTAAACCTTAGCTTCGAATACCAAATGTAAAATCCCACTACCGGGCCTAGAAGAATTAGGCTAAACATAGGACATTAATACACAAAATTGACTAGCTTGGCTACAAACAGAGTTTGGTCACCCATAAGCAAACAAGGAGGAAATCACAACTATATAAATGAATCAATCTTAAAGATTTTAAATAATAGAATCATAATTGAAATCTAATACAAACATTGGGCATTTGTTCTAAATCCAAGATCAAGCATTCGATCAAAACAAGTATGATCAGGTTTGCAATTTCTATTTCAATTCAAATTTGATATCTCTTAGTGTACATTGAATCATTACCTTCTATGTAAAGCATTTCTAAGACTATGCATTGTCTTAGAGCATCAACATAACCAAGCAAAAGTCATATTTTTTTATCATACGATAATCACAAAGCACATAGGTTGTTAACATGTTTCACAAATCGCTAAAACTACCTAGTTTAATGCCACATCTAGCATGCCAGTCAATTGATTCATAAAGCTATCGAGTAGATCTTAAGTTCATAATGCCATTCAATTCATATCTACAATGATAATCATCTTACTATCCATTACTAGCCTTGTTAAAGTATACCATTACCACTTCAATTAACATTCGCCAAAACACTAAACAATCCATCTAGTAACTATCACATGACCATGGCATTTAATTGGATATACATACACATACAATCAAATTATAACTAGGTGCCACAAACATGGAGTATCAAACATAACTACAAAACATACTCTTAATTCTCTTTGTGATCTTGCCAAATCTCCCCAAGTTAGAGAAAGAAGTTGCTACCCTAAAACAATTAAGGGAAATACAACGAGTAAAGGATAAATCAAGATAAGTTGCCTAAGATCACCCAATTCATTATCATAAGGTTACATTTACTATAATTTTTTTAAACTCATTGCAATTTCCAAGCTAATCTTGAGGCATATAGGTGTTCGATAAATTCTAAATCAAGGTGAGTAAGACCAGTTTAATACAAGGCAATTTCAAGCATCAATAGATGACTAATCAAGGTATCTCAACTATGATACAAACAATTAAGTGGAACAGCCCATTACTACATTGCAAAAACACATTGTCAATATCGTTGTTTAATTATCACTTTCCTTTTTCACAAGTAATAGTTTACATAAAATTGTCACATTTTAATCTGAACATAGCCTTGATTAACGAGTAGCCTAGATACACAAATATGAAAGTAATCATTCAATATACAAAGGTACCGAGTACCAATCAATCCAATTCCTTTCATTAGGAAACAAAGGTACACATATACCAAACAAGGGATCGTAGTCCAAACTAGATAGCGCTCAAGGGACCCTATTGGCATGAAAATCGTATCAATAACCTACTTGAATTAAGGCTTTGTTTAATTAATGTTAATCTTTTCATTTATGGAGTCGAATGGAATCATATGAACAATCTAGCTAGCACTTAGACTTAATAGTAGAAGATCATGTTATCATACTTACCTCAATACTCTTACCATTCAAGCATGCATTACCATTTAAATCACCATCCAAGTATAATATAATAAAATCAATGTAATTACTAGAAATGCTCGGGATAGCCCTAAGCATATCCCGAGACTTTAAATCATACTCACAAGTTACCTTGCTCAGTTTTGTTCTCGAATGATTACCTCCTTGTGACCTTTGACTTTGGCCTCCTCTCCCAAGTCCCTTTCTCGATCAAAATATATATAAGAGGATTTGAATTTAGCTTAACCACTCATTATCTATTAATAACCATTTGTAAGTGGAATTTACATCCCACTTGCATATTTATATCAAAATTCACAAAGTCAGTCCAGTGTACTCCACTTATCTAATTCAATCTAATCGTTGGATTAATTAACTTACCTCTTGACCATCATCCCTTCCTTTGCCATAGTTATCCAATACAGCCCTTAAGCCTTTATTTTGATCATAACATATATTAAAATGACCTCTAAATCCCTTACACAAGCAATTAAATCCAAAGTTAATATCGGTTAACATTACAATATGTGAATTGTTATACCCTGTTTATATATAACATACCAAACAATCCTCTTATTCCAACTAAAACATAAGTAATCACATTTCATGTATGGTAAACATCAAGGAAAATTTATATCCTTATACTTATCAAAGCCTTGTTTTGGTCTTGGCCAAGAAAATGTTTTCCATTATATTCTTGCTTAATTCGACCATAACTAGAATTTAGAGTGTAAAATTTCAAGTTAGCTATATACTCTTGCTAAGTCATGAACATAGACAACCTACCAGTATAGTTCAAAATAAATTTAGCATCACAATAGTTCAACAAATCTATACTTAAAGAGGATTTAGCAAAAGAAGTTTACTCTTCTTATGAACAATCAAGAAAGAATTCAACGTGCCTCCTACAATTTTGTTCAATCAAATGAATCCATGGAATTCTCCAAATTTTCTTTTTCTCTATAGCTTTTGAGTTATGGGTAGAAGATGAGGGATAATTTATGATTCATTTTCCCTCTTAGCCGGGTTCTCTCAATCTCCATGCCACATGTTGTGTCATGGTAAAGGCACATCACTAAGGTGATTTTAATTTCTAATTTTACATGCAATACCACCTTCTTCCAATAGTATCAATTTGGTCCTTTTTAATTAGGCAACAACTTTTGTTTCTTTTCACTTAAGGACCCTAATTTAATAATTTCTTGAGTACAAATTACAATCATGGTTCAATGTAACACTTAATGAAATTAATTCTTCCAAGCCCTAATTTAGGATGTTACAATCTCAGACAGGAATAAGACTTTCACTAGTTTGTTTTGGAATGAACTGATGAAGCAGCTTGGGACAACCACTTTCTTTAGCATTACTTACCACCCTATGTTGGATGGGCAAACATAAAGACTCAACCAATGTTTGGAACAATACTTGAGAAGTATGTGCTTCTTAAAACCAATGTTTGGTACAACACTAACTATCGTACGACCCTACAAGTAACTCCATTTGAAGCTCTATATGGGTATAAACCCCCTACTCTAAGTGATGCTTGTCAAATAGTGATGCACTTTAGAGCAAGTATACTCGTCATATCAAGTAATAAAGTGAGAGTAGAGTGTCGAACCCACGACGATTTGAACAATAACTACGAAGTTATCATACTTAGGAATGTGTTTGCAAGTATTGGTGATTGTCAGTTTAAGTAAACTAATTTAACTAATCTAAAGGTAGCTATGATTAAGGAAAACAACTGTAGTGACTTAACAGATAATTATGGAGGTTGGGATTATTGCTAAGGATATATTCTTGATTACCTATCTCAATGCTATAGCAACGAGCAATATATGTTTGCGTAAAACCTTGGATTCTTTATCTACCTGATATGATTTTAGTCGTTAAAAATATTGTGGTCAAGGTGATACATGTCTGCGTTAACCCTAATGACTCTATTATTTGTTTAAGAACTCCCTTTTAGTCGTTGAAACCCTAAAATTATGTTTATGCCAGATTAAGACTAAGTTGACATCTTAGCCCCACTTGTAATACCCCAAAACATTTCTTGGAAGTATGTTACCATTTCATATATGACTTCAATTGTTCTAAATATACCTGGAGTAGAATAGAATGCAGTAGATTAAGGACCAAAACAAAAGCTTGAAAAGAAGGCTAGCTAAAATTGAAAGGTCAAATCGAATACATTGAAATATATTCGTTGCATGTAAAGTTAGGAATAATTAAAGGGCTTATACACATGTCACTCATGATAATGAACATGTGTAGGTGGGATCGGCCAAATCGGAAGAACAATCAAGAAATTATTCTCATCTTGCTCATTTTGGCTGAAAGCTCCAAAGGAAGAGAAAGAAAGGAAGTAGTTTCAATAGCTTTAGAATTGTGAAGATGAGGCTCTAATTTAGATCAATTATTGGGGATTAATTCAAATAGCTTAAGGAGGAAGGTGAAATATTATTTCATTCACTTTAAATTCCATTAAATTTGAGAGCTCTTCCTTGAAGCATGTATCATTAGTTTAGATTGAAGATCAAATTTCCTTAATAGAACTTTAAGAGCTGTTTGAGTGTGGTGCTTGATAATCTTGCCCTATTTTTGTACATTTGAAGGCTCTAGTACACTATTTTGGACATTGAATGAACGTATATACATGTGTGATGGACTGTCCTAGGTATATATATGTATAGATGAAAATTGAACTGTTATGGTAGGTTAGAAAAGCATGTTGGACTGTGTGAGTGTAAATAAGTATATATATATATATATATACGAATTGTGGACAGTTTTGATCATGTAATTGAATAAATATAAATTGGACAGCATTACAATCACCTAAACAATTGTGGACTGATTCAAACATGAATTTTAGCATATATGAACATAAGACAAAATTGCATATTTCCAATGTTATGAGTTAAGTGATTCTTGGGGAAGAATACATATTTCCAACGTTATCATGCTTATATATATATACATTAAATACTCTTGGGAATGAAATGTTTACATCTCTTGTATTGGTTGGATTTTCCATGCTTATAGATAAGCTTTGTTCGAATGATTTACCTTGACCAATCTTGTGCTTGTTCAAGTTTGTGAGCTCTTAAGTGTTGTAGTGAAAGGTTAACTTGTTTGCTTATTGCTATTAAGTACTCTTAACTACCTCACTAAGTGCGTACTTATAATCCCTTTCACTACATTTCAGGATTATCTTGTAAGCACATCCCTTCTTCGAGCTTGGTTGGATCGCAAGAACTACTTAAGTGTATGTAATATCACTCTTTGTAATACTCCTAGAGTGGTGGCACAAAGTTTAATTTAGATGCATGTAGTTCATCTTTTAGTGTGTATAAATTTTAAGCTATAAGTTTGTAAGGCTTATATATATTTTGGATGATTGGTTGCTAGATGATGATCCTAGATGATATTGGATAATCTAGTGGATGCTAGAGGCATGATTATGGTAAATTGATTACAAAAGCTTACTATGTTGGATGGATAAATACTTTGCTTGCTAAGTAGGTTAAATTTGATGTAGAGATATTTTGGTTGCAAAGATGGTTTAACATTGGTTAAGTTTATAAAAGCTTGAATTTGAAGAACATAGTTGTCAAGTGTAGTGGGGATGAATTATGCACATGCATAATCAAGCTAGAGAATTTATTTACTTGTTTATCAATTGGTAATCTATGTGATGGATTGGAGCTTAATATGAATTAGATTCAGATAAATTGGCTTTGCCTTGAATATGTAGTAATAAACCCTAAGTTAAACGTATTTCTTTACAAGGAAGTTTTCCATTAAGGCTTTAGATCACTTAATTACTAATCTAAAAATGTAGGTTATAGGAAAGTAGAATATTTTCTTAACCTTACCTCTTTATTTGAGATTGTTCGAATACTAACTTGTGAATCAAGTTAGTCTTTTGTTTAGTCTTTAACACTCTAGGCTTGGTTTACTCCTAACCCGGGTTTAAGGTGTTTCAATTTGGTAATCAGAGATAAGGTTTAGTCGATCCTAGGACTAAACTGAGTTTCATGCATTGTCATTTGTTATTTGTGCCACCTAGGAGTTATTTAGATATGTACTTGTGATACGTACCTGATTAAGCTCTTTTCATGTGACTAATTATTAGAATGTCAGAGACACGTTTGGGTCGAGATAACGAGAGCCCGACTGGTTCCTCCAATAAAGGAGGAAGTGTGAGAATGAATCAAAACCAACAAGAGCCTCAAAAGACTATGAACCACAACAGGTTCAACAGGAATCTCCTTCTATCCACCTTATTCAACGGGAGTGTCTCCTTAGTATGAAGGAGATGTTTGACCAACTAGTCACTTCTTGGAGGAAAAATACCCCAATTGCTCCCATTCTTCCTGTAACTGTGATAAAAAGAGCCCCGATCAATAAGCTAGCTGAACATCGAGCTTATACATTCACTGGTGGTAATGAAGAAAACTGGGAAAATGCTGAATATTGGTTAGAAGCTACTACCAAGATCTTAAACAAACAATTGCAATGTTCAGGTGAACATAAATTGGAGTGTGCCATAACTCTTCTTGCTGATGAGGCACTAAGTTGGTGGGAAACAACAACCCTTAAGGCTCTGGCCAATGCCATCACTTGGGAATTCTTTCTCAAAGAATTTCGAAAGAAGTACATAAGTGAACAATATCTCGATGAACGTAGAAGACATTTCTTGTATCTAAAGCAAGGGGAAACCAATTGAACAATATGTGAGCGAATTTTGTAAATATTGCAAGTATGGGTCTGAATTTATCAAGAAGGAAGAGGACAAGTATGAGACGTTTATTGATGGGCTCAATAATGAATTAGGCCCTATGTTACAGCCCTAGGAATAGTTATTAAAGTTAAGATGAAAGCATCTGAGAAGAGGAGGGGAAATCTCTTCTGAAATGATAAAAGATCGAGAGACAATAATAAACCCCATTGGCAATCCAAGAAGTCGAAGCATCATGGAGGAGGTTCCTTGAATTTCAAATCTCCCCCAAAGAGTAACTTCTTGCCTAAGCCACAGACAATGATCAAAACTTCTACACCTTCGATCTCTATAAACGACACGAGGAATACGGGAAGAGAGTCACAAGTTCCTACTTGTAATGTTTGTTAGAAGAATCATGCGGGATAATGTATAAGGCAAGCAAGTGCCTATTTCTTGTGTGCGGAAACGAATCACTTCATCAAAGATTGTCCTCATAACCCAAATAAGCTTCCAACTCATGTGTAAAAGAATTTGAATTATGTTCAATCACCAAAGGGAAAAGTGCCTAAACATGCTCAATCTAGAAATTATGGAAAGAATCAGGGTCAGGCTTCAAATACTACTTATCAAGAATCTCAGGCACCAGCTCAAGTTTATCATGTATGAGGCCGGGAAGAGGAAAACTCCCCTGATGTAATTGCAGGTACCATCAAATTAAATACGCATCCTGTTTATGCTCTATTTGATTCGGGTTCAACACATTCCTTTATATGTTCTTCTTTGATCGAAAAGTTTAAGTTGAAACCTGAACTCACAAATTGTAATTTGATATCTACTAATCCCTTAGGAGATAAGGTAATTGTTACTCAAGTGTGTAAAAAATGCCCCTTATTTATTCAAGGAATTCTTTTTCCTGCCGATCTTCTAGCTTTACCATTTAATGAATTTGACCTTATATTAGGTTTAGATTGGTTGGGAAGATATCAAGCTTGGGTAGAAGCTTTTCTTTCTCGGGTTAGGAAAATAGTCAATAACTCTGTTAGACACGAAATCTTTTGAGCTAACCTTAGTGTTTGCTGCTATATTTGATATAAATGAAACCAAACACTTATTTCATTCCATTCTAATTGTCTCTAAATTTCCTGATGTGTTTCTCGAGGAACTTCTGGATTAACCCCAACAAGAGAAGTTGAATTTGGAATCGAAGTTCAACTAAGACAAGCTCCAGTTTCCATTACACATTATCGGATGGCCTTGATTGAACTCAAAGAGATCAAGACTCAGTTGCAAGATTTACAAGATAAAGGCTTCATTAGGTCGAGTTCATCTCCTTGGGGAGCCCTAGTTTTGTCTGTAAGAAAAAAGGATGGATCAATGAGGCTTTGCATCGACCTTCGACAATTGAACCAGCTTACAATCAAGAACAAGTATCCATTACCGAGAATTGAAGACTTGTTTAACCAGCTCAAGAATGCTTCAGTGTTTTCCAAAATCGATCTCTGATCGTGATACTATTAGATGAAAGTTAATAAATTTGATGTTCCTAAAACTGCATTCAGGACTCGATATGATCACTACGAGTTTCTAGTGATGCCTTTTGGCTTAACGAATGCTCCTGTTGTATTCATGGACTGTATGAATCGAATCTTTAAACCCTATTTGGATAAATTTGTAGTAGTCTTTATTGACGACATCCTTATTTACTCCAAGGATAAGAATGAACATTTGGAAAACCTTCGAATTGTTCTAGAAACTCTCCGAGATAACCAGCTTTATGCCAAATTTAATAAATGTGAATTTCGGTTGTCTGATGTATCTTTTATTGGACATTTAATATCCATATAAGGGATTAAGGTTGATCCAAATAATATTCAAGTGGTGGTTGATTGGAGACCTCTGAAGAATGTTAGTGAAGTTAGAAGCTTTCTTGGATTAGTCAGATATTACAAAAGATTTGTAAAAGGGTTCTCCATGTTAGCTATCCCTTTAACAAAACTTCTTCGAAAAGATGTACCATTTATTTGGTCAGAAAATCAACAAAGAAGTTTTGATCAGCTGAAACAAGTCCTTACACAAGCTCTAGTCTTAACAGAACCTAAATCGGGAAAAGGTTATGCATCTCATATTGGTCTGGGATGTGTTCTAATGCAAGAAGGAAAGGTGGTAGCTTATGCTTCCCGACAATTGAAGTCTCACGAATTGAATTATCTGACTTATGAACTAGAACTAGCTGTGGTTGTTTTGTGCTAAAGATTTGGAGACATTATTTGTTTGGAGGGAAATGTTATCTATTCACTAATCACAAAAGCTTGAAGAATCTTCTGACTCAAAAAGAGTTAAACCTTAGACAAATGAGATGGATGGAGTTACTTAAGGACTATGATCTAGTCATCAATTATCACCCGGGAAAAGCAAATGTGGTATCTAATGTATTCAGCCACAACCGTTCAATTGGTAAGATCCTAGATCAATCATATCTAGTCCTTTCATACCTGAAATCTAAACCTTGTTATCTAAGTATGTTTCATTGTTTTGTAGCCTCTACTGCAATCAATCCACATTTTAGATTACAAAGACGTCAAAAGCTCCTAGCAAAGCTTTAGGTTCAATCCAATTTAATCTCAAGGATCTAGACCCTTCAGCAAATCAATCCTGAACTCCAGAAAATCTTGCGTAAGCTTAAGGTTGAACCTAATCCAAACTTTTCTTTGAAGTCTAATGGTATACATTATTTTTTAAATAGAGTTTGTGTACCAAATAATGAAGATCTAAAGAGAGAAATGCTATAAGAAGGTCATATTAGCCCTTCTCAATCCATCCTGGATCGGTTAAAATGTACAAAGATCTAAAGGAATTGTATTGGTAGCCGGGAATGAAGTCTGCCATTATAGATTTTGTATCTAGATGTTTAGTCTACCAGAAAGTGAGAACTGAACATCGAGTCTCTACGAGACTCCTGCAACCTATCGAGTTACCTCAATGGAAATGGGAAAGGATAACCACGGATTTTGAGAGTGGGTTACCTTTATCACTAATGAATAATGACGTGGTTTGGGTGATAGTTGATAGAGTTACCAAATCAGATCACTCTATACCTGTTAGAATGAATATGACTTAGATCAATTAGCTGAGATGTATACATGAGAAGTGATACGCTTACACAGTGTTCCTAATTCTATAATATCATATCAGGATCCTTGATTCACTTCCAGATTTTGGAACTCCTTACAAAAGGCTTTGGGGACTAAAACAAACCTCAGCACAACTTTCCATCCACAATCAGATGGTCAATCTGAAAGAGTGATCTAGATCCTTGAAGATATGCTTTGAGCTTGCATAATTAAGTTTGGAAAGAACTGGAGAAGTCCTTACCATTGGCAGAATTTGCATACAATAATAGTTATCAAGAATCTATTCAAATGGCCCCGTTTGAGGCCTTGTATGGAAGGAAATGTAGAATTTCTTTATGTTGGTCAGAATTAGGTGAAAGCAAGGCCTTAGAGCCTGAACTCCTCAGGGAAATAGAGAATCAAATACAAATCATCCATGGTAGGTTGAAGGAAGCTTTCAATAGATAAAAAACTTATGCTGATCTTAAAAGGAGGGACATCTAGTATAATGTGAGAGATCAAGTATTCCTGAAGGTATCTCCGTGGAAGAAGGTGTTTAGATTCGAAAAGAGAGGGAAGCTTAGCCTCGTTTTATGGGACCATTCATAGTCATCGAGAAGATTGGTCATGTCGCTTATCGTCTAGCTCTTTCTAGTCAGTTCAATAAGATTCACAATTGTAGCGATGTCCTTTTTCGCTAAAAACGTGGGTTTTCGAAGTGTTTTTGAAAGGTGTTTGTAATTTTTTTGGATATAAAATATTTATTCCGTGGGGTTTTTAAAAACCGTATTTTTTAAAAAAAATGGAGTCGCCACCGGCCACTTAGGTAGGCCGGACACCATAAAACCAAAGATTCAAAAATATTGGGTTCGGGAGTCGGTTACGGATGGGGAAGGATTAGCACCCCCACACCGCCCAAAATTGGTACTTTAATAATTACCGTTTTATTAATATTGAATTTTCCGGGTTAAAGTGACGATTAGTTTAATATTCGGTCATAATTGCGAATAAATTTTAAGGGCCCCGTTATCCGAGAGTAAACGCCCAACCACTATCACTACGCCTGATACTGGCCCCGTTTACGCTCGGATAAAAGGACACCGCATTAACAATTTATATCTCGATATGCAATCTTAGTGGCAAAAATATAAAACATGGCAGATAATTTAAAGACAGTAAATATTCACATAACATAATACTAATCTAACATAAAATGCTAAACTAAAACATACATATTAATCTAACTCATAAATAAAAACATATCTAGCATAAACAAAATACTAATATTCATAAATATTAATCTAACATAAAAACAAATTCAACAAAAAATACTATTCTAAAACATACATACATAAATATTAATCTAACTCATAAATAAAAACATATCTAACATAAATAAAATATTAATATAAAACACAAATTTAAAACATATTAAATATTAATCTAAAACATAAACATAAAAAATAAGACCACAATTTTAAAATAACTAATACTTCATTAAATTATAAAAAATACAACACTAATAAAAAAGGGAAGAAAATATATCTAACTAGGAGCTCGAATGACGAACCCCGACTGAACCCCACCGAGATCTACCGCGACCCCTCCAAAAATATTAACTAGATCGGACCTAAAATAGGACCCCGATCGAATGTTGGATCAAACCAACTGGGGTCGAGGGCACTGCCCCCAACCCCGGCCAGCCTTGCGGCCGGCCATGCCCCACGATTTGGGGTGCCAATTTGGCAATTTTGGCGTGCCAATTCCCCTTCAATATTTGGGCGTGAATTTCCCCTGCCCCCATGCCTTGTATTTATAGACATGGGGTGGGTAATTGGGGTGACGTGGCCTTTGCAGATCCACTCAAATTTCTTTTTTATTTTTATTTTTATTATTATTATTTTTAATTTTTTTTAATTTTTTATATTAATAATTTTACTATTATAATAACACTAATAACACTAAAACCCGGTCAAAAATGAGTGATTACAGTTGCCCCTCTTTGCTTGTTCTTGTGAAACGAGGACAAAGCAAAGATCAAAAGCACTCATTTTTGACCTACTTTCTCGTCTTTGGCTTCGGAATCACGTGTTCTTCTGGAACTATCCGCTCTTCCTTAGCTGAATCCTCAGGCTCGTAAGTTCTTCCTATATAGAGCTTCGTCACCTTCCGATCTTGGAGTTATAGGCTCTTTCTAAATAGAACCCTTCACTCTGAAGCCTTGAGTTATGAGTCCCTCCTATATAGAACCTTTCATTCTGAGACGGTGCAGCTTGGAGTCCTTCCTATACAGAACTCTGCGCCTTCAACGCTGGTTTCTCCTATATAAAACCTTCTGCGTCGCTGATGTATTCTTCCGACTGGGAGTTCCTCCTATATAGAACTGCTAGTCTTCAAACCCTGGAGCTGTCAGTCCTTCCTATATAGAACTTTTCATTCTCGAGAGGCAGTGCTTGCTTGTCCTTCCTATATAGAACTCTTCGCCTTTAACGCTGATTTCTCCTATATAAAACCTTCAGCGTCACTGATGGATTTTTCCGACTGGAGTTCCTCCTATATAGAACTGCTAGTCTTCAAACCCTGGAGCCGTCAGTCCTTCCTATATAGAACTTTTGGCGTCTGAAATCTCAAAGCTACAGGTTCTTCCTATATAGAACCTTTCACCCTAAGACAATAAAGCTCGGAGCCCTTCCTATATAGAACTCTTCGCTTTCGACACAACAGGTTTTCCCTATATAAAACCTTGTGTATCATGGGTGAATTTCTTCGACTGGGAGTTCTTCCTATATAGAACTGCTAGTCTTCACCCTGGAGCTGTAAGTCCTTCCTATATAGAACTTTTAGCTTCTGAAATCTTGGAGCTACGAATTCTTCCTATATAGAATCTTTTACTCTAAGACAATAAAGCTCGGAGCCCTTCCTATATAGAACTCTTCGCCTTCAACGCTGGTTTCTCCTATATAAACCTTGTGTATCATGGGTGAATTCCTTCGACTGGGAGTTCTTCCTATATAGAACTGCTAGTCTTCACCCTGGAGCTGTAAGTCCTTCCTATATAGAACTTTCAGCTTCTGAAGCCTCGGAGCGGCGGATTCTTCCTATATAGAACCTCTCTCTGGAGCTTGAAAATATAGGCCCTTCCTATATAAAACCTTTATCTTCGAATTTGGGTTTCACACCACGATGGCTACCGATCTTCAAATTTTAGGGACTCACGCCGAAGGTGGCTGCCAAAACTTCTTCAAATTTAGGGACTCACGACGAAAATGGCTGCCAAAACTTTCTTTAAACTTTAGGGACTCACGCCGAAGGTGGCTACCAAAACTTTCTTCAAACTTTAGGGACTCAGGCCGAAGGTGGCTGTCAAAACTTTCTTCAATTTAGGGACTCATGCCGAAGGTGGCTGCCAAAACTTTCTTCAATTTAGGGACTCACGCCGAAAATGGCCGCCAAAACTTTCTTTAAACTTTAGGGACTCACGCCAAAGGTGGCTGCCAAAACTTTCTTCAAACTTTAGGGACTCACGCCGAAGGTGGCTGCCAAAACTTTCTTCAATTTAGGGACTCACGCCGAAGGTGGCTGCCAAAACTTTCTTCAAACTTTAGGGAGTCACGCCGAAGATGGCCGCCAAAACTTCTTCAAATATAGGGACTCACGCCGAAAATGGCCGCCAAAACTTCTTCAAATTTAGGGACTCACGCCGAAAATGGCCGCCAAAACTTTCTTCAAACTTTAGGGACTCATGCCGAAGGTGACTGCCAAAACTTTCTTCAAACTTTAGGGACTCACGCCGAAGGTGGCTGCCAAAACTTTCTTCAATTTAGGGACTCACGCCGAAAATGGCCGCCAAAACTTTCTTTAAACTTTAGGGACTCACGCCAAGGGTGGCTGCCAAAACTTTTTTCAAACTTTAGGGACTCACGCCGAAGTTGGCTGCCAAAACTTTCTTCAATTTAGGGACTCACGCCGAAGTTGGCTGCCAAAACTTTCTTCAGATTTAGGGACTCACGCCGAAAAAGGCCGCCAAAACTTCTTCAATGAAATCCACTTCTTAATGTTCTTTGATAATTCTTCAGGTACCTGTCCAAAATAAGCAAAAATTGACAAGCCCTTATCTATATGATGCATGCAATGTAATGGTTTCTTTCTTTTCTTTTTCCTTTTTCTTATTATTTTCTTTTTCTTTTCTTCTTTTTTTCTTTTCTTTTTTCACTTTTTCTCTTTCTTTCTCTCTTTTTCTTTAAGCCTTTTTGTTCTAAAGTCTTACACCCTGAAAGGTCGTTCCTCAGATCTCTTCATCTCTTTACTGCTTTACTGTATGCTCTTAAATCCTCATTTGAACATGCTTTTAAACCTTTTGTGCGGAAGGCTTTCTTGTCTTTAGGGTTATCACCTATCTTCATAAATGATCTTCTGGTTCTTATATTATTCTTATAAGAACCCTTGTCATCTTCTTGGCTTGGCGTTGCCCCATTCAACCATGGGCTCCACTGCTTTGAATTTTCTGGCCCATCCTATAGAGCCTTGATCTATTTCTAGTCACCAGGGTAAGCCAAAATGCTTCCATCCCCTGAGCTCATCCTTGATCTTCTCGTAGCACTTCGACGGGAACTAACTCTCGGTCCCTATGCTTTAAATCTCATCATCATTCATTTTTAAAGTAAAGTAAAAGGCAATTTACTTGTGTATATTTCAAAAAATAATGATTGCTTGAAAAGATAACAGTCATTTTGAAAATCACAACTTGGACGGGATACCAAACATTGTTTGGAACAAATGGTAAACATCTTTTTCTTTATTTTTAAGGACCAAACATTTTTTTATAAAATAATGCTTGGAGAAAACAAAACTCGACGTGTATTGCCAAACATTTTTAAAAACTAATGTTTGGGGGAAATGGTAAACATCAAAACTTTGGGAGAAAATGTCAAACCTTTTAAAACATGTTTGCCCCCAAAATATCAAACACCATAGCGCATTTGCTTCAAGTTGCCAGAGATCAACTCTAATAAAGTGCCTATTTAGAAGATCTTGACCATTGTGGAGATATATGCCAATGTATAGTTTCTTCTTGTCTAATAGGCTTTTGAGAGGAACAATCCTACCTAGTTTCTACCGCGTTTAAGGTGGCTCTCTTAATCTCACTATCTCACCATGCCCCATTCTTCTCTCATTTGGGTGTCGATCAAGCACTTCGAAGTTTGACGTTCCTTGAAGAAAAGTTAACCCTTATAGGCGGAATGGAATCTGAAGACATTCTCATTCAACTTGGATATCTATGGATGACCAGAATGGTCTTTGGGGCTTGTAATGTAGGCTTTGGTTTATGGTTAAGTGAAACAGTATTTCTGTACTTGTGTAACTTGGATATGCCCATTATTCCTTCTCTTTTTTGGATCACTCTAGACTGCCCGTTTTCGGGTTTTCACCCTAGAGTTCATTTCCTTTATTTTTATTGTATGCTGCCTTGCATTCTGGCTATATACTGATGTTCGTTTTCTGTTCAAGAATGTTTGATCCTCCAAAACTTCTCGGAACTAAGATTTCTTGAAGGACTACGAATATATTTCTGGGAATTCTTATGATTGGCACGCCCAGATGAAATGTTATTCTTGCTTTCTTTTTTCTCTCTTTTTTCTTTTTTCTTTTTTCTTTTTCACTTTTTCTCTTGGATCGCTCTAGACTGCCCATTTTTGGGTTTTCACCCTAGAGGTCACTTCCTTTAGTGTGTTTTGGTTGGATATTGATGCCAGCAGGCTCAGGTAGACTAATCTTTTTCTTCATTTTTAGGATCACTCTAGACTGCCCATTTTTGGGTTTTCACCCTAGAGGTCATTTCCTTTTTTCAAAATTGGCAATCTTCGGGCCGACTTGTCTTGACTTGGCTTCAGTTCGAGCTTCTATACTAATTTTCAAAACTGATATTTACTTGAAATGTGGATTCCTTGTGTCTCTTGCACATAGTTGAAGTCTCGTTCTTGTATTGTTTGATCTGTGTGTGAAGCATAGACTGTATTCTTCATTTCTCTCTTTTTTTTTCTTTTTTAGACTGTTCATTCTGGGTTTTTAACATTGAATCTCTTTCTTCTTATTCGAGTCTATGAATGTATCCTCGAATCAACACGGATCTATACTGGGTATTGATGCGATCTTCCGTTCGGAGTTAATTGCCTCTCTGCAGCTCTTCTGATATTTACTCGATCTGGATTGCTTCGGCCTTCTGATTACCATTTATCTTCTTTTTTGGTTTTTCGTTTGGACATATCCATGTTTTCAACCACTTTCTTCTGGTGATTTTCTGATCTTCGTATCCAATCTGTATAGTCTCATCAGTGTCTTTTGGTAAAGTAAAAGAACACCATTCATTGTCATATTCACAAATGTCCTGAGAATGCCTTCAGGGGGTAGAGGTTTAGGGTCAACTTTCGTTTCAAGGATCTTAAACGACAAGCGCCTGAGAAGATAAATTCCTAAAATGGGAACTGCCCATTGTCTAAACACTCGCCTTTGTTCCTCTGTTGGCCTAAGTAAACTAGCAGATACTCACATTTACAGTATCACCACAACATTCAATTTCTTCTAAATATATGCAACTTAGAGTTGATCTTTGGGTTTGAAGCAAATGTACTGTTGCATTCAAAATTCGAGGACCTGGTTTAGAAATGATATATACATACGTCCATTAAAAAATGCATGTATATGCATATGGGAAAACTACCCCATAAAAATAAAATGTTTAAAGAATCAAGAATGTAAAAATGCTTTTCTAAATGGAAATGTGATTTTTTAATTATAATAAACAATGATTTTTTGTTGAGAATTTCTTTGTGAAATGATGAGAAAACCGTAGGGACCTTTGGATTATCTCCAGGGTACTAACTCATTATGCCGCTTCCAAGGTAGTGTAGGCTTGCCTCTTCTCTTGTTTTTCCACCGCTGGATCAATTCTCTCGTCATGACTCCCTCATCGACCAGCTTCTTGATTTTTTTTAACGACCCCAAATTTCTTAGTGTCATGCCCCATCGCCTCAATGTTTTGAAAGTGGTACCCATTTATCTCTTTGTTTCCTTCTGCTCTTAGGCAGGTATGGTCTTTAAACTTAGGTCCCGGATTGCATGTTCGATTCTCTATCCAACTGTCATGAAGTCCTCAAAGCTGGTATTCATTTTCCCGAGCACCTTATCAAAGAAGAAATAAGAAAAATGGCATGGAATTCACTTTCCTCTTCATCTACGGGAGGCTGCACTTGGGTCGCTAAACACATACACCTCAAAGCACATTCCTTGAAGCTTTCATCAGGTTTCATCTTCGTACCCTGGAGATACTGACGACTTGGTGCTGGGTCCAAAGCATATCATATCACGGTAGGTCCTGCTAGACTGTCGGGTAAGTAGTGGATCGGTAATTTTTCAATGTAGCCCCCCATCTTTTTTGCAGAATATGGTCACACGAATCTTGGGGCATCTTTTCCTTTATTATGTGCAAATCTGGAAATCTTTGGAATCCGGAGGAATGACCAAATCGGGGCTCAAACAGAGTTTTCTTGTATTAAAGGCATCAAACTTCTTTTTCTCTCTTTTTCTCTCGAGTCCATCTTTTAACTGCTCGAATCTTGATTTTTGAGTGTGTTCAATTCTTTTATTCACGATAAAACTCTAATTGTTCTTTGGATTACCCCCCCAAAAATTTTATGCAAGGTATAAAATATGTCATGATTGTACAATGTAATGCAATGCAATGCATGAATGCAAATGCGGTGTTGATTCTCGAACAGTCCTTAAAAGACTTTCAATCAATAGAAAAATGTCTGGTTGCAAGAAATTAATAATTAATTATAGGTGACAGTTAGCTTCCTTCTGGAGATCTTGACTTCGGGAAGCAAAACCTGTGCTCCACGTCTCGACGTCGTCTTCAGGATGATGGATGACTTCGTCTTCTCTTCTTATTCTATGGACTCGTGACGTCATGATCTTTATTTTTGTGGCTTCTAAAAATGACATCAACAAGTGCAGGCATAATGCAGATAAGATCTTTTCTGGGTGCAAACGAATAATACGTCTAAACAGGGATGGATTCTATCGGTCCTAAGGGATTACTTTAAAAAAATTTAGGGTTTAAATTAAAATTCTCAAAGATTATTTGGTTTAAAAATTTCCCCATTTTTATTATCAAAAATTTTAACTTACTTAAAAATGAAACTTTTAGGTTTCTTTTTGTTATTATTATTATTCTGAAAGTTTTATGAGAGAAGAAGTTTCAAAGCAAAATAATAATATTTTTAATTTTTTCTTTTTTTTATTGAGTTAAATTAAAATCTGAGAATTTTAAAAATGGTCAAATGTGAAGATTTAAAATTGGGGTTCTGCGGCCCTGACTGAATCTTCTGTGTCGCACGTGCCTTATTGTCGTACCGTCTTCTTTCGCGATTGGTCTTTGCTCGGCCTAACTTGATACTGTAATATTATCGTTCCCGGCAAAGCAGACTTTTTCTATTTTGAAAGCCTTTTAATGAACTATTCTTGAATCAACACCATGTCATGATATGCAACATGAATGCAAATAAAGGCGTTGATTCCGCTGGTAATCACCCTTTCGAACGACTTTCATGGGAATTAAAGGGTCCAGATTACAAAAAGATCCATGTTACAAAAGGAGTCCCTATTACAAAAAGAGTCTATTACAAAGTCTTAATTACAAAATAAAGTTCTACACATAATCCCTAGCTCTACCTCCTAGCTCCTCGACAGCTCTGAGCAACTTGATAAACCTTGGTGCTTCTTCCATGTCCGGGGTTACGAAAGGTCGGAGAGCCGCGACTTCGGTAGCTAAGTCATTCACACGCCTTGCAACTCGTCGTATGTCCACCATCAGGGTCTCGTGTATATACTTTGGCACTACACGCTCGTTCGGCAAATTGTTACGTCGGATCTGTTGAGTAATCTCTGACCGATGTCACGCGACTGGATCGATGCTGTCCTTCCTAAGACACATTTTTTCCATGATGAAAGATTTTCTAATCGGGCAAACCACTTGAATCAACGCCTCTATGTAATGTGGATGAAATGATAATGCAACAAAAGTATGTGTAAAATAAAAATAAAAATAAAACACAAAAATGAGTTAGTACCGGATAAAAATAATAAATACATAAATAAAAGGACAAATAAAATAAAATAAGGTAAACAAACAAAAAACCCTATTTATCCCGTCTAAAACACCTAAGGTTATCCGCATGGCTCTAAAGGGGTGGGTTTTTATATGTTCTCTACATACAGTCTTGGTTCTAGGAGGTACCCGAATTGTCCTTGCTGTCCTCTACTAAGAGTAGCAAGGCCCCCGATCATCACCCATTATAGGCTACTTTCAACCGAGTTCAATTCAGGAGGACCCATTCGCTTATGCCCGTACGAAGGAACGTTATCCTTACGAAAGCATAAGGTACTCGAGCCCCGAAGGTACTTGCTAGGCCCATACGGGAGAACGATATCTCCACGAAAGCATTAGCGTTTTCCCCCCACTTAAAAAAACGGGTTTATATGCCATATTTTAAATGCGTTAAAATAAACGCGCAATTATAACCGAATGTTAATTTAATAGTCACTTTAACCCGGAATTTCTAATATTAATAAAACGATAATTATTTTAAAAGCTTCACTCTCATTTGTTTTTGAAAAACAAAAAATTATCCCCAGCGGAGTCGCCATCTGTAGCGATGTCCTTTTTCGCTAAAAACGTGGGTTTTCGAAGTGTTTTTGAAAGGTATTTGTAATTTTTTGGATATAAAATATTTATTCCGTGGGGTTTTTAAAAAACCACATTTTTTAAAAAAATTGGAGTCGCCACCGGCCACTTAGGTAGGCCGGACACCATAAAACCAGAGATTCAAAAATATTGGGTTCGGGAGTCGGTTACGGATGGGGAAGGATTAGCACCCCCACACCGCCCAAAATTGGTACTTTAATAATTACCGCTTTATTAATATTGAATTTTCCGGGTTAAAGTGACGATTAGTTTAAAATTCGGTCATAATTGCGAATAAATTTTAAGGGCCCCGTTATCCGAGAGTAAATGCCCAACCACTATCACTACGCCTGATACTGGCCCCGTTTACGCTCGGATAAAAGGACACCGCATTAACAATTTATATCTCGATATGCAATCTTAGTGGCAAAAATATAAAACATGGCAGATAATTTAAAGACAGTAAATATTCACATAACATAATACTAATCTAACATAAAACGCTAAACTAAAACATACATATTAATCTAACTCATAAATAAAAACATATCTAGCATAAACAAAATACTAATATTCATAAATATTAATCTAACATAAAAACAAATTCAACATAAAATACTATTCTAAAACATACATACATAAATATTAATCTAACTCATAAATAAAAACATATCTAACATAAATAAAATATTAATATAAAACACAAATTTAAAACATATTAAATATTAATCTAAAACATAAACATAAAAAATAAGACTACAATTTTAAAATAACTAATACTTCATTAAATTATAAAAATTACAACACTAATAAAAAAGGGAAGAAAATATACCTAACTAGGAGCTCGAATGACGAACCCCGACTGAACCCCACCGAGATCTACCGTGACCCCTCCAAAAATATTAACTAGATCGGACCTAAAATAGGACCCCGATCGAATGTTGGATCGAACCAACTGGGGTCGAGGGCACTGCCCCCAACCCCGGCCAGCCTTGCGGCCGGCCATGCCCCACGATTTGGGGTGCCAATTTGGCAATTTTGGCGTGCCAATTCCCCTTCAATTTTTGGGCGTGAATTTCCCCTGCCCCATGCCTTGTATTTATAGACATGGGGTGAGTAATTGGGGTGACGTGGCCTTTGCAGAGCCACTCAAATTTCTTTTTTTTTATTATTATTTTTTAATTTTTTTGATTTTTTATATTAATAATTTTACTATTATAATAACACTAATAACACTAAAACCCGGTCAAAAATAAGTGATTACAACAATGTGTTCCATGTATCAATGCTTCTTGGTTATTGATCTAATCCCTCTCATATTTTAGAACCTGAAGAGGTGGACCTCAACCCGAATTTAACATACGAAGAGGAACCAATCCAAATCTTATATCGTGAAGTTGAAAGACTCTGTTTCAAGTCTATTTCTCTTGTTAAGGTCTTGTGGAGGAACCACAAGGTCGAAGCTACCTGGGAACCCAAACCAGTTATGAAAGACCTATATCCTCATCTGTTCTCCTTAGGTAAATTTGAGGACGAATTTTCTTTTAGGGGAGAATTGTAATACCCGAAAACATGTCCCGAAAGTATGTTACCATTTCATATATGACTTAAATTGATCTAAATATACTTGGATTAAATAAAATGGAATAGATTAAGGACCAAAACGAAAGCTTGAAAAGAAGGCTAGCTAAAATTGAAAGGTCAAACCGAATACCTTGAAATATATTGATTGCATGTAAAGTTAGGAATAATTAAAGGGCATATACACATGTCACTTATGAGAATGAACATGTGTAGGTGGGAACAGCCAGGTGGGGAGAACAATCAAGAAATTGTTCTCATCTTCTTTTTTTGGCCGAAATCTCCAATAGAAGAGAAAAAAAGAAAGTTGTTTCCATAGCTTTAGAATCGTGAAGAGGAAGCTTTAATTTAGCTCAATTTTTGGGGATTAATTCAAATAGCTTAAGGAGGAAGGTGAAATGTTCTTTCCTTCACCTTAAATTCCATTAAATTTGAGAGCTCTTCCTTGAAGCATGTATCATTAGTTTAGATTGAAGATCAAATTTAGTTAATAGAACTTTAAGAGTTGTTCGAGTGTGGTGCTTGATAATCTTGCCCTATTTCTGTATATTGAAGTCTCTAGTAGACTGTTTTGGACATTGAATGAACGTAAATGCATGAGCGATGGACTGTCCTAGGTATATATATGTATAGATGAAAATTGGACTGCTATGGCAGGTTAGAAAAGCATGTTAGACTGTGTGAGTGTAAATAAGTATATATATATATGAATTATGGATAGTTTTGAGCATGTAATTGAATATAATATAAACTAGACAGTATTGCAATCACCTGAACAATTGTGGATTGATTCGAACATGAATTTGATCATATATGAACATAGGACAAAATTGCATTCATACGAACTCCAGATGACTATTTTGTTCTTGAATTTGAATATATATATATATATATATATATATATAAATGAAAGAAGGACAACATTTCGATTACTTGAACAAATATAGACTCTTATGAGTTTGTATATGTGTGATTAGGTCTAAAGAACTATTGTATAACCATATAAATCTATTAGGGATTATTTTGGAATGTTTGTAGACATCGTGGATTGTTTTATGCAAATATGATTGTACTTCAATGAACTAAGGACTGTTTTGAATGTTTATAAATGACCCAGACTGTTTGTAATTAAATAATTATATACCTATGAATTGAGTACTATTTTATATACATACGAAAGTACATAGGGCTTCTTTGATGTGTATAAGTATGTTTGCCATGTAAGGGCTGTTTTGTATGAATGAATTCTAATAAATGAATAAACCTTTGTAATGTTAGACCAAGAAGATATCGAAGGGCTAAGAACTAAAGTGGATCAACCAACGGATAAACAAAAAAGGATCGTAATTCATGAACAAAACTAGCTCAGAACGAACTATGAGTGTAGTTTAAGTCTCGGGATAGGCTAGTAACCTTCTCGAGCATCCCTTGTTGATTTTAGTTACATTGATTTATCTTGAATTATGTTGTGAATAAGCAAGCTTGGATGAGCGGTAGGTCACTCTAAATTATGTTTGATAGGTGTAATTCTTATTCATGTTCATTTCTATGTAAACTTGATAACATGCCTAATTGGGAACTGTACATGATACATGTTGGAAGTAATCTAGGCTATGATTTCATTCGATTAAAATAAATGATACAATGAGAAGTTTACATGAGGTGAATACCTACCCAAATTGAAAAAAGGGTAATATGCTTATTGATTTGATATCATGATAAGGAGCTATGCTCACTTTGTTCTCAATAAGAGATGATAAATGTGAACGCCTTTGTTTCGAGTCAGTCTTAGGTATAAATGGCATGCCATAGAGTCTATAGAGCTCATGTTTGGGGTGGACTAGGGTCTTGGACTACGGTCCTTATTTGGGGATAGTAAGAGGGATGTTTTGTCGTCATGTGGCGAAAGTAGGAGGGATTGACTGGTACTACGAGTATCATTTTATTTGGGGACAGTTGGTTGGGGATTCGTGTACCTAGGCTGATATTCCATTCACAAGGCTATTCTAATAAGGAAATATGGAAACTTATAAGCTAAGTAATGAAGAATTGTAATAACCTGAATAACAAGTAATAAGTCACTATTATGAGTTAAGTGATTCTTGGGGAATAATACATATTTCCAATGTTATCATGCTTATATATATGCATTAAATACTCTTGGGAATGAAATGTTTACATCTCTTGTATTGTTTGGATTTTCCATGCTTATAGATAAGCTTTGTTCGAATGATTTACCTTGACCAATCTTGTGCTTGTTCAAGTTTGTGAGATCTTGACTTAAGTTTTGTAGTGAAAGGTTAACTTGTTTGCTTATTGCTATTAAGTAATCTTAACTACCTCACTAAGTGGATACTTACAATCCCTTTCACTACATTTCAGGATTATCTTGTAAGCACATCCCTTCTTGGAGCTTGGTTAGATCGCAAGAACTACTTAAGTGTATGCAATATCACTTTTTGTAACTCCTAGAGTGGTGGCACAAAGTTTAATTTAGATTCATGTAGTTCATCTTTTGGCATGTATAACTTATATGCTATAAGTTTGTAAGGCTTATATATATTTTGGATGATTGGTTGCTAGATGATGATCATAGATGATATTGGATAATCTAGTAGATGCTAGAGGCATGATTATGGTAAATTGATTACAAAAGCTTAATATGTTGGATGGATGAATACTTTGCTTGCTAAGTAGGTTAAATTTGATGTAGAGATGTTTTGGTTGCAAAGATGGTTTAACATTGGTTAAGTTTATAAGAGCTTGATTGTGAAAAACATAGGCGTCAAGTGTAGTAGGGATGAATTATGCACATGTTTAATCAACCTAGAAAATTTATTTACTTGTTTATCAATTGGTAATCTATGTGATAGATTAGAGCTTAATATGAATTAGATTAAGATAAATTAGCTATGTCTTGAATATGTAGTAATAAACCCTAAGTTAAACTTGTTTCTTGACAAGGAAGTTATTCTCGTAAGGCGTTAGATCACTTAATTACTAATCTAAAAAGGTAGGTTATAGGAAAATAGAATATTTTCTTAATCTTTCCTCTTGATTTGAGATTGTTTGTATACTAAATTGTGAATCAAGATAGTCTTTTGTTTAGTCTTTAACACTCTAGGCTTGGTTTACTCCTAAGCCAGGTTTAGGGTGTTTCACCACTGATCATCCTTGTATAACATAACTCACTCAAATATTAAGTCACAGATCAATAGTTAACAGACCTCTCTCGAATAACTCTTACAATTAACTATGCATTAAGAACATGAACACAATAGAAAAAGATGAAAACAACTAAAGCATTGAAATAGAATAATCAAAACATAAAACTCTGGGATGAAATAATCCCAACTAAATGGTTTAGCTCATGTTTGAGAATAAAACAACCACAATTAAAGGTATATAGTACGACCGTTTATCAAGCAAAAAGGAAAGAAGGTAAGCGTTCTCGACAAAACTCCCTCCGTACCGTCCAACTGTGCTGAAGGCCTCCTCTCTATTGCCTCTATCAGTGGCATCGTTCATTGAGGAGAATCGTCTAGCTTCACCTTGGTGGTTCTTCGCAAGCTCAGACTAGGACTATCGTCTAAATCGTGCTCTCTTTTGAAGTAGCGTCCAAGTCTCTCTTATATAGGCAGTGAAACTAGGGTTTCAGTACTCTAAAGTTTGCGTGGCTTCATTAAAGAAAAGCTATTAGTTTCCCGCTTCATTAAATTTTGTATATATGGGAGAAAGTCCACGTGGGTAAAGATAGATTTTTCTCCAACTCTTCATGCCTTGTTAGTTCCAGCCATGCGATTTGCTCCTCTCTAGCTCCAGCATCCATCAGCATCCTGCACATACACCATAAAACACCACCTTTCCCGTGAAAAGCACCAATATATATGACATTTAAGCACATGTGGGGTAACTCCCTATCTATATGCAAATATGTACAATCTAACCTAAATGCAAACTAAATGAACAAGAAAACATGCAAAAGATAAAGAATAAGGGCATCTAATATAGGTCAATTAAGCACTCGTCAAATACCCCAAACTTGAACTGTTTCTTGTCCTCAAGCGATGCAAAATGGAAACAAAAAATAAAAATAAAATAGAAAATAAGAACAATAAACAACCCATAAGTCCTAAGGTTCCACTAAGATATGATTACAGTGATTCCAAGTTATGCTACAATAGAAATTCATTTCTCAGTTATGTTGAAGATGAGAAATGGCATTAGAGCTTACAGTTTTATTCAAAAAGATTAAATTCATTGTAAGTGTAGTGTGTGCTCAGTTACATGCATCCATCACTTAATAGCCTTAGAGAAGCTTAAGGATTGCTTTCTTTTTTCTGCCTTGGCATATTGTTTTTCCTTTTTCAGTACATTTTTACTCACTGTTCATTTTACGTTTGAAAATTGTATCCTTGAGGCTTCAACTTATCACCCTAACCCTTTGGTACCTAAAAATGGAGTGGAGCAAACAACCCGTCCCAGAGCCCTACGAGGAGTGTCATCCTATGAAGACTTTCATTTACCCTTTGTTTTTACTATCATTCCTACCATTCAAAATTAAATGGAGCAAACAAAACTCACCTAGTTTAGTAAGATATCAAGATGCATAGAAAAATGTCCCTTAACATTTTGTTTAAATTATCAAGTCTTAATTTATTTTCCTGATTTTTAGGGAGTTTTTAGCCTTTGTTTTGATTCATTGAGCATTTAAGTTAATTTTATTTTGATTCATGCTTTGGCATTAGAAAGTCAACTTAGAGCACCCCTAAGGTTTCTTCAGTGTTAGATTGCATACAATTAGTTGTTTTAAGGGCTACAACAGATTTATCATTAAGTTCAAAACTTGAAAGCTCTTAAAAGCTTGAAAAACATCAACATAGATTCATCATAGGAAGTCATGATCAATGCGACAGCAGGATCATAATCAATTGAATCATAGCAAAAGGAACCTATTGGGCATATTAGGTTAATTGCAGTTCTATTTTTTTAATTTTTTAATTTTACCTAAATCTAACTATATATATATATGGGTATGTACTCCCCAAACTTGAGAAGAGCATTGTCCCCAATGCAAAAAGGTTTTAAGATAAAGTGAGGGAATCAAGAGTGGAAATGCAATTTAAATATGTTTCTCTCATTCTTGCTCCACTTGGGTGTAGTATTCTTGAACTCATGAGACGTTGATGTAGCTGGGTAGCTGAATGAATGTGTTCCACATATGCTTCCGGAGCACATAGAGCAAGTGAGGGTCAAATTGTTCTACATACGTGGTAGTGAACTATCAACTTTGCTAACGCTTCGCAAAAGAGTGGGAATGCAATGTAAATATGTAAAAAATAATGCCAAGTATAGGTCTTTTTGCGTGCAAGCATACACTGCCAGCAAGAAATACAACAGTAAGTGGAGTATCATATCTACAGGGATTGACCAAAAATTTAATTGTTTTAATGGTTTACTTGTTGAGGGAATCAAGGATGTTAGATTGATTAGAAGTTTGTTTTAGAAAGTAGCTTACAGGAATGTAATGAAAGTAAAAATAGTTTGGCAAGAGGAAATATTCAAATGAGTGATAAGAGTTGGCAAGGGATGTCTGGTTTTTAGGCTAGCTAAGCCAGCTATTAATAATGTCATGCCTTGGGTTTATTGCTGAGCAGATTCAAGGGTGGCATTGCCTCTATAGATGGCAATACCCTAAGTTAACCATCTTAAAACCCCTATATGTTTATAGTGAAGTTTTTCATTAATTAACTTGATTAAGTTTCATTCTATACTCATAAGGGGTAGATTCACTTCCGAAGTAAGCTCATCTACTTGAACATTTTCTGTCGAAGCTTCTCTCCTTAGTATATAGCAACTAATCGTTACCCCTCAAGTCTGTTAAGATATTAAGGAATAATAAGCAAACAATGCCAATTGTCGTATGGCAAAGAATTTAGAAAAAGAAAGTACTAGCCGGATAGAAAACTATGGAAAGGCATTTTAATTATTAGAAACCAAATGTAAATAAATCGTTAAACGCAAATATCCCCAACCAAATGTAAAAATCTTAGTACATGGTTGGGGGTTCCATCCACAAAATATTATTGTATCTCAACATCATCACTTTAATAAAAATAAAACTAAGAAAACGAGCAAGAAGGAGATCCGTCAATGCAACACTTCAAATTCTCTAGAGCTCTTTGTCAAAGATAGTCGAACAACACAATCTCTAGTTTCCTCTTCCACGACGGTTCTCTTTTCTCAAGTTGTTTGATCACTTCCTTTAAATAGGCACGCATGGATAACACTAGAGTGGGTTTGAATTTGAAATTTGATTTCACACTTAGGATAAAGCGCGCTATCCTCTTATCTCCATTTGAATTTTAGGGCTAACGTGTATTGGGTTTAACAGCTACTTTGACCGGGCATCAGACTTCACTTTTTTGCCAACCGAGCTTGGCAGTCTTTGGTCCAACTTTTCCAACTACAACTGGCAATTCTCTTCTTCTTTTCGGCTTCCTACTCTTGCGCTGCTCTACCAAGCTTGCCCTGCTCCTAACCTGCATCAATGCCAGTAAAACAACCCTTCACACTGGCATAATACAAACTCCCCCACTCCTTATGAAAATGCATGATTTTAACAATGTAGACTCTCTAGAAGAAGTGTATTATGAATGCTAGCAAAAGGGGCAAAATGTATGTATTAGTAAAACAGTGCCAAGAGTCTTTTGCGAGCAAGTATACACGGTCTGAAAGTAATACAATAGTTAAACTAAGTATCGATCCCACAGAGATTGAATTGGACTTCGATTGTCTGATTGTTACTTGCCTTAGAAGAAAAGATGTTTGTTTTGAAGATTGTTTTGGAACTAATAAAAAGAAGAGAAACAAAAATAAAGTGAAACGTTGGCAAGCAAAGCGTTCTTAATGAATGAAGAGTGTTGGCAGGGAATTCCTAGGTTTAAAGTTGTCTATGCTAGCCTTTGTTGGCAAATTGTCTTGGCATTGTTTGCCGAGCAGATTCAACATTAACAATGTCTCTCTCAATGGTCATTGCCCTAAGTCGACTATGTAAAAACCCATATATTTCTATAGTGAATGTTTTTATATGCACTGAGTTGATTAAGAACCAATCTATACTCCTAGGGGTAGATATCACTTCCGAAGTAAGTTCATCTACTTGAACGAATTCTCTCGAAGCTTCTTTCCCTAGTATTCAACCACTTAGTCGTTGCCACCCCAAGTTTGTTAAAATTTTGAGGGACAATAGGCTAACTATGTTAGCTCTTGCTTGGTAGAGTACTTAGGAAAAATTTAAGTATGCTGAATAGAAAAACTTTTGCCCAAACAGAATTGTCATTAAAAAACTAAGGCATCAAATTAACGTTTAAACTAAACATCCCCCACCAACTATGAAATTCGTTCATGGTGAGGGGTTTAACCATAAAAACCATAACCGTTTTCAAATACATCATCATAAAAACAAAATCAAAAACACTTAAAACAAGAGAATGGACGAGAGGGGTCTCTCGATACAACCCTTAAATCCAAGCTCTCGGCCAAGTGGTTTAACCACCCTTCCTTGGTGTAGCTTATCAAGCTAGGGCTGACATCATCATGCTGATGTTGCCTTGGTACACAAGCTTGGCATGTTTTTGCCAACATATCTTGGCATCGCCTTATCTACTATTTTCTTGGAGGTTGGTCCATTTGTGACCTTTTAGGAGCTTGATCATGTTCTATTTTTTATGGTTTAATAGCATCTTGGCATGGCATCAAGTCCACTTCTCTGCCAACAAGTGCTTGGCACTATCTGGTCCTTTTGTGCCAACATCACTTGGCATTCTCATTGGCTAATCCTATGCCAAACCTACAAAATAGCCACAAAAACAACCCTTCACACTGGCATAGACAAAAAACTAAACTCCTTATGCAAATGCATGATTCTAACAACCTAATGCAACTAAATGTACTTAAAAACAAGCAAGAGTAATGTCAAATTGGCATTAAAAATAGTACTTTTGGAGAGGTAACACACCCCCAAACCTAACTCAATGTATGTCCTCAAGTAATAGAAACAAAGAAAATAAAATAAAAACCGTGAAAAAGTTACCTCGACAAAATTTTGGTTGGAATGCCAATAGATGCTGACAAGCAGGATTTGGCTCTTTTTCTATCCTTAGTATCCTATTGCAATAATGCCAAGCAAGTAGTAATTCAAGTGCAACAATATAACTCTTGTCTACGTTCATGAAGAGTGCATGATGTGTAGGCAATATGCATCCAATATCCTTTCACTCCCTTAGCCAATTTTACTACCTAAACTCAGATAATTTTTTCCTTTGTTTTTCTTTCTTGTCGAGGGTTCTGTTGGCATTAATTTAAGCTTGCTTCGTGACACTGTTTAGCGTGAGTGATAAGAGGGAGCATACCACGAATCCCCACCTTATTCCAGACATCACTAGGCTTTCTCTTTAACTCATACGCTAGGGTTTTGGACTTGAGAACTAAGAGGGAGCAAACCACAAAGCCCTAAGTAACTTATTATCTCTAGATAAATGAGAGTTTTTTTATTGCCTTGGCAGAAATTGCTGCCTTATTAGTTTATTTTTACCCTGGCATCATTTTTCATTTTTTTTAAATCTAAGCATAGTTTCAAATAGTATAAATTTTCTTGGGAACTAGATACATATCACGTGTTAAGTGTAAATTCAATTCCCTAAACTAGAGATCAATTGCCAAGCAATCTTAGCATACTACCTTGCTAGCATGGCATGACAACTAAACATTAAAATTTCCTCATTGGACAGAAACCTAGATCAAATAAAACTTGCCTAACAAATGTTACCATCCTTCAAAATTAAGTTAAGGCAAAATTTTCTTTTTCTCTTTTTAACAGTTCGGCATGCAACTAACTATATGACCTATATGGCATGGCAAGCAAAAATGCAAAAATTTAGACATGGAATGCATGGCGTGGCATAAATGTGAGGAAATGCACACCCCCAAACCCAAGATGTGCATTGTGCTCAATGCATTGAACAACACATATATAAAATAATAGTAAAATAAAATACATGCTCATATGAATGCAATAAGATGAAATGCAAATGAGTTTAAATAGAAGATGACTCCCCTTCGGAGACTTCCTCTCGTGTGACACGGGTCTTCCATTAGACAAAGTTGCCACGGTCGGGAGCTTTGTGCTTGATTCTGGTCATTGGTGGTTTTGCAACAGTGGAGGCTCCAACTTCCTCCTTTTTCTTGGCAGGTTCAACTAGCTTAGCTTTGGGTGTTTTAACAAGGATTTCCTCTGATTCAGATGAGGAATCGGTGTTGGCAGATTCAACTTGCACCAGGGACACAAGCATTGTGGCATTGGATTTGGAACTGCTGGACTAGATGGCACAACTAGACTAACTGAACTGGCTGGACTGGCTAGCATTGTTGGATTGTCTGGACTAGCTAACATGGTATCTTCATTGGTAGAGGGCTCGACAAGGAAAACTAGGAATGGTGGCACCACTTCAGGGGGTAGTTTATCAAGCACCTCCCTGATAATAGCGTTCCTCTCCATGGTGTAATGCCTCATCTTAGCATTAAGGTCCTAAAATGCCTCTAGCTTTTAGAGAATAATCTCCTGGCGATGGTAGACTTGGGACAGTACTGCCAATGAACTAATTGGCATGGTCTCTGGAACACTACCTGGCTCTGCCTTTGGCTTTGGCATGGTAGCTTTAACCTTTCCCTTGCCCTTTTCCTTTGGCTCAACAGTCGTTAGGTTTTCCATATGGCAGTCGTGATTGTCGGTCCCTTTATAAGCTGGCCTCGATCTTCATCAAGTCTAGGCACCTCATGGTGCAAGAAAATGTTAGAAATAAGCAAAGGAAAAAGCAAGTTGCCTTTACCTTTCGCAGCGCACTTATAAGTCTCATCGATGATGATTTTTCCAATATTGATCTTGTGTCCTTTGACAATGGAGTGCAACAAAATCAGCCTCTCTTCCAAGACGGTCTCATTGTGAGATGTAGGCAATAGATTTGCCTTCATGAAGTGATTCTAGCCGTGCATCTCTGGCTTCAACACCAACCTCTTCACCGTCCGATGGCCTATCGATGAAACTGTCCAAATTGTGCTAGGCTCACACAAGTCTATCAATAGTTTCTTGCATTTGGCAGCGGTCATGGATTCATCATAGTCAAACTGCTCATCTCCTATGTCATTTAAAGAAAATAGTGAGTTAACATACCCTTCATCAAAATGTACGCATTTACCTCGAATCATCAAGAATAGAGAATCTTTTGTCACAAGATGTGTATAAAATTCTTGCACGATGGTGGTGTAGATCTCCCCTTTCTGTTGGTAGAATGAACTCTACTTGTGAATATCAACAATAGCCATGAACTCCGGTGGGATTCCAACAGTGGTGTCGGTTTGGAAGTCGAAGTGCTTCTTGTACAAGAATGATCTTGAGGCAAAGCTCGTTTCAAACTTCTTACGGATTTCTTCATTGAAGAATCGTTTGAAGGGGGTAGATGAAGATGCCATGGAGATGAAAAGAAGATTTGAATCAGTTTGAAAGGAGGAAAAAATAAGGTTTGAATCTTGCTTGAGAAAAGAAAGAGAATGAGAAAATTGTTTCTTGAGAAATCATGTAAGGTAAAGAAGATGAAAGATGGAGTGTTTAAGGGGTTTTAATGATGATAGTTGATTAAATAGGGGGATAATGATGGAGATTCATGAGTTTTTATTGGAAAGGATTTTGAAGTGATAAGGTGGAGTGATAAGCTTAAAGTGATAAGGATTGGGTAAGAATTTGAGTTGATAGGATAAATATGGTGGATTTAATTCTAACCTAACTTGGGCGGCTAGGATTTAAATCTTCAAGAAAATTGTTTTCTCATCCAATCAAATTAGGTTTCTCTCTTCCTTCTTTATCACGTAAACCGACGCATGCTAGGAAGCATTGGCATTATGCATGGCATTGCCCTTGGCAAGCATGCTGGCTGGTAGTGCTCATGGCAACATTTTTGGTAATGTTCTTGGCATCAATTGTGCATACACTTAAAAGAAACTTTTCAACACAACAAAAAAATAAAACTGAAAAAGCAACAAAAAGAAAAACAGAACTTGAATCCTAAAACGAACAAAAACAAATATTCTAATATTTACAATGAGTTCAGACCTGATGATGTTTTATGTTAACTCTCCCAAGAGGATCACCTCCTTGGCATTGTTTCGCTTACCTTCCATGTAGTGCTTTAGACGTTGACCATTCACCTTGAAAATTTCTCCCGTCCTTAAGTTCTTAATGTCTATATCCCCATGGGCATATGGTTTAACAACTTCATAAGGACCCATCCATCTTGATTTGAGTTTACCTGGAAATAGTTTAAGTCAGGAATTAAACAAAAGAACATGTTGGCCTATTTCAAATTACCTTGGCATTATCCTACTATCATGCCAACATTTTGCCTTCTCCTTGTAGATCCTAGCATTCTCATAGGCATGTGTCCTAAATTCCTCCAATTCATTAAGGTCGAGTAACCTCTTTTCTCCAGCAACTCTCCATGCCATGTCAAGTTTTTGATGGCCCAGTAGGTTTTATGTTCAAGTTCAACGGGTAGATGACATGGTTTACCAAAAACAAGTCTAAACGGTGAAGTACCAAAAGAAGTTTTGAAGGTAGTTCTATAAGCTCACATGGATTCATCCAGTCTCAAGGACCAGTCTTTCATTGTTGGATTTACAGTCTTCTCTTGAATGTTCTTAATCTCCTTGTTTGGAATCTCAGCTTGCCTATTTGTCTATGGATAGTATGCTGTGAATATTCTTTGTTGTATACCATATCTGAACAAAGCTTTAGAGATTAGATTACATTTAAAATGAGTACCCTCGTAATGAATCATTGCTCTAGGGGCACCAAATATGGTAAAAATATGTTTGTGAAAAAAATTGGCAATGACATTGGCATCATTTGTTGGCAGGGCAACAACCTCTATCCACTTAGATACATAGTCAGTATCCACAAGAATATATACATTACCGAATGATGTAAGAAAATGACCCATAAAGTCTATCCCCCATACATCAAATAAATCCACAGCATAATATTTTGAAGTGGTAGTTGGTGTCAATCGGAGATGTTTCCTGTTCGTTGGTATCGGTCACATGCCTTGGCATATTCATGGGCATCCTTATATAAAGTCGGCCAAAAGAATCCAAATTGCAACACCTTGGTAGCAATCTTCATTCCCGCAAAGTGTCCTCTATATGGTGCAACATGGCACAAATGTAATATGCTATGTTGTTCATCCTCGGGCACACAGCGACGCATCACTTGGTCAGCACATTGTTTGAACAATATTGGCTCATCCCAATAGTATTGCCTAACTTATCAAATGAATCGTTTCTTGGCATTATATGCCATGTATGGTGGAAGAATGTTACTTACCAGGTAGTTGACAATGTCAGCGTACCATGGCATAGCATTAACTGCAAGCAAATATTCGTCGGGAAATTCATCTCTAATAACTTTAGTCTTACCATCTTCAATGTGATGCTCTAAACGTGAAAGGTGGTCAGCTACTAAGTTTTCACTACCTTTCATGTCTCTGATCTCTAGGTCAAATTCATGAAGTAAGAGCATCCATCCGATTAATCTAAGCTTGGCAACCTTCTTTGCCAAGAGATACTTCAATGCCAAATGATCTGAATAAACCACAACCTTGTTACCAATTAAATAAGATATAAATTTGTCAAGAGCAAATACATTAACAAGAAATTCTTTCTCGATTGTAGAGTAATTAAGTTGTGTTTAATTCAAGGTTCTACTGGCATAGTAGATGGCATGGAAAATCTTGCCATGCCGCTGTCCCAAAACTGCTCCGACGGTATAGTCACTAGTATCGCACATGAGCTCAAAGGGCTCATTCCAATTCGGTGCTATGACTATAGGGGCATTAATCAATTTCTCTTTAAGTTCCTAAAATGCTCTCAAACAAGAATCTTCAAATGAAAAAGTGGCATTATGTTCCAACAACAAGCATAAAGGTTTAGCAGTTTTTGAAAAATCTTTAATAAATTGTCGATAAAAACTGGCATGACCTGAAAAACTCCTTATACCTTTAACCTTCGTCGGAGGTGGCAGTTGCTTGATTACCTCCACTTTGGCTTGATCAACTTATAGTCCTCTCTTAGTCACCCTATGAATGAGAACAATGCCCTCCTTCACCACGAAGTCGCATTTCTCCCAGTTCAACACTAGGTTTGTCTCGATGCATCTCTTTAAGACTTGCTCCAAACAATGGATGCATTCCTCAAATGTTTTATTAAACAATGAGAAATCATATGTTGCGCGTAATAATTGCTCCACAATTGTGCAAGTGTACACATCACAAGTTATAGTATAAAAGATATCGTCTCCACAAGGATTGGTGCCACTTCAAGAATCTAGTCTCTTGCACTGTAAAAGTAAAAGAACACAAGTAGAAGATTGTAGGAGTTTTAACTAACAACTAAACTAGAAAGCAATAAAGTAAAAGAAGATGTAATCAAATGACAGAGAGTAGGCCAGGTTATCATGAGTTGAGGTGTGATAGTCAGAAGGATCGTCTTGGTAAAAGAGTGCAATGGCAACTTAGTTGTCGTGGCAACTAACATAGTTGGGTTGCCTGGGCAACTAGTATAACGGTTTCTTGGGCAATTGACTGGGCAACTGCTCGGGCAAACTGGGCGGCAACCTTCAAGGTTCGGCATAGCGTTCTTCAATGGTTTCTTCTTATCCCTAAGTCAAAACTCTAGCTAATTGTGCATACCTTGACAATACATCCCTGCGTGAATCAAGGGTGAAGAACAACCAATCTTGCACTCCTCTTAGCCGTTGAAATCCTTAAACTTATTCCTAAGCCGAATTAATCTTCACCATCTATAGATTGAATAAAGACCATACTCATTTGTTTCTTGAATCTAACTCTCCTGATATTAGATAAATAGATAGATTTACGAGATCGTCTCCAAATTCACTCGCAAACAAGAATAAAAGTCAAGAATGAGTAAACCTTGAATTGAAAGTGCAAACTCTATTACGTAAACAAAATCCAACCGTTTCTCACGACCACAAAACACAATAACCTTAGCCAAATAGATTTAGTTCATGGCTAGGTTCCAAAGAAACACAAAACAAAGTTCTCCTAACATAAACCTAATCGAACAAGAAAGATAAAGATGAAGATGTTTGAAACTTCTTGTTGACTTCTCTCCCCTCTTGCACCTCATGGAGTTGACGGCTTGGTCCTCTATTTATAGGGCTAGGTCAAAGTCTTTCTTGAGGAGGAAGTTAAGATGGAATTAAATACTTTTAAAGAATATAATTCTTTATTATATTTAAATTCCTTCTAGATCTTCTCCAATCTTCTTAGGATTTAGTCTCTCTTTAACCTCTTCACGGAAATCCAACTCCTTTTGGATTTATCTTTGCTCCAGGTCATACTGGGCTTATCCAGTCATCAATTTTGGTTGCCATATCATCTTATCCATTGTCGACAATAGCCCTGGCAACTAGCTCGGCATATCCTTCATGCACTGCCCTAGCAACAGTGTCGGCATCTCCTTCTTGTATTGCCTTGGCAACTGGTTCCAGCCTTGCTTTGACAACTGATTCTACACACACAAAAATAACTATCGGCAGCACCCTTTTCAAATAAAATTAAGAAAAATATGAAATCAAGCTTGTCTACCAAGGAAACAATGCAAACATGCATGAATGGCTAATAATGCAACTAATATAAGCCTAAGTCTAGCAATAATATGAGTAGAAAGGGTGAATAAAATAGTACTTTTGGACACTTAACACGTCCCTAAACTCGAACTATTGCTTGTCCTCAAGTAATGAAAACTAATAATTACCCGCCAAGACTTCAATTTTCACAAACTTAGCTTCAAACTTGATTTCAATCCTCAGAATCGTGGCACAAAGTATGATTGCCTTTTCATTTTTTGGACAACTTAGGAGTTACTCAGAATCAAACTATAATGCTTGTGAGTGTGTGCGGAGTTGTGTGCAAGTTGATTTTTCAGATTCTATGTGAACTAGAGGTTTTCAAATTACTTCATTGGGTTCTTTTAGAGCCGGTTTCGGGCACCTCTAGCGATCAATTTTTAGCATATACTAGAGCCAGTTTCGGGCACCTCTAGCATTCATCCAATTTTTATTTTAATCCCCTAATTTTTTAACTATCAACCTAAGTTCGCTACAATTCCTTAAATAAATCAAGCCACAACAGTGTTTCATCAAGTTTAGTATCATAGTAGGATTCTAAATGTTTCCATGGTTATCCTAGAATAAAAAGTTCTATCAATTAAGTACATTGGTAATGTCATCATCAGATATTCATCAAATCTAGGCAATTATTGTTCCAACTAAAGGCATGGCAAGCAATTTATGTATCCTATATGCAATACTTAAGATGAATGCAACTAAACATGACAACTAACTAGTAACAATCCCCCCAAAACTCGAGTGAGGCATTGTCCTCAATTCATGCAAAGGAAAGAAAAATAAAAAGAAAAATAAAATGAAAACGATAACTTACTCCGAGAGCTCGTCGTCGTGGATGATTAGTTTCCTTTTGGCCAGTGTCTTGATTCTTTTTCTTGAACGCGGTGGTTGCTTCATTGTTGCCAATGGTGGAACCGATCCTCGTATGGGTGTGTCCTCATCGTCCTCTTCCTCAATCTCATTTGCTTTTTGTTTGGGCTTGGAGGATTCGACTGGTGTGGTCTTTGTTGGTGCAATAGAGGACTCGTCTGAATCTAAAAAATCTAAAAATGATTCAGTACGAGTTGGTTCGGGCATAGGTGCTTTACCTTTGTCTTTTGTAGTGGTTGTCAGGGTGTCTTCAGTCTCAGTTGCCGCGGCATCTTCAGTGTGGGTTGCCGTGGCAACTGCTGGGGCAGGTGCTGTGTGTGTTGCCGTGGCATCATCTGTTCTGGTTGCTGTGTCAATAATGTCTGCAGGAAAGATATGGAACTGCACTCGGCTGTCCGGGTATTTTTCCAGGATGACTTTGGTGATGGCATTGTTGTGGTCCTTCATGTACTGTATGAACATTAGTTGGAAGTCTTTAATTTGCTTAAGGCGGTTCGCCAATGGTTGTAAGAGTGCTTCAAGTTGTCCTGGGGTTGCTGGCTGAGTTGCCCGAGCATCAGTTGCCTGGGCATCAGGAGTTGCCGAGGCGGCAGGAGTTGCCACTGTAATTATAGGCGTTGTGGATTTCACCGGTGCTTCTCCCATTAGCTTTCAGATTTGTGCTCAATTCCAACCTAAATTTGGTAGTACTTTTTCATCGGTGGACTCACTTGGGACATGCATCTCCTTGCAAAGGTTGGAGATTAGGCAAGGAAAGAAAAGAGAACCCTTGTCTTTGGTGCTACATACAAAAATCTCATTGCAAATAATTTTGCCAATGTTAATGATGCGATTATGAAAAATAGAATGTATGAGCAAAAGATGAGGTGTATCAATGGTAGTATTGTGTATGGTGGGCATTAAAGAAGTTTTGACAAACTTATTCCATAATTTTGCCTCAGGTTTAAGCCGAAGGTGGTTTACCGTGCCCTTGTATATACTATCGTTCTAATGAGTTCCCGGTAGAGTGAGTTCTTGAAGCAACTTGTCAAGTTGCTTGGCCGTAAGTTGATCAACACATGCTTGATGCTCGTCCTTCTCAATGTAGAGCCCGTAGAAGGCGTTGATGCTTTCGGTGCTTATGAGGATAGCCTTGTCGCGAACAAAAACATAAGGATTATCCGGGTTAGGCGAGTGAGCATAGAATTCTCTTACCCATGAGATGTTACCCGGTTCCAGTTGATGGCAAAAGATTTGACACTTTTAGTGTGCAATCTTTTTGAAGATGAAGGGCTCAAGACTGAAATCTTGATGAAAATTGGAGTATTTGAAGCCTTGTTCTTCGTAAATATTCTGGCTTTCAAACATGGAGTGAAATCATTCTTAAACTGCCGGTGTAGCAAATTTCTTGTAAGTCGGCTCCTTGAAAGAACTTGGGTACGCCAAAAACTTGAGTTTTGTTGCCATGGATGAACTTGGTTGTGAGTTGGGTAGAAACAAAGAAAAGAAATCAAAAGAAACTAAAGAGTTGCAAGGTGAAAAGTATGAATAGGTTTCTTGGAAGTTAAGGGTGATGGGTTAAATAGAAAAGATAGGTAGTAAATATGGTGGGTGGGATTGATTGGAAAAAAAGAAAGCAAGGGTTTTAATTGGGGGAAGGGACGACAAAGGAAATTTGAGGAAGGGGAAGGGTTTGGCTGGCTATGTAGGTGAATTAGGGTAAATTGGAGGCTTAATATAAGCCTTAGATTTAGCCCATTAGTTTCCTTGTTGAAGAAACTTCCTTCTTGAATCCAATTCCTTTTTATCTTGAGCTCTTTTACTACATTTCAAAAACAAATAAAATAAGGATTAAAATTAAAGATAAACTAATAAATAAAAAGAAATAAATAAAGATGTTCAAAGAAATTCTTAAACCTAAAATTCAAAAACAATTAAATAAATATGAAAGGAAGATATAGTCTTAACCTAAAGGAACTAAATAAATATGTCCTAAGAATAGCCGAAATTAATAAAAATAATAAAAAAATCGCATAAAAATAAAATAAAAAAATATCGGAAGGAGAGCATGATCATGCATCTCCTAAGGTGACCACTTCTTTGTTACGTTCCACATGGGCACCGTTGTAGTGCTTCAATCTTTTTCTGTTAACTTTGAATTCATGTTCGTCAGTGATGGACTTGATTATCACGGCACCATGGGAGAACGGTTTGACAACTTTGAATGGTCTCGACCATCATGATTTTAGTTTTCTCGGGAAAAGTTTCAGCCGAGAATTGAATAGAAGAACTAGTTGCCCTGGCATGAATTACCGCGACAATAGTTTCTTGTCATGCCATTGCTTTGTTTTCTCCTTGTAGATTCGTGCATTGTCATAAGCGAGTGCACAGAATTCTTCTATCTCGTTGAGATCTAGTAAATGCTTTTGTCCAGCAATCTCCAAATCCATATTCACGGTCTTGATTGCCCAATATACTTTGTGTTCGATTTCCACCGGTAAGTGTCAAGTCTTGTCATAGACAAGGCGAAACGGGGACATTTCGGTAAGGTCAAAGTGCTTTGTCTAGTCTTGTAGACCAATATTTTCTGGAAAGATTGACAACCTTCTCGAGGATATTCTTCAATTCCCGGTTAGAAATTTCTGCTTGCCCATTAGTTTGTGGATGATATGCTGTGGAAATTTTATGTGACACACCGAAGCGTTGCAGCATCTTGGCTATGAGTCTGTTGTCAAAGTGCTTGCCTTCATCACTGATAATTGCTCTTGGCATCCCAAATTGTGTAAATATATATTTTTTGCAAGAATCGTTGCACGGTCTTGGAATCCTTGGCGAGAACTGCAGCTGCCTCGACCCATTTAGACACGTAGTCAACGGCAAGTAGAATATAGAGGTTCCCGAATGAAGATGGGAAAGGTCCCATAAAATTGATCCCCCATACATCGAACAATTCCACCTTGAGGATGTTTTGGAGCGGCATCTCATGTCGTCAAGAGATACTGCCCGTCCTCTAGCAACGATCACATTGCTTGTAAAACTCTTGGGCATCTTTGTAAAGTGTGGGCCAATACAAACCAGATTGCAAGACTTTGGCCACGGTACATGTTCCTCCAAAATATCCTCTACAGGGTGAAGAATGGCATTACCGGAGTACATTCTGCTGCTCCTCTTCAGGGACACATCAGCGTATAATCTTATTTGTACATTGTTTAAACAAAAGTGACTCCTCCCAGAAATAATGCTTAGCATCATGGCGGAACCGCTTCGTTCCTTGGTGAGTAAGGCCATAAGGTAAAATACCACAAACAAGGAAATTAACTAAATCTGCATACCAGGGTATTGCCGAGGCAACTAGACTTGTCGAGGTGTATGCTTCTGGAGTTGCCGAGGCATGCGCATCTGGGGTTGCCTTGGCAACTAACAGTTGCTCATCCGGGAATGCATCGCATATCTCTAAATCCACGTCCTCCTCCCTATTGCGTTCTAAGCGTGGTAAGTGATCGACAACTTGATTCTCTGTTCCTTTATTATCCTTAATTTCAACGTCAAACTCTTGTAAAAGCAATATCCAACGAATCAAATGAGGTTTGGCATCCTTTTTAGCAAATAGATACTTAATTGCTGAATGGTCCGTATGGACAATTACCTTTGTACCAATCAAATAGGACCGAAACTTGTCAAATGCAAAAACTAGGGCTAGTAACTCTTTCTCCGTTGTTATGTAATTCACTTGAGCGCTATTAAGAGTTTTACTAGCGTAGTATATCATATGAAAAATCTTACTTGTGCGTTGGCCTAGGATTGCTCCTACCGTGAAATCACTCGCATTACACATGAGCTCAAAAGGTAGCGTCAAATTGGGTGGAGCGACAATGGGTGCCGAGGAAAGTTTTTCCTTTAGGGTTTTGAATGCTTGGGCGCAAGAATCATCAAAACTGAAGACTTTATCCTATTCAAGCAAATTGCACAAGGATTTAGTAATTTTAGAAAAATTATGAATGAACCTCCTGTAAAAACCTGCATGTCCAAGAAAGCTTCAGATTCCTTTAACCGAACTTGGTGGCGGCAATCTCTCGATCACATCCACCTTGGCTTTGTCTACTTCGATTCCCTTGGATGAAATCTTGTGGCCGAGCACGATTCCTTCATCTACCATAAAATGGGACTTCTCTCAATTAAGGACTAAATCGAATTCTCCGCATCTTGCCAACACCTTCTCTCAATTGTCGAGGAAACTGTCGAAGTCATTACCAAATACTAAAAATTCATCAATGAATATTTCAAAGAAGTCTTCGACCATGTCTGAAAAAGAGTGCCATCATGCATCTTTGGAAGTTTGCTGGGGCATTGCATAATTTGAACGACATCCTTCGAAAGGCATAAGTACTGTTGCACGTAATAAGTGCTACGCAATTGTGCAAGTATACACGTTGCAAGTTATAGTATAAAAGATATCGTCTCCATAGGGATTGGTGCCACTTCAAGAATCTATTCTCTTGCACTGTAAAAAGTAAAAACACAAGTAAAGGATTATAGGAGTTTAACTAATAACTAATCTAGAAAGCAATAAAGTAAATGAAAAGATGAGATCAATTGAGAGAGAGATAGGCCAGGTTATCGTGAGTTGAGGTGTGATAGCCGATTGGATCGTTTTGGTAAAAGAGTGCACGGGCAACTCAGTTGCCGTGGCAACTTCCACAACGGGGTTGCCTTGGCAACTAATCAATGGTTGCCTGGGTAACTAGTTGGGCAACTACTTGGGCGTTTGGGCAGCAGCCTTCAAGGTTCGGCAGAGCGTTCTTCAATGGTTTCTTCTTATCCCTAAGTCGAAACTCTAACTACTTGTGCATGCCTTGATAATACATCCCTTCGTGAATCAAGGGTGAACAACAACCAATCTTGCGCTCCTCTTAGCCGTTGAAATCCTTAACTTATTCCTAAGCCGGATTAATCTTCACCATCAATAGATTGAATAAAGATCATATTCATTCGTTTCTTGAATCTAACTCTCCCGATATTAGATAAATAGATGAAATCACGAGATCCTCTCCCAATTCACTCGCAAACATGAATAAGAACCAAGAATGAATAAACCTTGAAATAGAAAGGTGCAAACTCTTATTACCTAAACAAAAACCAATAGTTTCTCACAACCACAAAACACAATAACCATAGCCAAGTAGATTTAGTTCATGGCTAGGTTCCAAAAAACACAAGATAAATAATCCCTAGCATGAACCCAATCGAACAAGAAAGAAAAGGATGAAGGAGGAGGCTTGTCGAAATCCTCCTTGCCCTTGATGCTTGTCGAAAATTCTCTCTTCTTGCCCTCCTTGGACTTGTCGAAATTGCCCTCTATTGCTCTCTATGAATTGTCAAAATCTCCATCTTATTTATAGGGCTAGGCCAAAGTCCTTCTTTGAGGAGGAAGTTAAGTTGGAATTAAATCATCTTTAAAGAATATAATTCTTTATTATAATTGTATTCCTACTAGAACTTCTCCTATCTTCTTGGAATTTAATTCTTCTTTAATCTCTGTATGGAAATCAAATTCCTTTGGGTTTGGGCTTTGCTCCACATCATCTTGGGCTTGTCTAGTCATCAATTTCGACTACCATATCACCTTTGCTCGTGTCGACAATTGCCATGGCAACTGGCTCGGCGTCTCCTTCATGTATTGCCCTGGCAACTAGCTCGGCGTCTCCTTCATACATTGCCCTGGCAACTAGCTCTAGCCTTGCTTTGGCAAGTTATCTTGCACATACACACACAAAGCACACCAAAGCAGCATCTTTTCCACAAAAACTACCAAGTTATGTAATCAAGCTCAACGATGGAAGGAAACATGGATTAATGCATGAATGGCTAACTATGCAACTAATATGAGCCTAAGTCTAACAATAATATGAGTAAAAAGGTTAAGTAAAATAGTACTTTTGAACACTTATCACACCCCCAAACTCGAACTATTGCTTGTCCTCAAGCAATGCAAACTCATAATTACCTGTCAAGACTTCAACTTTCACAAACTTAGCTTTGAACTTGATTTCAATTCTCTGAACTGGGGCACAAAGTATGATTGGCTTTTTATTTTTCGGAAAACTTAGGAGTTACTCAGAATCAAACTATAATGCTTGTGAGTGTGTGCGAAGTTGTGTGCAAGTTGATTTTTCGGATTCTATGCAAACAATAGGTTTTCAAATTACTTCATTGGGTTCTTTTTAACATGTTTTAACTAGAGCCAGTTTTTGGGCACCTCTAGTGTTTTGTTTTTAGTTTTCTTAAGTTAATTTATTCGACTAGAGTCGGTTTCGGGCACCTCTAGTGATCAATTATTTTTAACACATACTAGAGCCAGTTTCGGGCACCTCTAGCATTCATCCAATTTTTACTCTAATCCCCCAATTTGTTAATTATCAACCTAAGTTTACTAGAATTCCTTAAATCAATCAAACCACAACAGTGTTTCATCAAATTTAGCATCATAGTAAAATTCTAAGTTTTTCCATGGTTATCCTAGAATAAAAATTCTATCAATTAAGTGCATTGGCAAAGTCATCATCGAATATTCATCAAATCTAAGCAATTCTTGTTCCAATTAAAGGCATGGCAAGCAATTTATGTATCCTAAATGTAATACTTAAGATGAATGTAACTAAACATGGTAACTACTAATAACAATCCCCCCAAACTCGAGTGAGGCATTGTCCTCAATGCATGCATAAAAATAACGAAAAATAAAATAAAAATGTATACGAGGACTTACTCTGAGAGTTCGTCATCGTAGATGATTAGTTTCCTTTTGGTCGGTGTCTTGATTCTCTTGCTTGAACACGATGGTTGTTTTCTTGTTGCCGGGATGTCTTTAGCTTTGGTTGCCGTGGCATCTTCAGGGTTGGTTGTCGTGGCATCAGCTTGTGCAGGCACGATGTAGGTTGCCGTGGCATCATCTGTTGAGGTTGCCGTGGCGATTGCTTCATTGGTTGCCGGGGCAAGGATCTCGGCTGGAAAGATTGGGAACGGCATGCGATTGTCCGGGTACTTTTCTAGGATGACTTGGGTGATGGCATTGTTGTGCTCCTTCATGTACCACATGAACATTAGTTGCCGGTCTTCAATTTGCCTTAGATGGCTTGCCAATGGGTGCAAAAGTGCTTCAAAGTGTCCCGGGGTTGGTGGCCGAGTTGCCCTGGCGTTAGGTGCTTGGGCATTATGGATTGTCGGGGAGGCAGGAGTTGCCGCGGTAATTGGAGGCCTTGAAGAATCTCCCGGTGGACTCACTTGCTTGATTCCAACCAGACTTGGGTAGGGCCTTTTCATCAGTGGACTCACTTGGGACATGCATCTCCTTGCAAAGATTAGAAATTAAGCAAGGGAAGAAAAGAGAACCCTTATCTTTTATGTTGCATACAAAAATCTCATCACAAATAATTTTTCCAATGTTAATGATGCGATTATGCAAAATAGAATGTATGAGCAAAAGACGTGGTATATCAACGGTAGTATTGTGTGTGGTGGGCATTAAAGAAGTTTTAACAAACTTATTCCATAGTTTTGCCTCGGGTTTAAGCCAAAGGCGATTTACCGTGCCCTTGTATTTACCGTTGTTCCAATGAGTTCCTGGTTAAGTGAGTTCTTGAAGCACCTTGTCGAGTTGCTTGGGAGTGATTTGATCAACGAAGGCTTGATGCTCGTCCTTCTTAATGTAAAGCCCGTAAAAGGTGTTGACACTTTCGGGACTTATGAGTATGGCCTTGTCACGAAAAAAAACATAAGGATTATCCGGGTTAGGTGAGTGAGCATAGAATTCTCTTACCCATGAGATGTTACCCGGTTCCGGTTGATGGCAAAAGATTTGCCACTTTTGATGTGCAATCCTCTCGAAGATGAATGGTTCAAGGCCGAAATCTTGATGAGAGTTGGAGTATTCAAAACCTTGTTCTTCATGAATCTTCCGGCTTTCAAACTTGGATTGAAATCTTTCTTGAACCACCGGTGTAGCAAACTTCTTGTATCTTGGTTCTTTGGAGGAACTTGGATGAACTAAAAGTTTAATCTTGGATGCCATGGATAATCTTGGTTGTGAGTTTTGTAAAAACAAAGAAAAGAAAAGAAAAGAAACTAAAAAGTTGCATGATAGAAAGTAGGAATAGGTTAAGGGTGATGGGTTTTATAGAAAAGATAGGTGGGTGGGATTAAGGGAAAATGAAAAAGGGTTTAGGGTGGGGTAGAAGTTGTCGACAAGGGGTTGTGTTTAGGGTGAATTGGAGGCTTTAAATAAGCCTTTGATTCAGCCCATTAGTTTCCTTGTTGAAGACGTTTTCCTACTTGGATTAGAATTCCTCTTTATCTTGAACTTTTTTCCTACAATTCAAAGACAAATCAAATAAGGATTAAAATTAAAGATAAACTAATAAAAATAAATAAAGATGTGTAATAGGATTCTTAAACTTAATTAAAAAAAATCTATCCTAAAAACTACTAATAATCAGAAATATATAAAAAAAATAAAAAATCGAAAAGAAAAAAATAGAATAACTAATTAATCGAAAAATAAAAATAAAAATAAAAATATCAAAAGGGAGAGCATGCTCATGCATCTCCTAAGTTGACCACTTCATTGTTACGTTCCACATGGGCACCATTGTAGTGCTTCAATCTTTGTCCATTAACTTTGAATTCATGGCTGTCAGAGATGGACTTGATTATCACAACACCATGGGATAATGGTTTGACGACTTCGAATGGTCCCGACCATCTTGATTTCAGCTTTCCCGGGAAAAGTTTTAGCCGAGAATTGAATAGGAGAACTAGTTGCCCTGGCGTGAATTGCCGCGGCAATAGTTTCTTGTCATGCCATCGCTTTGTTTTCTCCTTGTAGATTCGTGCATTGTTATAGGTGAGTGCACGGAATTCTTCTATCTCGTTGAGGTCCAACAAACGCTTTTGTCCGGCACTTTCCCAATCCATATTCACGGTCTTGATTGACCAGTACGCCTTGTGCTCGATTTCCACCGGTAGATGGCATGTTTTGCCATAGACAAGTCGGAAGGGGGACATACCTAAGGGTGTTTTGAATGCAGTGCGATATGCCCAAAGTGCGTCATCTAGTCTTAATGACCAATCCTTCCTAGAGGGATTTACAACTTTCTCGAGTATACCCTTCAATTCCCGGTTGGAAATTTCTGCTTGCCCGTTGGTTTGTGGGTGATATATCGTGACAATCTTGTGTGATATGCCGAAGCGTTGCAACATCTTGGCAATTAGTATGTTGTCAAAATGCTTGTCTTCGTCACTGATAATTGCTCTTGGCATCCCAAACCGTGTAAATATGTTTTTCTGCAAGAATCGTTGTACGGTCTTGGAATCGTTCTTGGAAACTGCAGCTGCCTCAACCCATTTAGACACGTAGTCGACGGCAAGTAGAATGTAGAGGTTGCCGAATTAAGATGGGATAGGTCCCATAAAATTGATCCCCCACACATCGAACAATTCCACCTCGATGATGTTCTGGAGTGGCATTTCATGTCGTCTAGAGATATTGCCCGTCCTCTGGCAACGATCACATTGCTTGTAAAAGTCTTGGGCATCTTTGTACAATGTTGGCCAATACAAACCGGATTGCAAAACTTTGGCCGCAGTACGAGTTCCTCCAAAATGTCCTCCATACGGTGAAGAATGGCATTGCCGGAGTACATTCGGTTGCTCTTCTTCAGGGACACATCGGCGTATAACCTGATCTGTACATTGTTTAAACAAAAGAGGCTCGTCCCAAAAGTAATGCTTAGCATCATGGCGGAACCGCTTGTTCCCTTGGTGAGTAATGCCATAAGGTAAAATACCACAAACAAAGAAATTAACTAAATCAGCGTACCAGGGTATTGCCGAGGCATGTGCTGTCGTGGTGACTGCTCCCAAAATTGCCTAGGCATGCGCGTCAAAGGCTGCTGCGGCGTTGAGAGTTGTCGAGGCGTGTGCATCCATGATTTCTGAGGCGTCGAGGGTTGCCGAGGCATGCACATCCATGGTTGTCGAGGCAACTAAACTTTGTTCATCCGGGAATGCATCGCATATCTCTAGATCCGCGTCCTCCTCCCTATTGCCTTCTTGTGTAGCATCAACATTTTGATTAGCTTCTTTTCCTGGTCGATTGACTAGCTAATTTGCCTTTTGTTGTTCCCCATTGACCGGTTCTTCATACTCCTCAGGTTCCTCTTGATCGGCAATGTGGTTGCCGAGGCAACTAAATTCCTCGTTGAAGTTAAACTCTGTCAAGGCATGAAGAAGTTGGCATTCTTCTGGATCATCGGCATGCCTTAGTGTTTGGAACACATTTTGTTTAACTTGCTGATCATTCACCCTCATTGTGAGTTCTCCCTTTTCAACATCGATCAAGGTTCTCCCTGTTGCTAGGAATGGTCTCCCGAGAATGATGGGTGCATGCTCATCTTCTTCACAATTCAAAACAATAAAGTCAGCGGGAAAAATAAATTTATCAACTTTTACCAGTATGTCCTCGATTTTTCCCTCTGGATGCACATAGGATCTGTCCACTAGCTGCAGCATGACTGTTGTAGGTCTTGCCTTCCCGATTCCTAGTTTCTAGAAAACTGATTTAGGCATCAAGTTTATGCTAGCCCCAAGGTCGCATAATGCTTTCCCGACATAGTGATTTCCAATGGAACAGGGTATTGTGAAACTTCTGGGATCCTTCAACTTGGGTGGCATACGATTGTGAACATTGCCATGCATCCCTCTGTTGCGGCAACTGTTTCAAACTCTCCTAGCCTTGTTCTTTTGGACACAATGTCTTTAAGAAACTTGGCATAGTTTGGCATTTGTTCAATTGCTTCCACCAATGGCAAGTTGATGTGGACTTGCTTTAGGATATCAAGAAACTTCTGAATTGGTATTCTTGCTTTTGTCGCTTCAACCTTTGTGGGAATGGTGGTGGAAGTCGGATATCTTCGATCCTTTCATTGGTTTGGAACTTGATTGACGGCATTGCCGGGACAACAGGGGTTGTCGAGGCGTTATCAACTGGGGTTGTCGAGGCATGCTTATCGCAAGTTGCCGAGGTGTCTTTATCATCAGTTGTCGAGGCATGCTTATTACCGGTTGCCGCGGCAATTTCTGGTTCAGCATCTGAGGCTTTGCCGCTAGGTTGGTCTTGATCTTTTTGTGGAGTTTTGTTTGACGAACGGGTTTGAATCTCTCTAAGTTGTTGGCCACGTCTAGTGGTGATCGCCTTACATTGCTCATGGCCAGTTCCTCTTGCGACTTCAGTATCGCTAGGTACACCTCCTTGCGGTCTAGTATTCAGATTTTGAGCAAACTGTCCGACTTCATTTTCCAATGATTTGATTGCCGCCTCTTGGTTTTGCAATCTATTCTCGGTCCTGTTAATAAAAGCATCAGTTCTTTTTATTAAATTACTATTCTCAGCCATATACGATTCAGTTTTCATCATAAAAGCATTTAGAGAATTTTCCAAAGAACTAGATGTTGTCGGTTGTTGCTGTGGCAACTGTTGCCGTGGCATATTCTGCTGGAATCCCGATGCTTGTGCATTCTGATTGTTCTGGTTTAGAGCATTGTTGGGATTACTCCATGAAAAATTTGGGTGCTTCTTCCAAGCTGGATTGTATGTATTGGACATCACGTTGTTGCTCCGATTATAATTCCCCACATAGAAGCTGGATTCCGGATTCTGCATACATTCAGAAGAATTATGGTTATCACCACATAACTCACAAAAAAAATCCATTACCTTGACTTCATGCGTGTTGTTTGATTTTTGCATGTTCTAGATCATCTTGGTTAAAGTGGCCAATTGTGCCGAAATTGAATATGATGATCCTAGTTCATGTATTGTGGCTTGGCGTCTAACTCCTCCTCTTCTAGTAGATGGGAATTGATAATTATTCTTGGCCAGCCTGTTTAAAATTTGCATTGCTTCTTCCGGTGACTTATCTAGGAGTATGCCGTTTGCCGAGGCATCTAGCATCATCCTTGTTGGTGTATTCACGGTGTTGTAAAACATTGTACTTGAGTCCACACCGGGAATCCGTGTAGGGGGCATTTGTGTAAAAGTTCTCTATATCGCTCCCAAGCCTCGTACATGGATTCATCATCTGCCTGCCGAAAAGAAGTAATGTCATTACGAAGCTTATCAGTTAAATTTGTAGGATTAAATCTAGCAAGGAAATCATGATAAAGATCAGTCCAAGATGCTATGGATCCGGCAGGAATGCTATTCAACCATGCTTTCGCCCTATCCCTCAATGAATAGGGGAATAATCTTAATCGTAAGACATCGGGGGTGACTCCGTGTATCTTGAATGAGCTGCAAATCTCGAGGAAAGATTTTAGATGTTACCGTGCATCTTCAGTTGCTGAGCCGCCAAATTGACCTATTGTGTTAATCATATTAATCATTACCGGTTTCAACTCAAAGTGGTCGGCTTCAATTTCAGGTGCGACAACTCCTGGGTTAAGTCCATCAAGATCTTCTTCAAGATAGTCTCGAATAGTTTTGTTTCGTGCAAGAATCACTCCTCCTCCTGCTCGAACATCTTGATTTATATTGCCGTCTTGATTTGCCATTGCTTCTCTTATCCTTCGTCTAAGTCTTTGTAAGGTTCGTTCGATTTCTGGATCAAAGGGATATTCTGGTGAAGTCGGTCTCGCCCTGGTCATATACCAATGCAAAACCAAAGTTTGTTAGCCCTTTGAATTTTTTAAACAAGAAAAATAAAAAGAAAGTGCAAGAAAATAAAAACAAAGTCGCTATTGCCAATCCCCGGCAACGGCGCCAAAAACTTGTTACGCGTAATAAGTGCTACGCAATTGTGCAAGTATACACGTTGCAAGTTATAGTATAAAAGATATCGTCTCCACAGGGATTGGTGCAACTTCAAGAATCTAGTCTCTTGCACTGTAAAAAGTAAAAGCACAAGTAAAGGATTATAGGAGTTTAACTAATAACTAATCTAGAAAGCAATAAAGTAAATGAAAAGATGAGATCAATTGAGAGAGAGATAGGCCAGGTTATCGTGAGTTGAGGTGTGATTGCCGATTGGATCGTTTTGGTAAAAGAGTGCACGTGCAACTCTGTTGCCGTGGCAACTTGCACAACGGGGTTGCCTTGGCAACTAATCGATGGTTGCCTGGGCAACTACTTGGGCGTCTGGGCAGCAACCTTCAAGGTTCGGCAGAGCGTTCTTCAATGGTTTCTTCTTATCCCTAAGTCGAAACTCTAGCTACTTGTGCATGCCTTGATAATACATCCTCAAGTGAATCAAGGGTGAACAACAACCAATCTTGCGCTCCTCTTAGCCGTTGAAATCCTTAACTTATTCCTAAGCCGGATTAATCTTCACCATCAATAGATTGAATAAAGATCATATTCATTCGTTTCTTGAATCTAACTCTCCCGATATTAGATAAATAGATGAAATCACGAGATCCTCTCCCAATTCACTCGCAAACAAGAATAAGAACCAAGAATGAATAAACCTTGAAATAGAAAGGTGCAAACTCTTATTACCTAAACAAAAACCAATAGTTTCTCACAACCACAAAACACAATAACCATAGCCAAGTAGATTTAGTTCATGGCTAGGTTCCAAAGAAACACAAGATAAATAATCCCTAGCATGAACCTAATCGAACAAGAAAGAAAAGGATGAAGAAGGAGGCTTGTCGAAATCCTCCTTCCCCTTGATGCTTGTCGAAAATTCTCTCTTCTTGCCCTCCTTGGACTTGTCGAAATTCCCCGCTATTGCTCTCTATGAATTGTCAAAATCTCCATCTTATTTATAGGGCTAGGCCAAAGTCCTTCTTTGAGGAGGAAGTTAAGTTGGAATTAAATTATCTTTAAAGAATATAATTCTTTATTATAATTGTATTCCTACTAGAACTTCTCCTATCTTCTTGGAATTTAATTCTTCTTTAATCTCTGCATGGAAATCAAATTCCTTTGGGTTTGGGCTTTGCTCCACGACATCTTGGGCTTGTCTAGTCATCAATTTCGACTACCATATCACCTTTGCTCGTGTCGACAATTCCCATGGCAACTGGCTCGGCGTCTCCTTCATGTATTGCCCTGGCAACTAGATCGGCGTCTCCTTCATGCATTGCCCTAGCAACTAGCTCTAGCCTTGCTTTGGCAAGTGATCCTGCACATACACACACAAAGCACACCAAAGCAGCATCTTTTCCACAAAAACTACCAAGTTATGTAATCAAGCTCAACGATGGAAGGAAACATGGATTAATGCATGAATGGCTAACTATGCAACTAATATGAGCCTAAGTCTAACAATAATATGAGTAAAAAGGGTAAGTAAAATAGTACTTTTGAACAGTTATCAAGTACCGTATGGGCATGTGAAGGTTGTCTTCTCTTGATCTTCTGGTGCTATGGCAATTTGTTTGTAACTTGAGTAACCATCAAGAAAACAATAAAAGGGTTTACCTGCAAGACGGTCAAGCATTTGATCGATAAAGGGTAAGGGGAAGTGATCTTTCCTAGTAGCCTTGTTTAACTTTCGGTAATCCATGCAAACCCTCCAACCAGTCATAGTCCTGGTTAGGATGAGTTCATTGTCTTCATTACTTACCACCATTATACCTCCCTTTTTCGGTACACATTGTACCGGACTTACGCATGTACTATCAAAGATGGGGTATATGATGCCAACGTCAAGCCACTTGATGATTTCTTTCATTACAACCCCTTTCATGGCATGATTCAGTCTCCTCTGGGCCTCAATTGAAGGTTTGTGATCATCTTCCAACAAAATCTTATACATGCACACTGCCGGGCTAATTCCCTTCAAGTCGGCAATTGTCTACCCTATCTCCTTCTTGTGTAGCATCAACATGTTGATCAGCTTCTTTTCCTGCTCAGGCTGTAACTTAGAGGAAATAATTATGGGCAATGTATTATTGGTTCCCAAATAAGCATATTTAAATTGCCCTGGCAATTGTTTCAACTCGAGAATCGGTGGTTGTTTAGTATAGGCTTTTTGAGTTTATCTTTCTTACCTGAGTAATCTAGTGGTTCAAAGTATGTACCTGGTTGATTGACTAACCAATTTGCCTCTTCTTGTTGTTCCTCATCGATCGATTCTTCATACTCCTCAGGTTCCACTAGATCGGCAATATAGTTGCCGAGGCAACTAATTTCCTTGTCGAAGTCAAACTCTACCATGGCATGGAGAAGTTGGCATTCTTCTGGATCATCGACATGCTTTAGTGTTTTGAACACATTTAGTTTAACTTGCTGGTCATTCACCCATATTGTGAGCTATCCCTTTTCAGCATCGATCAAGGTTCTCCCTATTGCTAGGAAGGGTCTCCCGAGAATGATAGGTGCATGCTCATCTGCTTCACAATCCAAAACAATAAAGTCAGCAGGAAAAATAAATTTATCAACTTTTACTAGCATGTCTTCGATTTTTCCCTCTAGATGCACATAGGATCTGGCTCGGCTTAGTCAGAACATAAGTGTTGTAGGTTTTACCTTCCCGATTCGTAGTTTCGAAAAAATAATTTGGGCATCAAGTTTATGCTTGCTCCAAGGTCACATAATGCTTTCCGGTAGAACAGGGTATTGTGAAACTTCCGAGATCTTTCAACTTGGGTGGCATGCGATTGTGCAACATGGCCATGCATCCCTCTATTGCGGCAATCAAGTTTCAAGCTCTCCTAGCCTTGTTCTCTTGGACACAATGTCTTTAAGAAACTTGGCATAGTTCGGCATTTGCTCAATTGCTTCAACCAATGGCAAGTTGATGTGGACTTGCTTTAGGATATCAAGAAACTTCTTGAATTGATATTCTTTCTTTTGTCGCTTCAACCTTTGTGGGAATGGTGGTGGAAGTCGAATATCTTCGATCCTTTCATTGGTCCGAACCTGATTGACAACATTGCCAAGGCAATCTGGTTGCCGAGGCATCGCCAATTGGGGTTGTCGTTGCATGCTTATTGTTGGTTGCTGCGGCATCGCCAACTAGGGTTGCCGTGGCATTTCCTCGGTTCAGCATTTGAGGCTTTGCCACCGAGTTCATCTTGTTCTTTTTGTGGAGTTTTGTTTGATGAGCGAGCTTGAGCCTTCTTAAGTTGTCGGCCACTTCTAGTGGTGATCGCCTTACATTACTCGTGGTCGGTTCCTCTTGCGACTTCAGTATCACTGGGTGAACCTCCTTGCGGTCTAGTGTTCAGGTTTTGAGCAAATTGTCCGACTTGAGTTTCCAATGATTTGATTGTCGCCTCTTGGTTTTGCAATCTCATCTTGGTCCTGTTAATAAAAGCATCAGTTCTTTTTATGAAGTTACTATTCTCACCATATAAGATTCAGTTTTTAACATGAAGGCATTGAGAGAATTTTCCAAAGAACTAGATGTTGTTGGGTTGTTGTCTTTGTGGCAAATCTGCCGTGGCATATTCTCACCGAATCCTCGACGCTTGTGCATTTTGATTGTTCTGGTTTAGAGCGTTGTTGGGATTACTCCATGAAAAAATTGGGTGCTTCTTTCAGGCTGGATTGTACGTGTTGGATATCACATTGTTTTTTCTTGTTGTAATTCCCCCACATAAAAGCTGGACTCGGATTCTCGCATACATTCGAAGAATCATGGTTACCACCACATAACTCAAAAAAGGAATCTACTACCTTGACCTCCTGTGTGTTGTTTTGTTTCTACACGTTCTGGACCATCTTGGTTAGAGTGGCCAATTGTGCCGAAATTGAGTCTGATAATCCCAGTTCATGTATTGTGGCTTGGCGTCTAACTTCTCCTCTTCTAGCAGATGAGAACTGATAATCATTTTTGGCAAGTCTGTTCAGAATTTGCATTGCTTCTTCAGGCGACTTCTCTAGAACTATACCGTTTGCTGAGGAATCTAGCATCATCCTTGTTGGTGTATTTATAGCATTGTAAAACATCATCACTTGTGTCTATACTAGGAATCCGTGTATGGGACATTTGTGTAGAAGTTCTCTATATCGCTCCCAAGCCTCGTACATGGATTCATCATCTGCCTGCCGAAAAGAAGTAATTTCGTTGCGAAGCTTATCAGTCAAATTTGTAGGATTAAACTGAGCAAGGAAATCACGACATAGATCGGTCCAAAATCCTATTGCTCCGGCCGAAATACTATTCAACCATGCTTTCACCCTATCCCTCAGTGAATAGGGGAATAATCTTAGCCGTAAAACATCTGGGGTGACTCCTTGTATTTTGAATGAGTTGCAAATCTCGAGGAAAGATTTAAGATGTTGTCGCGCATCTTCAGTTGCTGAACCACCGAATTGACCAATTGTGTTGATCATATTGAACATCACCGGTTTCAACTCAAAGTGGTCGGCTTCATTTTCAGGTGTGACAACTCCTAGATTAAGTCCTTCAAGATAGTCTCGAATTGTTCTGCTTCGTGCAAGAATCACTCTACCTCATGCTGGAACATCCTGATTCATATTGTCGAATTGATTAGCCATTGCTACTCTTAACCTTCGTCTGAGTCTTTGCAAGGTACGTCCGATTTCTGGATCAAAGGGATATTCTGATGTAGTTGGTCTCACCCTGGTCATATACCAATGCAAAACCAAAGTTTATTAGCCCTTCGAATCTTAAATAATAAAAATAAAAAGTGTAAGAAAATAAAAAACAAAGTTGCTATTGCCAATCCCGCAAATAGCGCGCCAAAAACTTGTTGCGCGTAATAAGTGCTCCACAATTGTGCAAGTGTACACGCTGCAAGTTATAGTATAAAAGATATCGTCTCCACACAGAGATTGGTGCCACATCAAGAATCTAGTCTCTTGCACTATAAAAGTAAAAGAACACAAGTAGAAGATTGTAGAAGTTTTAACTAACAACTAAACTAGAAAGCAATAAAGTAAAAGAAGATGTAATCAAATGAGAGAGAGTAGGCCAGTTATCTAGGCCAAAGTCCTTCTTTGAGGAGGAAGTTAAGTTGGAATTAAATTATCTTTAAAGAATATAATTCTTTATTATAATTGTATTCCTACTAGAACTTCTCCTATCTTCTTGGAATTTAATTCTTCTTTAATCTCTGCATGGAAATCAAATTCCTTTGGGTTTGGGCTTTGCTCCACGACATCTTGGGCTTGTCTAGTCATCAATTTCGACTACCATATCACCTTTGCTCGTGTCGACAATTCCCATGGCAACTGGCTCGGCGTCTCCTTCATGTATTGCCCTGGCAACTAGATCGGCGTCTCCTTCATGCATTGCCCTAGCAACTAGCTCTAGCCTTGCTTTGGCAAGTGATCCTGCACATACACACACAAAGCACACCAAAGCAGCATCTTTTCCACAAAAACTACCAAGTTATGTAATCAAGCTCAACGATGGAAGGAAACATGGATTAATGCATGAATGGCTAACTATGCAACTAATATGAGCCTAAGTCTAACAATAATATGAGTAAAAAGGGTAAGTAAAATAGTACTTTTGAACAGTTATCAAGTACCGTATGGGCATGTGAAGGTTGTCTTCTCTTGATCTTCTGGTGCTATGGCAATTTGTTTGTAACTTGAGTAACCATCAAGAAAACAATAAAAGGGTTTACCTGCAAGACGGTCAAGCATTTGATCGATAAAGGGTAAGGGGAAGTGATCTTTCCTAGTAGCCTTGTTTAACTTTCGGTAATCCATGCAAACCCTCCAACCAGTCATAGTCCTGGTTAGGATGAGTTCATTGTCTTCATTACTTACCACCATTATACCTCCCTTTTTCGGTACACATTGTACCGGACTTACGCATGTACTATCAAAGATGGGGTATATGATGCCAACGTCAAGCCACTTGATGATTTCTTTCATTACAACCCCTTTCATGGCATGATTCAGTCTCCTCTGGGCCTCAATTGAAGGTTTGTGATCATCTTCCAACAAAATCTTATACATGCACACTGCCGGGCTAATTCCCTTCAAGTCGGCAATTGTCTACCCTATCTCCTTCTTGTGTAGCATCAACATGTTGATCAGCTTCTTTTCCTGCTCAGGCTGTAACTTAGAGGAAATAATTATGGGCAATGTATTATTGGTTCCCAAATAAGCATATTTAAATTGCCCTGGCAATTGTTTCAACTCGAGAATCGGTGGTTGTTTAGTATAGGCTTTTTGAGTTTATCTTTCTTACCTGAGTAATCTAGTGGTTCAAAGTATGTACCTGGTTGATTGACTAACCAATTTGCCTCTTCTTGTTGTTCCTCATCGATCGATTCTTCATACTCCTCAGGTTCCACTAGATCGGCAATATAGTTGCCGAGGCAACTAATTTCCTTGTCAAGTCAAACTCTACCATGGCATGGAGAAGTTGGCATTCTTCTGGATCATCGACATGCTTTAGTGTTTTGAACACATTTAGTTTAACTTGCTGGTCATTCACCCATATTGTGAGCTATCCCTTTTCAGCATCGATCAAGGTTCTCCCTATTGCTAGGAAGGGTCTCCCGAGAATGATAGGTGCATGCTCATCTGCTTCACAATCCAAAACAATAAAGTCAGCAGGAAAAATAAATTTATCAACTTTTACTAGCATGTCTTCGATTTTTCCCTCTAGATGCACATAGGATCTGTCGGCTAGCTGTAACATAAGTGTTGTAGGTTTTACCTTCCCGATTCGTAGTTTCTGGAAAAATAATTTGGGCATCAAGTTTATGCTTGCTCCAAGGTCACATAATGCTTTCCGGTAGAACAGGGTATTGTGAAACTTCCGAGATCTTTCAACTTGGGTGGCATGCGATTGTGCAACATGGCCATGCATCCCTCTATTGCGGCAACTGTTTCAAGCTCTCCTAGCCTTGTTCTCTTGGACACAATGTCTTTAAGAAACTTGGCATAGTTCGGCATTTGCTCAATTGCTTCAACCAATGGCAAGTTGATGTGGACTTGCTTTAGGATATCAAGAAACTTCTTGAATTGATATTCTTTCTTTTGTCGCTTCAACCTTTGTGGGAATGGTGGTGGAAGTCGAATATCTTCGATCCTTTCATTGGTCTGGAACCTGATTGACAACATTGCCAAGGCAACTGAAGTTGCCGAGGCATCGTCAATTGGGGTTGTCGTTGCATGCTTATTGTTGGTTGCTGCGGCATCGTCAACTAGGGTTGCCGTGGCATTTCCTGGTTCAGCATTTGAGGCTTTGCCACTGAGTTCATCTTGTTCTTTTTGTGGAGTTTTGTTTGATGAGCGAGCTTGAGCCTTCTTAAGTTGTCGGCCACTTCTAGTGGTGATCGCCTTACATTACTCGTGGTCGGTTCCTCTTGCGACTTCAGTATCACTGGGTGAACCTCCTTGCGGTCTAGTGTTCAGGTTTTGAGCAAATTGTCCGACTTGAGTTTCCAATGATTTGATTGTCGCCTCTTGGTTTTGCAATCTCATCTTGGTCCTGTTAATAAAAGCATCAGTTCTTTTTATGAAGTTACTATTCTCAGCCATATAAGATTCAGTTTTTAACATGAAGGCATTGAGAGAATTTTCCAAAGAACTAGATGTTGTTGGGTTGTTGCTGTGGCAACTGTTGCCGTGGCATATTCTGCTGGAATCCTGACGCTTGTGCATTTTGATTGTTCTGGTTTAGAGCGTTGTTGGGATTACTCCATGAAAAAATTGGGTGCTTCTTTCAGGCTGGATTGTACGTGTTGGATATCACATTGTTTTTTCGGTTGTAATTCCCCACATAAAAGCTGGACTCTGGATTCTGCATACATTCAGAAGAATCATGGTTACCACCACATAACTCAAAAAAGGAATCTACTACCTTGACCTCCTGTGTGTTGTTTTGTTTCTACACGTTCTGGACCATCTTGGTTAGAGTGGCCAATTGTGCCGAAATTGAGTCTGATAATCCCAGTTCATGTATTGTGGCTTGGCGTCTAACTTCTCCTCTTCTAGCAGATGAGAACTGATAATCATTTTTGGCAAGTCTGTTCAGAATTTGCATTGCTTCTTCAGGCGACTTCTCTAGAACTATACCGTTTGCTGAGGAATCTAGCATCATCCTTGTTGGTGTATTTATAGCATTGTAAAACATCATCACTTGTGTCTATACTAGGAATCCGTGTATGGGACATTTGTGTAGAAGTTCTCTATATCGCTCCCAAGCCTCGTACATGGATTCATCATCCGCCAAAAAAGAAGTAATTTCGTTGCGAAAGCTTATCACCAAATTTGTAGGATTAAACTGAGCAAGGAAATCACGACATAGATCGTCCAAAATCCTATTGCTCCGGCCGAAATACTATTCAACCATGCTTTCACCCTATCCCTCAGTGAATAGGGGAATAATCTTAGCCGTAAAACATCCGGGTGACTCCTTGTATTTTGAATGAGTTGCAAATCTCGAGGAAAGATTTAAGATGTTGTCGCGCATCTTGATTCTTGAACCACCGAATTGACCAATTGTGTTGATCATATTGAACATCACCGGTTTCAACTCAAAGTGGTCGGCTTCATTTTCAGGTGTGACAACTCCTAGATTAAGTCCTTCAAGATAGTCTCGAATTGTTCTGCTTCGTGCAAGAATCACTCTACCTCATGCTGGAACATCCTGATTCATATTGTCGAATTGATTAGCCATTGCTACTCTTAACCTTCGTCTGAGTCTTTGCAAGGTACGTCCGATTTCTGGATCAAAGGGATATTCTGATGTAGTTGGTCTCACCCTGGTCATATACCAATGCAAAACCAAAGTTTATTAGCCCTTCGAATCTTAAATAATAAAAATAAAAAGTGTAAGAAAATAAAAACAAAGTTGCTATTGCCAATCCCCGGCAACAGCGCCAAAAACTTGTTGCGCGTAATAAGTGCTCCACAATTGTGCAAGTGTACACGTCGCAAGTTATAGTATAAAAGATATCGTCTCCACAGAGATTGGTGCCACATCAAGAATCTAGTCTCTTGCACTATAAAAGTAAAAGAACACAAGTAGAAGATTGTAGAAGTTTTAACTAACAACTAAACTAGAAAGCAATAAAGTAAAAGAAGATGTAATCAAATGAGAGAGAGTAGGCCAGGTTATCGTGAGTTGAGGTGTGATAGTCGGAAGGATCGTCTTGGTAAAAGAGTGCAATGGCAACTCAGTTGTCGTGGCAACTAACATAGTTGGGTTGCCTGGGCAACTAGTATAACGGTTGCTTGAGCAACTAACTGGGCAACTGCTTGGGCAAACTAGGCGGCAACCTTCAAGGTTCGGCAGAGCGTTCATCAATGGTTTCTTCTTATCCCTAAGTTGAAACTCTAGCTAATTGTGCATGACTTGACAATACATCCCTGCATGAATCAAGGGTGAACAACAACCAATCTTGCGCTCCTCTTAGCCATTGAAATCCTTTAACTTATTCCTAAGCCAGATTAATCTTCACCATCGATAGATTGAATAATGACCATACTCATTCGTTTCCTGAATCTAACTCTCCCTGTAATACCTCGAATTAGGGCCTTGTAGTATGTTACAATAATACCTAGAACCTAAGTATACAATTGAATTGCTAATGATGAGAATTAAAAGAATTAGTGACTTAAATGAAAGAAATGAAAGGAATGTGACCAAATTAAAAAGAACTAAACCGAAATAAATGACAACTTGAAGGAATGCATGCTAAAAATTAGTATTCCTAATTGCCCTTGATTAAGCCTTAGATTAGTGGATAATCAAGGGGCAAAATGGACATTTCCATGATCCATTAAAATGAATATATCATCTTCATTCTTCTCCATTCAGCCGAATGGGTTAGGAAAGAATAAAGGGAGAGAAATGTTGAGAGAAACACCATGGATGAGAGCTTAGGAGCTTGCATGCATGTAATCTCACATGATAATCAAAGCTAGGAAGATAGTAAGTTCATTTTTCTCCTTGTTTGATTGAATTCCATGTTTGGATGCTTTGTTAAACTTGAGTTTGATGAATTACTTATGGAACGTGTGTATATGTGAATTGAGTCTAGATCAAAATCTGATGGGTTGCTAAATCGGTAATGAAAATGATAACATGCATGAGAACTATGGCTTATATGAACCCTAGACTAGTAGTATGGTTCAAATCGCTATTAGATTGGAATTTAGATTTAATTGAATGAAAGATTGCTGGAACAACTTGTATATAAAATGAATTGGATCATTAAACAATTAGAAATGGTGTCTAAATGCTGGAGATGGACCTAGTAACTAAACTAGTCACACTCGTTGCTATAAACTTGACTAGGGACTGTTTTGAATAAATCATCGAATTCGGGGTTGAAATGGATAAGATTAAATGCTGGAAAATTTAGTTAAAAACAGGGTAAAGGTTAAAATGAATGCTGTATAACTTGAATTGCATGAATTATAACTAAATGAATTGCTTATAGTGTAATTGGCAGAATTAGTGAAATATGGACTGTTCTGGAAAAACTGTTAATTTAAGGACAGAAATGGATTATTTTGGGACCAATCTTGACTGGTAAAAACAGGGTAATAAAGGTCTAAAAGGACTAGATTTAATGGAATAGGGGTCATAGTTAAAGTATTCACTAAAATGGATTAAAGATGCAAACCGGGCAATTTCGAAACTGTAAATTGACCTGACTTTAAATCGAAATCTGTATTAATATAGAAGGATTAAAATATGAGCCGTACATAGGTGGAAAGATAATTAAGTTAGCTTTCCAACGGTGTAAACGGATCGAAATTCCGACGTGTATATTAAAAGATATAGACAATTTAGTGAAGGGTGTGCAAACTGCCAGAAACAGAAAACAGTCTTGGTGTTTGTAATAGCATGTATGCTTCAAATGGAATGCATGTGTGAATTGAGTTTGATTTGTTTCTAATACATGCTTAGATTGTTTGAATACTAGATTAAGAAAATGGTAGAAAGGATGGATAAGTATCGGGATGTGAATGAGGATTTGGGTATCCCATAACTTCGGGATACAAGGTGAGTGTAGTTTACATAGGGTTAGGACTTAGGTTCTAACCAAATATTACATGCTTATTCTTCTTGCTTGTGAATGTATCATGAAATGAATCTAATTTATGCTTGGTAAACAAAAATTAAGGGAAGAATGCCTAATTGGTACCATGATAATAAGTACATGACTTGATAATGGAACATGAAATGAAATGCTTGATCTTCTCGATAACTAGTCGAATGGAAGTGGAATGTGTTTGCTTGGATTGTTTGCTTGAGGCTTGATGTGTATACATAAATGTGATTGAATCTTGTTGCTTTGGTTGTAAGATGGTACTTGCTGGTGTAGGATGACCAATTGAATAATACTAGATTAAAATGAACTTGCTTGATAAGTAATAATCACTTGAAAATGAATTTAATACTTACTCCCTAAATCTGAGTGACCTATTCGAATTGCTTGATGGTCTAAGTGACCATAATTGATGCTTGAAATCATGATTACTTGATAATTGGATTATGGTTCAAATGGCCTAAGGGCTTAAAAAATTGATCTTGATCTTGACATGAATGATAATTGAACACTTGAATTCAAACGCTTCATACTTGCATGATCTTGACTTGAACGTGAAACACTTAAAGGAGATAAGATACCTAAGTTGCCTTTCAATGGAAGTCCTTGGATAATAAAGTGTGATACTTGGCCATCTTGGGACTACGGTCCATGAGTTACGACTCAAGGGGACGCCCTATTACATGTAATATGTTATTGGCGACAGTAGGAGGTAACATGGGAGATGTACAGAGATTGGCGACAGTTGGTTGGATAGTGTGAAGATAGGATTTACATGATCTCGATATTGGCTATTGCTTTGTGCTTTGAGCTAAATATTTCTTGGACCTATATGGTCAAACAAGGACCAAGGTTATTCACGATTGAATCGATGATCCAAGGCGAACAAGTAAAAGACATCTAATTGTCTAAGGCTCAAATTAAAGAAAGTAAACAAGAATTAACTAAATACCAAGGTAAAACAAGACTAATAAGCTTGAAATAAGACTTGTAAACATGAAAGAAGAATGAGTAAACTTGATACTTGCTAATGAACTCGTAGAGTAATGAATTTACATAAATAAAATGATGAAAATGCTATCTTGAATTGCTCATTACTTGAAAGATAAGTCATAAGGTATAAAGAACCTATTCGAATTGGATTTTGGAGATCTCTATGATTGATTTGCTTGATTCTTGCCAAACATTGCTTGCTTGATTAACTCGTGCTAGTAAATAACCACTTGTTTGAATTGTATAATATAATTTCTTGAAATGAATCTTTGATTGCATGAGCTTGCCAATTCGAAAGATGTTAGATGAACTAGCTAGAACTTGTCTTTGCTTGACTAGTCTTAACATGGTTAAACTTGATTAAAAATGAACAAAGCTTGATAATAAGATTAAAATGAGCTAAGCTATACTTGACTGAAATGTGTGTGCCCTTGTTTCTTGATAGTGAAATTGTAAAGTAAAGAGTTCATATGAAAGATTTGATGAACTTGTTACCCTAAGTATACTTGTAAAAATTGAATAATTAAACATGGAAATAAGGGCTCTGAATCGAATTGGGAACATGTGATTGTTTGATTGATGTTGCTTAATGCTTATAGTTATAATCCTTGCTTGATTGGTGTGATGGATGACCTTGAATTGGTTTGCTTGGTTCTTGAGAGTGATTTAATTCTTGTTTGGAAATAGAATTATATCTATAAGCCTACTTAATTCAAATAGAGTTAAGAGTCTAAGTAATTGGATTAAATCTAAAGGAATTAAATGTAGAATGATGCTATATAAGATAAGTTTACCTTGTTGTTCGAATAGGACTAGAGTCCTAAATTGCTTGTCTAGTTTAACCTAAAATAAATTAGAAGTATAGATTTAAAATAAGGGATTATTCATGATAGTTTAATGGATTAAATGAACCATAACTACATGTAATTGAATTGTCTAAGACTAGATGAAGGACTGCTCAAATAGTGAATTAAAAGAATGTTGTTGATCGAATGGATTAATTCGAACATAGTACTACAATGCTCTATTTTAATCCCATTAATAGGTAAATTGGAATGACCTAGACTAGTAAGAATATGTGTATATGTTGAATAATAATGTTAGAAGCTTGGTCTAGGTAAATAATGAAGCCAAAATCAAGTCTAGTGAAATCTGCCCAGAAAACTCCATTTTGGGCAGAAACTTTGACAAATCACCATAAATTGTGTAGGTTGAATTAAGGGCTGAAATTTATATGGATTGAACCTTAATATGTCTATTTTCATCAGGAGAAAACATAATTGAATTTTGGATTTTGTGCTGGAATCTGGAAATGAAAACCTCTGGACAGTGCAAACTGTCCAGAAATGCAATTGCCCTGTCTTGGAATTAAAAACTGTATTAATTGGAAAGACATTAAAATGAAAGGTCTAAACGGTTCTAAAGAGGGTTAACTAATCTTTCAAACGGTGTAAACTAATTTAAATTTTGACATACGAAATGAAAATTATGTATGTTTAAGTAAACAGTGCACAAGCTGTCTGGCGGTAGTTATCTAGGTGATTTGGATAGTTTTGTAAACAGTTTGGACAGTTTTTGTTACTGCCCTAAATGAACTCTTGACCTTGAATAGTGAATCACCTTAGATAATTATACTTGAAACCAAGACAAGAGCTAACTAATATAGAATACTAGGCTTAACCAAATAGTCTAATAAGTTTACATGCTATGAAGTAAAAGAAATGATTTCAATGATGTATATAAGTAAAAGGTCAATTAAGGCACTTGATAAATGGAAGATTAAGACTACTTGTTTATCGAAAGACAAGTTAAAGCATAAATGAATCTAAATTAAATAGGAAGGTTTGATTGTCTAGTTTGGTGGCCTAAATCAAATGAAATGATTAAACACTTGATTGGTGCCTAGTTTTTGAATATGAAATGCTTGTTGAATTTGTAAGGTAAACCCTTGACTTTAACCCCTTGATCATTGTGTGATTGTATACTCAATTGATGATTGAACTCTAAGTTATGCTTCAAACTAACTTGATTAAAACTTGATTAAGTGGTAATTGAATTAAAGACCCTAAACTTGATAAGCTACTAGTTCTAGATACTACCTCACTAAGTACATTATGTACTTATCACTCTTGTTTGCATTCTTCCCAAACCTCAGGTTAAAGTCATCCCGATCGTTACCTTGACCCTGAAGCTATATTTTTCTCTAACCCGGAGCAAGGCATACTATGTTTGATGTGCGATTTCGTAATTATTTTAAGTACTCCTAGATGGTGGCAACCTAGACTTATGTATAAGTCCTATAGGTCATGCATTTGGATGTTTGAAGCCTCTTGTCGAATTCTCTCCCCTCTTGCACCTCATGGAGTTGACGGCTTGGTCCTCTATTTATAGGGCTAGGTCAAAGTCTTTCTTGAGGAGGAAGTTAAGTTGGAATTAAATACTTTTAAAGAATATAATTCTTTATTATATTTAAATTCCTTCTAGATCTTCTCCTATCTTCTTAGGATTTAATCTCTCTTTTACCTCTTCATGGAAATCCAACTCCTTTAGGATTTATCTTTGCTCCACGTCATACTAGGCTTATCCAGTCATCAATTTCGGCTGTCATATCATCTTATCCATTGTCGAAAATTGCCCTGGCAACTAGCTGGCATATCCTTCATGCACTGCCCTGGCAACTGCGTCGGCATCTCCTTCTTGTATTACCCTTGCAACTGGTTCCAGCCTTGCTTTGGCAACTGATTCTGCACACACAAAAATAACTATCGGCAGCACCCTTTTTCCACAAAATTAAGCAAAATATGAAATCAAGCTTGTCCACCAAGGAAACAATGCAAACATGCATGAATGGCTAATAATGCAACTAATATAAGCCTAAGTCTAGCAATAATATGAGTAGAAAGGGTGAATAAAATAGTACTTTTGGACACTTAACATCATCCATGAATACTTCCATGTTGTGCTCGATCATATCAAAAAAATAGACATCATGCAACGTTCAAATGTTGTTGGCATATTACATAGGCCGAATGGAATCCTTCTAAAAGAAAACGTCTCATAAGGACACATGAATGTAGTCTTCTCTTTATCATCGAGGGTAATGGCAATATGATTATAACTCGAATAACCATCTAAGAAATAATAGAAAGCTTTATCTGCCAACCTGTCTAACATCTGGTCGATGAAAAGCAATGGGAAGTGGTCCTTCCTTGTAGCCTTATTCAGCCTTCTATAATCCATGCACACTCTCCATTTGATGATGGTCCTGGAGCTAATCAATTCAGCTTCACTGTTTTGTACCACGGCCATGCCACCTTTCTTTAGCACGCATTGCACCAGGCTAACCCATGAGCTATCGAAAATGGGATAAATTATCTCAGAATCAAGCCATTTTATGATCTCTTTCTTGACTACCTATTTCATGCTTTGGTTTAGTATTCTCTGACCTTCAATGGTCATGCCATGGTACTCCTCCAAAATGATTTTGCGCATGCAAATGGTTGGGCTAATACCTCGGATATCTGCCAAGGTCCAACCTAACGCTTGCTTATAATTTCTTAATATTGCCAGCAATCTCTCCTCCTAATCATTGGTAAGATCAGTGGCAATGATCAATGGTAGAGTTGAGTGTTTACCTAAATAAGCATACTTCAAGTGATTTGGCAGTGGCTTAAGCTCCAACTCTAGTGGTTCCTCGATTGATGGTTTAGGTTTTTTTATCTCTCTGTCGGCCAACTATAGTGGCTCAAAATAACTTACATCTTCAGCCTCCAAGGTTGATTCCTTAGGTTCCTCAAATAGTTCAGCTATGCCATCAAGCATGCTGGCATCAAATTCTGTATCCTGGCATAACTGTGTCATGTCCACAGTACAATGGACTCTATCATCTCCTCGACTTGACATCCATCAGTTTATCTGCACATTTCAAAGCTTGAAACACATTAAATGTAATACCCCTTTCCCGTATTCATATCTGAATACGAGTCTGGGATATCACAAAACATTTGTAAAACCCTCTACATTTGTAACTCGGTAAAAATTTTGATTCTTCTAAAAATATTACAATATATTTAGTTTCTATTTACAAATGTAGTTAATAGTGTATAGTTTAAACATAATATTTTAATCTTTAAACGTTTTGCTTTCTTCCTAATTTGTTGTATGAAGAAGAACCAGTACAGATATTGGCAAAGAAAGTCAAGAGACTTCGAAATAAGAACATCATGTTGGTTAAAGTATTGTGGAGAAGCCACAAGGTTGAAGAAGCTACATGGGAACCAGAGGAAAGAATGAGAAGTCAATACCCGCACCTCTTCGATTCAGGTAAAAATTTGAGGACAAATTTTTCTTAAGGGCGACAGTTGTAACATCCCAAAACTGGGCCTAGACAGAATTTGATTCCTGTGACTAGAAATTTCACATTAAAAAGTCAAATTATAGAGTTGACTTTTGAACGAGTGGTCAATTATTGAATAATTGAGTCCCTAATTAAGCATTGATATTGTTAAGGACTATATTGTGAACTTTGAAACATATTTTAGTGACCAAATTATAGATATTGAAAGTTTAGGGGTAAAAGCGTAGATAACCGAGAGTTGAGGGACCAATCTTGCTATTAGCCCCTCCTCAAGCTTAATCACCACACTTGTGGGATGCATGAATTAGATTTCTTCAATTTAAGGAAAACTCAAATGAGCAAATAGTAAAAGAAATAAAAGGATTAATAACTTACCGGTTACCAAATTAAGCTAAGTAGCTTAGTCATCATCTTCTTCCTCCTTACAGCAAGCAAGCACCTCCATTGAAGGGGATGTCCAAGCTTAGTTTCCTTCAGTTTCTTAATCCTAGATTGTAGCTATCGATTGGGTATTCCTTCCCCTCAATTGATTCATTGAATCCATGGCTAAATCTTGTATAAATTCAAGTTAAAGGTTCATGAACCCTAGAAACTCCTTGGGATGCTAAAGCTTGTTTATTATCGTTTATTATAGCTATTGAGTTGCTACGATTCCGTTATCGATATTGAAAACCTTGTAATCTCGATTTTGTGTATCTCAAGACAATCAAGGTGAAGAATCACCAAACCCTCTTAATTCGACCAAGACCAAAAGCAAGGGGATTGTCATCTGGGAGCCTTAAAACCCTCGAAATCGTCAATGAGTGTAGTCGAATTCAAGGGAATGGCTAGGTGCCTTCCCGATTTCATTAATTCTAAATTCTTGCATTTCCATCATTGACCAAGGTACGCTTGTATCCGAGCCTTGTAGGAGGTGTCATTGGTAAGCTTGTTATGTTATAGATTGAATGAGTCATTACATGATCATTGATATGATAATAGAGTTGAGATAAGCCACGTTAGACAAACCTCATATCATTGTCATGGATATCGTATTGCTATTGCTATTGCTATTGTTACCGTTGTACATATTGTTAATGCTATTGTTATTGCAATTGATAAGCATTGAATCCTTGGACATGAATGGACATGGGATACAATTGGCATGCCATAGAATTCATGATCTCATTGGTAAGGGGTGGAATAAGGTCCTTGAGCTAAGGCTCTCATTGGTGATGTTGGCGGGATGTGATTATGTTGGACCTATTGGTGATGTTGGCGGATATTGACCATTCATTGTTGGCGATGTTGGTTGGGAATTTGCGTATCCATACATGTCGATCCAAGGAAAATATATGTGAATAAGTATTGCAAGTATTGTTAAAACATGATTTGAGATGCATTTACATTGATGTACATGCCATTGTTTCCATTGGTGTTCATTATATTGTTTTGACTACCTCACTAGGCTAAGTAAGCCTAATGCACCTCATTTCCATGAATTTTCAGGTTAAAGCTTAGTTGGATCAAGGATCGGAGCAAGGAGTATTTTTGGAGCAAGTCGAAAACCTATATGTAATGTTAACCTAGCCCTTGAACTCCTAAAATGGTGGTGTAGGGCCTAAACAAGTTAGTTAAGTCCCATTTTTTATGTATTTATTGCCCTCTATGTTAAAGGAGCCTAAATGCTCAAAATGGTCATGTTAGTACCTTGGTTAAATGTATCAAATATGCATATTTGGCCTAATAGGTGAAAACCTAGTAAATGGATTTGGATAGACTTAAAATTTGGCATGCTAGTAGATTAATTGATTATAAACTTGTGGGTACAATTTCATGGCAATTAGACAATGCTTGATAGGTTAATTCAAATTAAAACAGATAAATTTTGTCATTACAGGGCAGGGGCATCGATACGGGTAATGGCGTATCGATACGGCCTTGCATAATTTGTCTGGTAAACCTGGGTCAAAAGGGAGCATATCGATACGACCTAGGCGTATCGGTACAGAAATTGGTCACTAGAATTTGGGGAAAATAAAGGTATCGATACAATCACTAAGAGTATCGATATGAGGCCAACGAAGTCAACCGTTATCGATATGGTCCTAGTTGTATCGATACGGGCTGTTATCTTTGAATTTGGAAAATGGAAAAAATTGACTTAGTGTACCGATACGGCCCCAAGTGTATCAGTACGGGGTTAGTTAAGTTAGTTAAAAGACATAGTAATCAGTTTTAAGAAGTTTGCAAAATGGCCATTGAATATTGTATAGTTCAGTCAATTGCATGAAAGGACCCCTAAATTCCTAAATTCATAAATTGGTCCCTAAAACTTGCACAAGTTGTAAATTAGTCCTAAATGAAGAATTGTTGTTTCACATTGGATAAATTGGATAAATGTTTATAACTGGTGATATTATTAAAGCATAATATGGTTTAATTGTTGATCATTGATTGAAAATCATTGTACCGATCACTGTTCTGTTCACCGATAGCGTTCTCCGACCCGGTTATCTTCTAGGCCGGGTGGGGGATATTACACCAACATAGCTTGGCATCACCTTATCTGCTATTTTCTCGGAGGTTGATGCATTTGTGATCTTTTAGGAGCTGATCATGCCTATTTTTTCGGGGTTCAACAGCCTCTTGGCATGGCATCAAGTCCACTTCTCTGCCAACAAGTGCTTAGCATTATCTGGTCCTTCTGTGCCAACAGCACTTGGCATTCTCCTTCGCAATCCTAACTGTGTCACTTTCCTGCGCCTAATCCTATGCCAAACCTGCAAAATAACCACAAAAACAACCTTCACACTAGCATAGACAAAAAAAACTAAACTCCTTATGCAAATGCATGATTCTAACAACCTAATGCAACTAAATGTACCTAAAAACAAGCAAGAGTAATGTCAAATTGGCATTGAAAACAATATTTTTAGAGAGGTAACAAACAACTAAATGCATTGTGAAATATGCATAAAAATTAGTACTTTCTAGGAGTTAACATAAACTCCAGCCCTTCCTCTTTAAGGATCCCTTGTTGACAGATCAACACGCATCGTTGTTGTAGGGACTTCGGGAAAAGAAGTGTGTCATTGTCAGATGGCATGGGTGAAGGTTCTTGAAACGTGTTTGGGTTTTCATCAGTGATAGAGTTGGAGGCTATAGAACTAGTGGCCATTGAGAACTAGCAGAAGGATTGTGAAGCTTTTGGGATATGGAAAAAGTAAGGAAACACCACTTCTTCTTCTATTGCGGTTGAGACTGAAGGTTATAGGAAGTCAAACTGGGCTAATATGTAGGCATCAGAAAGGTCAAAAGTGCAGTGAATAAGGTTGTGATTAGGGTGTCGCTTGGGGATCACATTGAGGGTGCTTTAAGTAATTTATCATATTGAGACTAAAATTTCCTCGTTTCTTTTCACAAACTATAGGTGTGTTTCTATTCTAGTGGGCTTCTGTCATCTATCATTCTCTATCCAAAAGTCAAGCAGTCTCCTTCCCTTAACCATGTTATCGTGATAACTGCCAAAATAAAATATTAAACCTAAAAATAGAAAACTATAAATAAAACTTAATGTTGAATGTAAAAGTGCATGAAATTAAAAATAAGTGGAGAGTGAAGATTCTAATTTTCTAATTTCGATGTAGTTGGTTTATGACGAAGGACCGAGACTCCATTATACATCTGCAATCATTAAAGTGCCATTTCAGTGTGGCTGGAATGTCAATTTGAATTGGTGCCATGTTCATCAATTGAGGTGTGAGATGCTTGTTAGCTTTATTCAGAGTTTCGGTAGAATCTTGTGTTGGCAAATTATTGAGGTTAGGATTTGCAATAGGCCATTCTACAATAGGAGGAAGAATTAAAGTTTGACACCATTTAATAACTTCATGCATGAGCATGGTTTTCATGGTAGAATTAGTCTTGGTTTGACTGAGTTGCTAAATACATTAGCAATCAGTGCCTTGCATCTGCACAATTTTGAGTTTGCACTCTTTGAGTTTTTTAGATGCCAATTTATCAAGTGTTATTCTCATTCATCAATTGCATGCATGTCCTTGTCAAATTCAGTTTGATTCTTATTAGGGAGAATATTGCTGCAATGTATCTCGGGCAAATCTTCTTTGGTTAATGCTTCTTTACTTTCCATGAGCTGGCACTCTTCATAATCGTCCACGTACTTAAGTGTGCTTAAGATGTTGACTGTGATCTATTGGTTGTTCATCTTCATGGTGAAATTGCCATTTTCACAGTCAATCATAATCGTCCACGTGCTTAAGTGTGCTAAGAATGGCCTTCTTAGGATGACGAGAGCATTCTCATTAGCTTCACAGTCAAGAATGATGCAGTCCCCCGGGAAGACAAACTTATCTACCTTAACAAGCACATCTTTAATTATGCCCTCGGGTCAGATTTTAGATCGATTAGCCAATTGAAGGATCAATGATGTAGGTCCAATTGAAGGATCAATGATGTAGGTCTTACTTTTCTTATCCCTAATCTTTTAAACATAGATTTCAAAAATAAGTTCACACTTGCACAACCACGAACTGTAGTAGTTGTAGCCTATCAAGTATGGAATGGCGAAGCTGCCAGGATCCTTCATCTTACGTGGTAAATCACTCAGCACAACCACGAACTCACCCATAGTGGCGACAATTTCAACATCACCCACCTTCCACTTTTTTGTTACTATCTCCTTTCGAAATTTTGCATAGATCGGCATCTGATCAATGACCTCTAGAAGCGAGACATTGATGTGCAATTGTTTGAGCATCTCCAGAAATTTTTGGTATTGGACATCTTATTTCAAGCTTTCAATCCCTGTAGGAATGAAGGTGGTGGTATAGGCTCGTCTTTTAGCTTACTAGATGTAGGTGCATGCTTAGCTTTATCTTCCTTGCCTTCAGTAGCAAGGTTGCTAACTGTATCAAACACTGAAGTTGGTTCCTTTGGTGTAGGAGCATCAGCGGATGTCTTGATTGGAGTAGGATCTACTAGAGAGCTTCCCCAAACTTGGCTTCTTTCATTAGTTACGTGCCACTACATGGAGTGATGGCATTACATTTCTCTACATTAAAGGACTTAATGACTTTAGTATCACTAGATAATCTTCCAGGTGGTATTGTCTTTAACATCTAGGCAATTTGTCCAACTTGGGTTTCCAAAGACCTAATTGAGGTGTTGTTGTTTTGCATGATCGATTGCTGGTTTTGCAACATGGTAGCATACGTTGAGAGCATGTCATTCTGATTCTTCAAGTTAGCTACTTGATCCTGCATAATGACACAGGTAGTTTCCATGAACGATTGATAAGAATTATCAAAGGAATTAGAATTGGAGTTAGAAGCTCCCGGTTCTGCCTCTAAGTCTTTTGAAATACAGCAGGTTCGATTGATGTAGATGGTTGTGATCCTATAATTGTTTTATTACCTCTCCAACCAAAATTTTGATGTTGTCGCCACGCTAGGTTGTAGTTGTTGGAGTAGGGATTGTTGTTACAGTTGGTATTCCATACGTAGCATCCAGATTCTTATTGTTGAGGGCATTCGCTCGACTTATGTTTCCCATCACAATGCTCACAAGTGTATTGCACCACCTTGGCTTCTCGGATATTGGATGGTCCTTGCAAGTTCTTGAGTAGGTTGGTGATGGTAGCGAGCTGAGTTGCTACAATCTGAGAATCTTCCAATTGGAGTTTTCCACCTGCTTTAGGTCCAGGCTTCAATCGCCTTTGTGGGAACTGGTAGTTGGCGTTGGCTATCTGGTCAAGTGTCTTGAAAGCCTCATCAGGTTCTCTGTCGAGTAAAGTACCATTAGCTGACGAGTCGATCATCATCCTTGTTTGGGCATTGACACCATTATAAAATGTCATGACTTGTAGCCAATCTGTGAATCCAAGGATCGAGCACTTCCAAAGCAAATATTTGTATCTATCTCATGCTTCATATATAAATTCATCATCATATTGTTGGAAAGAGATGATGTCTCCTCGCTTTTGGTTGTGCACGTTCGGTGCATCATATTGGTGCAAAAACTTGTTGCAAAAGTTGTCCTAAGATGTAATAGATCCTGCGGAACAAGTCTTCAACCATGCTCTGGTAGGTATGTGCATGTTCGGTGGACCATCTCGTAGATAAAAAGGGAATAGCATGAGGCGCAAGACATTGGTAGGTATGTCTGGTTGCTTGAAGCAATCACAAACTTCCAAGAAAGCTTGTTTAATATCCCAAACTTTGGCCTATGAGTAAGCAATGATTTACCATTAGTTAATTCACAAGAGTTGTGTCATCTATTAGAATAATTATATGATTTAGGATCAAATTGAAACATAGAAGGAAATGGATGGCCATATTGTCAAGGCGCTAAACCAAACATGAAATGAAATTTTAAGTTTGCATGTTAAAGGAAAAAATGTTTAAGGGTTCAAACACATGTCAACCAAATAGGAGAACATGTGTGGGAGCAATGTATGCTCAGCTTAGGAGGATGATCCATCTCATTATCATCTTCTTCATTCTTGGCCGAAACTCATGTTGGAGAAAGGAAGAGAAAGTAAGCTTTGAAGCTATGGTTGAACTTCATGGTGGATTCAAGTAGAAGTGTAGATTTGAGTAGCTAATTTTAAAGGGGGTAAGTAATATTCTTTTCCTCTTTAAAATTTGAATCAACTCAAGATAACCTAGTATAATTCCATGAGAGCTTAGTGTTAGTAGATTGTGTTATATATGAATTACTTGCGAATCTTGGTTAAGAGTTCTACCGAATCATTGGATTAGTATAGGAAGATTAAAAATCTATTTACAATATGATTCTTGGATTGTTATATGTTGTTGTATTCGATTGAAATTAACAATTGATAGTTGTGATTGAATCCTGCTTTTGGATGAATTTGGTGGCCTTGAAGGCTTCTTTATATGCATCGATTATGGTAGCATTTTTGGGATTTTAAGTACATATGAATGTTAATGGTTGAAATTGAAAGTATAGGATCTATCATAACGTGAATTGAATTAATGAGACTGTTTTAGAAGTTAATTAAGGACTAAGCTGTTAAATTAAAATATGGAATTGGTTGGTAGTATTGTTGGTCTATTTCATCAATGAATTAGCTATTTGGGGATTGTTTCGATACATTAAAATAGGGAAATGATGTTATAAAAGATTCTGGATTGTTTTGATTATATATATAAATAAGTAATTGACTATTTTGAATGTATACATGTATGTATTGGATTGTTTTGGTACATATATATGTATACATATAAATTATGGGACTGTTTTGAGATATATAAGTATACAATGTATTTTGGATTGTTTGTACATGTATAAACATATATTGGACTATTTTATAATTCAAAAGGGACTATTTTATAAACTTATATTAAAGATTATTTAACAAGTGAAATAAGGGTTTATTTATAAGTTTAAAATAGGGCAAGGACTGATTTGTGGTTTTAAATACTGTTTTGGACAGTTTATAAAAAACTTTAGGGGCTGTTTTGTGATAATTTGGGGACTGCTTTATAAAGACAAAACAAGGGTAGTTATATATATATATATTGTACTGTTTTTATAACCATAAAGATTGCTTGGTAAACCAAAAAATTTGGATTTGTTTTCTTGCAATTGAGAATAGAATTGTTTTGGGTTTCTTGAAGTTGTTGTAGCATATAGATGAATATAATTATGCATGTAAGATTAGAATAATTCTATATGAATGAAATGTCAAGTAAGATGCAATCCATTTGTATAGTATTAAAGTGACCTTCGTTGTGTTTAAATGAAATGAATTGTAATGCATGCTATTTGGTTGTTGTGTTTAGACAAAGAAGAAGCAAAATTCGATAATGGTAACATTGTATGAAAGCAAAAAGGGAGTGGTGTTTCGGAATCAAATATAGCTTGGATCAAACTATGAGTGTAGTTTAAAGTCTCGGGATAGGCTAGAAACCTTCTCGAGCATCTTTTGTTGTTTGTTATATTATCTTGTACTTGTGTTAAGCCATGGTTAAATGAGCTTTGATTGAGGGTTGAGGTAAGTACCTAAAAGGTAAATATCATATTATGTGCTATGATGACATGCTTTTTTTGAAGACTACTCTTACTTGTATAAGCTTGATAGTAACTTTTGCTATGCTATGCTACCATTCGAATATGATGGGTAAATGAATTGAAAAATTCACATGATTTTCTTGCATGTTTAATATAAAGAACAATAAGCCTTGTACATATGATATTCAGATTATGAAGCTATGCTCAATTATGATTATGACATGATGTGATAAGATATAAGCCTTGCTTAATGTGACTATATGAATGTAGAGCTATGCTCATCTCTAATATAAATGACATGTTACTTGACTATCCGGAGAATGAGCTAAGCTCAATTCTGATTTTGATATGATAGTTTTAACTGAAAAGCTTTTGTTTCAAGTCAGTCATAGGTATATTTGACATGCCATAGAGTCCATAGAGCTCATGTCTAGGGTGGACTACGGTACTTATTTGGCAATAGTAGGAGGGAAGTATTGTCGCCATTTGGCGATAGAATGAGGGATTGACCAGTACTTTGAGTACCTTTTGTTGGCCACAGTTGGTTGGAGATTCGTGTACCTAGGCTACTCGATTCTCAAGGCCATGTTAAATATAAAATAATGAAATTTGTAAGCTAAACTAATGGATTCAGCTTGATATCTTATGTGATAAGTAATCTATTCCTATGATATGTCATGTTTGATATCTTGTACGATGAGTAATGTATGCCTAAGGTATGTCATGTTTTCTATCTTATGTGATAACCAATACAGTTCTATGAGATACTATGTTGGATAATTTAAAAGGCAAGTAAATACTAAATGGAAAAACAAGTAGATACTTGATTGAATCAGAATCTGTCTCGACTTTGATTGAATGTGGTGAAAGTAATGAATATGAAGTATTAATTATTATCTTCATGCTTCTAATTTACCTTAGGCCATCTCACCAAACTTATACTTAAGATATTTTAAAACAATGAGACTAATAAGTTAAGTTATCAAACTATCTTGTTACTTACATGATAAGCAATACTTGTTTACTTGATACTTGTGTTTTTCTCTATAAAGTAAGGATGCCATGTTCGACTAACATGATGTAAATTACCTATTGCCTAATCTGAATTAAAATCTAATTTAACTTTATTTGACCTTAGTATGAAATAATAGACATGTATGCTTAAAGGTTGTTTATTATGCCCTTATCTGTTTCGAATATGGCTAAATTATTATTTAAATTATTAAGATAAAAGATTACTTACTTGGCAAGTAAAGTTAAGCTACATTTTGATTGATGAACCTAAGCATGTAATGTACCCTTAAATAGTTAAGATATAATCGTCTTATACATTCTTTGAACATGTGCGATATGTGCATTTGGCTAATTTGATCACTAAAGTTATGAAAATGTTATTGTACCCTTAATTTGTTATGATGTTGTATGGTAAATAAAACTTACATGTGTGATAATTAGATGTCATCAAACGAAGAATTTTGATGCTATGATTCGACCTTAGTAGTTTAAGATTGCAAGTGATCAAATTTTAGATTTGAAGCTTTGTATGATATTGGTAGAACCTCAATTTGAAAGGATAGCCATGTTATATCTAAGTTGCATTCATATCCATGCTCTTAATTATCATGACACTACCTCACTAAGTGTTTACATACTTTATCCTTTTGATTATATCATAGGTCAAAACATTCTTTGTGGCCACCTATCAAGCTTGAACCGCATCAGAAGTAAATTGGTGTATGATTGTTGAATTTTTAGGAATCTAAGATGGTGGCATTATTCTAGCATTATGCATGTAGAATGATCTTTGTGTCTCTTGATAGCAATGCTTATAAGCATCTAATATTATTGTAAGTGGTTGTAAATGGCCTCTCTAATTCTTGGTGATGGTTTAAGGACTTAGAATTTTGGTTGATATGTTTTGGTTATTGTGCTTTGGTTGATATGCTATGGATGTTATGCTTTGGTTGATATGTTTTGGTTGATATGCCTTAGTTGACATGCTTTAGTTGAAATGTTCCACTAATTGGGCAATATGAGTTATGGTTGTTGCTAGTTTAAACCATTAATGATTAATGAGAATGCTACGATCTGGATGAATTGATTTGCAAATGAAAAATATGGAATTGTTGCTAGAGATTATTGTATGATAGGTTGTTAAATGAATCCATGATTGAATGAATTGTATAGATCTTGAATATCTAGTGAATCTTATATGCTTAACGTCTTGATTGAACCTTGCTTTCTTTAAGTAAACAGATATAGACAATCTTCTTAGTTTCGAATGGAATCCTTGTAAATTATGTTTTAATTCAAAGGTTTAAAGACATAGTATGTATAAGATTAATTTGGAAAACAACAAAGAAAGTAGTAACCAAGATAAGAATTTTGACATGTTTCATTGTCGAATGGCTTACGCTAAATGCCCTTAATTTAGCATATCATTTTATAATAGGATTATGAAACTATGTTAAGATCTTTTGGAAACCAAATGAAAAAATTTTAGTCTTGAATTTTTTGTAAAGGATTGTCTTCTCTCTTATTTTTGACTTATGTTTCCATCTTTGTTTGATAGTTATTTGTTCATGTTTGCTGGTAATGTTCCTTAACTCGGTTTAGCTTCTGAACCGGTTAAAGGGTGTTACAGCTTGGATATGCTCTCGAGCCTTCTTTTCCTGATCCTCTAAATTGTCCAATATTGTTGAGCATGTTGAAAATAATGGCTTTAGCTCAAAGTGGGTCGTCCCTAGATTGGGTCTACAATCGGTGGATTGAGGTTGTTGATAACGGAATCAATGATGTCTCAAATAAATCGTCTGGGCCTTGCAGGTGGTAGATCTGCCTGGCCATTGCCTCCTGCTCCAACACTTGGTTGTCCATCAATTGGAAGTACAACTTCTGGATTACGCACGTTCTCAAGGTTGTTCCACGATGGAATATCTTTGTCGTTCACCATATTCCTGTTCTCCCATAGAAGTCTCCAAAAATTTCTTCGATCTTCGGATTATATGGAAGAATAGGTTCTTTGGTGTAACTGATGGTCATGCACTGGAATGTACCTGAGAATGAAAAACAAAATAAAAACAAAAATTAAATGTAATAAAAATAAAAAGTCCTAAGTACAATTACAATGTAATTATCAATTGGCAATCTCCGACAAAAGTGCCAAAAACTTGATGCTTGTCAAATAGTGATGCACTTTAGAGAAAGTATACTCTTCGTATCAAGTAAAAAAGTGAGAGTAGAGTGTCAAACCCACGAGGATTGGAACAATAACTACGAAGTTATCGTACAAAGGAATGTGTTTGGAAGTATTGGTGATTGTCGATTTATGTAAACTAATGTAACTAATCTAAAGGTAGCTATGATTAAGACAAACATCTACAGCAACTTAACATATAATTATTGAGGTTGGGATCATTGCTAATGATATATACTTGATTACCTATCCCAATGCTATAGCAACGGGCAATACATGTCTCCGTAAAACCTTGGATTCTTTATCTACTCGATAGGATTTTCTAATGAACTTATGGCTCTCTCGATGCCTAGAAGTTAAAAAATATTGTGGTTAAGGTGATACATGTCTGCATTAACCCTAACGACTCTATTATTTTTAATAACTCCATTTTAGTCGTTGAAACCCTAAAATTATGTTTAAGCCTGATTAAGACTAAGTTGACAGCTTCGCCCCACTTTTATGTTTGCATAACCTAACTCTCTCAAATATTAAGCCACATGTCAATAGTTAACAACCCTCTCTCGAATAGCTCTTACAATTAACTACACATTAAGAACATGAACATAATAGACAAAGATAGAAACAACTAAAGCATTGAAATAAAGTAATCAAAACATAAAATCCTAGGACACAATAATCCCAACTAAAAGGTTTAGCTCATGTCTAAGCTTAAAACAACCATAGTTAAAAGTATAAAGCATCACAGTTTATCAAGCAAGAAAAGAAAGAAGCCGAACGTCCTCGACAAAACTCCCTCCGTACCATCCAACTTTGCTGTAGGCTCTTCTCCGTTAGCCTTTTTCGACGGCATCATTCGTTGAGGAGAATTATCTAGCTTCACCTCGGTGGTTCTCTGCAAGCTCAGACTAGGACTGTCGTCAAAATCATGCTCTCTTTCGAAGTAGCGTCCAAGTCTCTCTTATATAGGCGGTGAAACTAGGGTTTTAGTACCCCTAAAGTTTGCTTGGCTTCATTAAAGAAAAGCCACTGGTTTCCTGCTTTATTAAATGTTGTATTTGGGAGAAAGTCCACATGGGCATAGATAGATTCTTCTCCAACTCTTCATGTCTTGTTAGTTCTAGCCATGGGATCTGCTTCTTTCTAGCTCCAGCAATCCTCCTGCATCCATCAACATCCTGCACATACACCACAAAACACCACATTTCCCGCGAAAAGCACCAATATATATGACATTTAAGCACATGTCATGTAACTCCCTATCTATATGCAAATATGTGCAATCTAACCTAATTGCAAACTAAATGAACAGTAAAACATGCAAAAGATAAAGAATAAGGGCATATAATTTAGGTCAATTAAGCACTTGCCAGTAAGCTTCACTCCAGGGACACTACTGCTAACAGTGTGCAAGATATGCTCAAGCAAAGGGAAGAACTCAGTCGAACTCTCAAGGAAAATTTATTGCAAGAACAGAACAGAAAGAAGCAAATTGTAGACAATCACAGAACTAAAAGAGAATTCGAGGTTGGGGATGAAGTGTACCTGAAATTTCAACCTTATAGGTAGACGTCGGTAGATTTAAGGAGCAATTTGAAGCTATCCGCCCGCTACTATGGTCCATGCAAGATAGTTGAAAGGATGGGAGCAGTTGCTTATAAGTTGATGCTACCTCATACTCGAAGGTGCACCCTATAATTCATGTAAGCCTATTGAAGAAGAAATTAGGGCAGGTAACCATTACCTCTCTCAACCCTCCTGAAGTGGACAACAATGGCCAGCTGCTTTGACTACCCAAAACTGGTTCTGGACAAGAGGATGGTGAAACGCCACAACAAGGCCTTCACTCAATTGCTGATCCAGTGGTCCAATTTGAGCCTCGAGAGTTCCACTTGGGTAGATTACTCCATGCTAAAATCCTAGTTCCCAGATTTTGATCCATGGGGTCAAGGATCCGGTGCTGCAGGGGTATTATCATGGCATTAGAGGAAAAGGGGAAACACGTAAGCAATGTGGATAAGAGATTAGGGATCTGGAATATGAAATTGAGAGGTGGATACAGACAAAAAAGAAATGGGGAAATCACAAATGGGGACAGTGTCGTTTGCAGCAACCCAAAATATATTATGAAGCCAAAAGCGGAAGGAGAAGAACCAATGTGTCGGTCTAGAGCCCACGACTGAATATGAGACAAAACGGCCTGAGCAAGCCCACAAAATTAAGGCTCCAGAAGTCAGCTCTAATATTAGATGGTGCAGTTACTACAGTGCCATCTTTTATGTTTTTGTTTTTATTTTGGTTGTTAGTACGGTTTTCTGGGAATGTTAAAAGGAATGTAAGAACGTGTATACACAATGCGTGAAATCCAAGCTACCCATTTGTTAGGTCATAACCATTTGGTTTGATAATTTTCGCATATATAATATTGATTGTTGAGAGGATAAAACATCAAATATTAAAATTATCAAATTTAAACGACTTTCTCTAATCATATAATATATATATATATATATTTCATATTTTTTTTCATACATGATATATATTTCTTCATATTTTTATACAGGTATATATATATATATTAGGAAAAATTGAGGGACTCGACTAGAACTTAAAAACTAATTCACTAATTATTAAAAATTTTATTTTACAACTCAAACTTTATTTGAATTTTTTTCTTTTGACAGCTCAAACTTTATTTGAAAATTTTTCAAGTCGAGTTATGAGATTTCGAGTCGAGTCAAGACGAGTCGAGTTTTTTCGCCTCGAGTCGATTTGAAAATTTTGATTTTTCCGATTTGAGTTTTGCTCACCCAAAATAAAGCTACATGATTTAAAAGTTTCAAAAAAATCAATAATGACCTAAATGATACAAGAAAAATATAACTAAATTATAAGAATTTAAAAATTAATCAAGTTAGATAAAATTAATTATTCAACTTACAAATATATGCATATTCAAAGTTAAAAAATTGAATGATGGAAAAGATATTTGCAACTATAAGGATTTGATCTCATAAGACAAGCTTAGTGAACCCAAACCTTAACCAATTAGACTAAAGACCACTATTGGTTAAATCATAAACCAATTTCCTTTTAAGCCTTGCATTCGGGTTTGTACCAATATTAAATAAAACTTTGACTCACCACCTACCTTCATTAATGCTTATACCAGAAAATATCTAAGATATTGGAATACCAAAAGCTCTTACCAACTCCCCTCATCGTTCAAGCTCCGAACTATCTCACTCTACAATTGTAGCCGACACTGCCGCCGTCAACGTGACTGTAACACCCCACACCTGGTGTAGTAGTAAACCGGTTGATGAGCGTTATGGAGAACACTAGAAACACGAATAATTTAAATTTTTTTGAACTTGTCGCTATTAGACGAATTGAGTGACTAGCAAGCAAGCAACTTGAGCAATCACATTTGATCATGCAAGCAAGAACGTGACTCAACCCTATTAGATGAGTTACTTGACTAGCAAGTAACTTAAGCAAGCAAATCTTATCAAACAAGCAAGCACACATTTGTTTCACTAAAGATCACCACTTTAGTTTACCATTAGCATTTTCATTAGTGTTTATCAAATAACATTTGAATGACATAAGAAACAAGCATGTTCATTTCATACCAAGTTACCTATATATGCAGCTAACATTTTATCATACAATCATGGATATATAATTTGTATTCATTATAAGCCTTCATTCGAGTGGTTACTTTCAAGATTCATTCAAGGTTAGTTACTACTTGATCAAATGATCATACATGAGAGATATTCGATTAAAACACTTGAATTACAAGTATTGATATCATCATTGATTATCCTAGATGAGTATAGAACTAGAAAGGCACATAGACATCACATTCAATTACACAAGCGTAGAGAAGTTCTTATTCATTATAAGTTACCACTTTAATTATTCACTTTCGAATCTAATTTCATGTGATCATATCATTCGAATAGCTTACCTAGACTAGCATGTGTTCATTTTAACTCTATTTCATCACGTTTCATTCAAGACATGTAACCAATTTATGTAGGTTTGACTAAGAATAATCATGTGTACATATATTCGAACATCTCTATTCAAGCATGTAAGGATTCATTCCTTACCATTCAACAATTACAATTCTCAAGCACACCATGAATCACTTGTATCATTCAATCTCAATTATGCGCAACTCATATATCTTATAACAATAGTTAACAAGGTTACAATGGTATACTCAAATCACATTAATTAGACATGGTCATGTAGGTTATTATATTCAAGACTTGCAACATTCCAAGCAGATTCAACTAAACAAGTTCATTTAGTGTAAACATTCAAATCATAGTCTTACACAACATTAGAGGTCGAATCATATTTATATACAAGCTTCCAAACATACAAAATGCATGAACTAACATTAGCTATAAACAAGACTAGGTGCCACCAACAACTAGGAGTTATACAAAACAAGTAAGGATTCATACTCAAGCTCAACTTGTGTCTTGCTTCAGGCTCAAGAAATCTAACTTCAGGATCAAGAAAGTGTTTAGAACACCTAACTTATTGGTTGGAAAGAAAGAAAACAAGAGTGATAAGTAAAATTTTTACCTAGTGAGGTAGTATCTCTAGATTTAACCAATTCTTGAATCAAGTCTTAATTAATCAAGTAGACCTGATAAGGTTAATAACATTTCAAGTCAAGCAAAATCATGAAATCATGTATTGTCATACTTAATGCATTCGATCATCAAGACAAGCATAGCAAGTAAGTGTCAAGTAACCACATTGTCAAGTAAATCAAGTAGCTTGACAAGCTTATCAAGTAGTTATCAAGTTATCCAATTTCTAGTTCCATTCGAATAGTGATAAAGCATGACAAGCATGTATCAAGTAGACCAAATTTTCATGTCAAACAACAAGTATTTCATTGCTTTTGTGACAAGTAACAAGCCTTACATGACTTATATCTCAAGTAACAAACATTACATAGCTTACGTATCAAGTACAAACATTTCATTGTTCATATATCAAGTAACAAGCTTTACATATCATGTACACTTATATCAAGTGTACAAGAATACAATTCAAGTAACATGTAAGCCTTAAGCCTTATTTATTTGCTTGTTTACTTTCCTTAGTTTTAAGCCTTATTACTTAGCTGTCCATTATACATGTTTGTAAATTTTTATCATCATAAAATTGTCCATAATGTTCATGTATAATCAAAATAGTCCATGTAACTTGTATGTACCATTTTATCATCACAAAACAGTCCCTAATGTTCATACGTAGTCAAAACAGTCCCTATGACTTGTATACACAATTTTATCATCACAAAACAATCGTTAATGTTCATACATAGTCAAAATAGTCCCTATGACTTGTATACACAATTTTATCATTGCAAAACAATCCCTAATGTTCATACATAGTCAAAACAGTCCCTAATTGCATGTACAAGTAGACAAGGCAGCATTACTCATGTTTCATAGTTTAATCACACAAAATACTCATTAATTGCATGTACAAGTTGTACATGGCAGCCTTACTCATGTTACATAATTTAATCACAGAAAATAGTCATTAATTACATGTACAAGTTGTACATGGCAGCCTTACTCATGTTACATAGTTTAATCACACAAAAAATAGTCATTAATTGCATGTACAAGTTGTACATGGCAGCCTTACTCATTAATTCGAGTAAGATCGAGATATTTTTCAAGTAACAATCATACAATATAAGGTCCAAGCATAGGCAATTATCATTTCAAGAATTTCATTTCAAGAATCAAGCATTACATGTTAAGCAATTCGAGTATTTTAAGAATTCATGTTAAGTGATTCAAGTGTTCAAGATTTTCTTTTGAATTTCTTATTTCAATTTCTCAATAAGGTTCATTTCTTTTAACATGTTTGCCTTGGATCACAATTGGTTATGGATGACATTGGTCCGTGTTTGACCATAAAGGTCCAAGAATCCTATACTTCTCACTATTCAACCAACTATCGCCAATCTCCGTACAACTCCCCCGTTACATCCTATTGTCACCAATAACATATTACATGTAATGGGGCGTCCCCCCGAGCCATGGCTCATGGACCATAGTCCCAAGAATACCAAGCATCATACCAATGTATCCAAGGACTTCCATTTAAGGCAACTTAAGTCTTTTAAATCTTTAGCTTTCATTAGAAGATATCTTGTGGCACATGAATTCTTATTTTACTTTAAAGCTTGTTGTTGTTTCTTATGATTATGCTTTCATGTTCAAGTCAAGATAATTGTGTTCAAGAATCACATTCAAGCAAGTTATAGCAATATCAAGCTTAGCCCTTAGGCTAATTGAGCCTTAGCTCTTCAATTCACTTTTTAATCTTGTCATTCACGCAAGTATTTTTATATATATGCACTTAGGCAACAAGCAATGTCTTTGTTTCATGGTTCAATTCGTACTATCGACATATACATCATAGAGTATTATCAAGCTAGCATTCGAATACAAGCTTAGCATATTGTATTCAAGTCATTTAACATGTATAAACATTATATATACTTCACAAGTCAAGTAACATATTCAAGCAAGACATTCAAATATTGGCATGTAACAAGTCAAGTATATCAACCATGAAACAAGTAGTTCATGCTTACATATTGTCAAGTCAAGTACACATGCAAATTCAAGCAAGCCTTTTCGAATACATGCCATCTATGGCATCAAACAAGTCAAGTAGATCACAATCAAGGTACAAGGATCAAGCAATACCTTATAATTCATGAATCACATCTTGTTAGCAAATGCTACACCGTGGAGAACATACAAGCAAGCATTCACATAACCATCTTATTCATCAAGTAAGCATTTAGCATACACTACTTTAGGCATCAAGCAGGCATTCGAATGAATAGCATTCAAAACACAAAGATCACACATCGTATATCATAGGAGTACATATATGCTACTAATCAAATAGCCACTTTCAAGAACAGAATTCACATTTTTTTTCACTTTTGTTTTTGATTGTCTAGTCAACTTTCATGCTTTTATTTACTTACAAGTTTAGCTTAGCCAATCTTCCCTTTATATGCATGATCAAGCCTATATTAAGTCCATTTAAACAATACAAGGATGGCAAGTAATTTAAGCATGCATATTTGGTTAGGACCTAAGTCCTAACCCTATAAAACTACACTCACAATACTCCAAGCCTAGCTAGTCTTGGATCCACACTCCTTTGTTCTTAGCTTTAGGATGTTCCACCCTTTCCTCTTCCACCAAGTTCACTCATGGTTCTAACACATTACACATGTAAATACATATGTCAAAACAAGCTCACATATTCATTCAACCATGACAACATTACTAGTACTTAACATACATGAATCTGGTAGCATATTTATTTTCATAGATTAACATACGTGACTTCAATTGTTTATATTTCTATTCATGTAAAACAGGGCAGTAACCACTGTCCTAAAACTATTACAAAATAGTTTACCAAACTATAAACAAAACAATCTCAAAGTACCTAGGCTGTTGCTGCAGGCAGTTTGTACACTACTTACTTAAACATGCATAACTTTTATTCCGTATGTTGGAATTTCAATTAGTTTATACCTTTAGAAAGCTTATTTAACCCTCTATACAAAAGTTAGACCTTGCATTTTAATGTCTTGAAAACTAATATTGGTTTTATTTCAAAGATAGGTCAATTGCATTTCTGGACAGTTTGCACTGTCCAGAGGTTTCCATTTCCAGATTCCAGCTCACAATCCAGAATTCGATTATGTTTTCTCCTAAAGAGAATAGACATATTAAGGTTCAATCCATATAAATTTCAGCCATTAATTCGACCTATACAATTTATGGTGATTTTTCAAATTTGCTGCCCAGAATAGAGTTTTCTGGGCAGATTACACTAGGTTAGGTTTTAAGCTTCTTAATTCGTCAGGACATGATTTTAACATGATAATTTAGCTTATATACATTTCATTAAAAGTTTAGGTCAGTTTAATTCACTTATCAATGTGATCAAAATAGGGCATTAGTGATCAATAGATTCGATTACTCTATCAGGGCAGCATTTCATACAATTTCCAGCAACATACTTATTTTTTCTAACAACTAGTACATATATATATATGAACCATGATTATCATCTACAATTTCCAGAAATGAATTCAACATGTTTACATGCACACTGGTTCGATTCTTGTTACTAATCTCATAATCTAACCAAAATCTCATAGCAACAAGTTCATGTATATATACATTTCGAATCAAACAATTACAACATCACCTAATCAGAAATTCAAGCATATAATCGAATGAAATAACATGTTATTACCTTACTTATTCTGCTAACAAGTTCAATTTGACATCTATTCAAGATTTATCCCATGGATTAAGCTTTCTCTCACAAAAATTCTCTTCTTTTTCACTCTCTCACAACCGGTTATGCATTAGAGAAGGAGAAAGAAATTGATGATCATCTTTAATTGATCATCTTCATTGACACCTCATTGTGTCTTTCACCACTTGTTGAATTCAATTTCTGCCACCTATATGGGTCCTCCCATTTAGTTGTGTTTTACATGCATTTACTACAATTTCATTTCCATAAAATTTAGTCCTTTTTATTTGACAAGTCTATGTGTTAACCATCACATTTTGGCACTTTTAATTCGGTAACTACAAATGCTAATTGTAGCATTCTAGTCCTTAATCAATTGTTATCAACTTCCTTTATTTTATATCTTCACAATTTACTCATTTACTTTCATTTGTTAAGACAGTTTTAATTAACTATTAGCTTAAATTGTGGTAACATTTCTACTCGCCACTCGTGAAGACTCACCGCCATTAGCCGTGAAAAGGCCCTAGAAGGTTTGACAGAAACCTAACCCATTCTTTATTATTTTTCGTTGATTTCGGCCACCTCCGACGTCGGTGTGAGTCACTACCACCAAAATCGGACTCCTGGTGCCAAGGCGAGCAAAACTTGGCCCTTCGATTGTTCATCCACTAACATTTCAAAGGTTGTCGGAATGTCAAGGAAACCAAACGGTTTCCCCTTCGCCGCCATCATTTCCGCCTCTTCACGCCTCAATAAGCCTCTGAAACCCATTCATTTATGTTTTTCATCGTTTCTGCCTCTATTTTTGGGGTGTTTTCCAACCGTTAAGGCCATGCATGGTGTACACACACCGTCAAATACAGTTCTTGACACTGTGGTTGGTTCTCTCTTAAACCAAGCCGGTTCAACCATGAATCAGCCTAGCTCTTGAATCGGCAGTAAGACCTGCTCAAATTGTTAGCCTGGCCTACTTGAGGCCCAACCAAACCCATATGGTCCAAGCCCAAGCCCTGACCTAATCTGTTTGACCCGAACCGCCTGACCCGACACGAGGTTAACCCGGTCTGACCCGTCTGACCCTGTTGCATGTTTTGAGTGCTATGCAAATGGTGCAAATAAACACGTCGCAAGTAATAAAAGATAAGTATCAAGTAACGTTTCCTCGGGGATTGGTTTGGGCCACTTTGCTTAAGTTATTGCGTTGTAAAAGAAATAGATTGATGGTGATGAATAATAAGTAAAATAAACTAAGTAAATAGAAATAAATGGAAAGAGTAATCGATTAAAGAGAGTAGGTCGGGTTATCGTGAGTCGTGGTGTGATTTTCGAATGGATCGTTGTAGTAATTGGTAGCTAAAGCCACTTAATTGTCTTGGAAATTAGAACCAGTTAGATTGTCTGGGCAATTCGTCAATTGCCGTGGCAACTGTGAATGGTGCGATTGCCTTGGCAACTGGGTGACTTCCTTCAAAGCTCGGCGAAGAATTCTTCAATGGCTTCTTGTTATCCCTAACTCGAAACACTGGTCAATTGTGTATGCCTTGGTGATACATCCCTGCGTTAACCATGGGTGAACAACAACCGATCGTACGCTCCTCTTAGCTGTTGAAATCCACAAATTATTCTTAAGTCGGATTAGTCTTCACCAACGATCGTTTGAATGAAAATGATGCTCATTCGTTTCTTGAATCTAACTCTCCCGATATTAGATAAATGGATGAATTCACGAGATCCTCTCCTATTTCACTCGCAATCAAATTAAGAACCAAGAATGAACAAACATTGATTTAAATTGCAATCAAAAACCTAAACAAATCCTAGCGTTTATCAAAACCACAAACCCAAAATAACCAAAGCCAATTTACATCAATTCATGGTTGGGTTCGAAAGATGTACAAAGCAAAAATTCCCAGCCATGGATCGTATAAGAATAAATAAGAAGATGAAGTTGCGATCAACCCCCTTTCTCTCCTAATCGACTCCTTCGTCCTCTCACTTGAGGCTTGCGAGTTGGTCCTTATTTATAGGAGATTTGATTTGGTTCATTGTTTGATGAGGATATGTTTATGTTGGAATTAAATGGGACAAAAGAAATAATATATCTCTTTTATCTTTATCCTCAAGAACTCCTCATAAATCTGAGTTTAAATCTTAATTGAACTCTTTGCGTGAAAATCCAATTCTTAGGGCTTTATCCTTATATCTTCGTGCTTTATCTTGAATTAGGTGGATTTATCTAGTCATTATTGCTACAATAACTTCATATTTGCTACGACAATTTTGTCCTGCACCAAATAAGACACACTAGCAATATCTTCCCACAAAAACCAACCAAAAGATGATATCAAGCAATTCTGTAAAGGAAACCATGTAATGATGCATGAATGTTTAAATGTAACTAAAATGAGCCTAAGTCTAACAATAATATGAGTTAAAAGGGCAAGAAAAATAGTACTTTTACACACTTATCACACCCCTAAACTCGAACTATTGTTTGTCCTCAAGCAATACAAAACACTAACAATTACCTGCCAAGGCCCTTACCACTGAAAACATGCGTCTCACCTGACTTCAATCATCAGAGTCGTGGCACAAAGAATTGATTACCTTTCGATTGTTGGAATGCATAGAGGATTACTCAGACTTAAACTATAATGCTAGTGAAAATGTTTGCGCGACGTTGTGTACAAGTCAATCAATAGGATTCCATGCGAATAGTAGGTTTATCGAATTGTTTGTCGAGGCAATTAAGTCCTCTAGAGCCAGTTTTAGGCACCTCTAGCAAAGCAATTTCTTTGTTAAATTTAATCAACTAAAGCCAGTTTTAGGCACCTATAGTGATTCTTAATGCGTGACAAACTAGAGCCAAATTGGGCACCTCTAGTAAAAAATTATATTAATTCAAATTTTATTTCATTTAAGCTAGAACCAATTAGGCACCTCTAGCTTATTTTACCCAATTTTAATAACCTAAAATTCACTAGGTCTCCCCCAACTCAACAAGTCACAACAGTGTCAATATAAGTAGCATCATAGCAAAATCCCCAAGTAAACTCCATGCTAATCCTAAAATCTAAGGTTTTCTCATCTAAGCACAGTGGCAAACTCATCATAGGATATCACAGTAGGTTTTAGCAGTTTTATCAGGTAACTATCATGGCAAGTAACATATGCAAACTATATGAAACAATAACATGAATCAACTAAAAACAAAAACAAACCCCCCAAACTCGAGAGGAGCATTGTTCTCAATGCATGCGAAAAAAAAACAAAAGTAAAAGAAACTAAATAAAATGAAAATGAGTTATTCGGTAAGGTCATCACCTGGAATGACTAGTTTCTGTCAAGCCATTTGCATCGTTCGTCTTTAGGATCGTGGTGGTTGTTGTTGTGAAGCTGGTGGTGCATTGGGAACCATTATTTCGACAACCTCTTCATCCGCTTCCTTCTCTTTTGCGGCCTCGGCTAAGGTACAGTTTCTCGTCCATGGCATTAACTCGCCTTGGGCATAGTCTTGAGATTCTTGACCATGGGTTTTTAGGTTCCTGTGGGTTCTTGATTTGACAAGTAAACAAGAAAGGGAAAAACTTAAAAATTCCAGAGGGGAAGAAAGTAAGGAAACTCTTTATCCCTTGAAACATTCATCCTAATAAAAATAAGAATAAAAAATGATAATTATCAAAATAAAGGATAAAATGAAAATAAAAATATAGATAAAAAGAAAGCTTAAGAAGGATTGTTTCCAATATTTCTTGTAGTTCATCTGTACCCTCCATTGAGTGACAATATTGCCCAAAAAGAGTTGGGCCAATGTGCTTGCAACTACTCCCTTTTGTGTTACCATGGTGGAGGTGTCTTTCTTTTGCGTTCCCTTGTAGTCCATGTACACACTCCACCTTGCTACTGTTCCTAAAGGCATGAATATATTAATAGGAAAAGTTATATCAACATCCAACCATTTAATTACCTCATTCTCGTCGACCTCCATTATGGTTAAATGTAGCCTTCGTTATCATGGCAATTGTTGCTGAAGCCAATTGCCATGGCAATCATTTGCCAAAATTATATGAATATCAAGGGAAGTACCAAGTTTCTAAAAATCTTCATGAATCCAAACACCGTTTTCTTTAGGCCCCTCAAACATCTCCATTAGTAGAGATTTTGATGGCTTCAAATCCACAAGCATTGGTTCCTCAAGAAATACCTGCAATGGATGAGGTAAGTTTTTAAAAAATTCAAAAGGTTCAACCATCACCTGCTCATATTCCATTAGCAAAGTATTGTCATCTCGCTGATCCTGCATGTGGTCGTGCAATTGTTGTGACAATGGTGGATAAGAGCAATCTCTAGATTCCTGCTTTAGCATCAACATTGTAACATTCTGGGCATCAGATTCCTTAGAATTTGATGTAGCATTACTCTGCTTTGCCTCACTGAGTGTTGTCGTGGCATTCTCTATTCAGACTACACAATCTTTGTCATGGCAATTCGTTGCATAGGCTCATCAAGTGTTGGCCAGTCTTTCTCATTGGCAGGCTCTCGGCTTGGAGGTTTTAGTTGATCCTCACACATCGAGGATCTCTCTTTGTATTGTTCCTTCTCATCTTACCCTAGGATTTTAGTATCCATAGGAATTGATTGTTGGGGCATGTTATCTAAGGGATATGTTAATCTCCTCAACCGATCTTCCACTTCTCTCAAGAGTGCATCCATCTTGGCTATCCCCGAATCCATGGAATTTGATAGCTCTTGAAGAGGACTGCATTGCCATAACATATCTGTTGCCGAGAAGCTTGGCTGCTGATAAGGACTACATTGCCAAGGCATGTCTGTTTCTACGCAAAAACTGTCATGGTAAAAAAATTGAGCTTTTTGATCATACAATGAAGATTTTGTTGTTGGTTCCATCTATGGTCCTCCATGTAGCCATATGCACTAGGATTTTGAGGGTAATCTTCAAACGCATGATGCTCTCCACAACAAGTGCAAGAGTTTTCCACGGTATAGGCTCTTTGGGCCTTTCTCGGTTGGTATAGGTAATCATTGGTGAATGTAAGAAATTCTTGATTGGATTGATTCCTATCTTCCCACATCAACTCTCGAATGGATAGACTTTTACTTCCCCGCATGTTGATGTCCCTTAACTTGTAGTACACCTGATTTTTTTTATAAAACAAACAAAAATAGAAGTTTGTAAAAATAATAAGAAAAATGCAATAACAAAAACAACTAACACTAATTGTCAATCCCCAGCAACGGTGCCAAAAACTTGCTACTTGTTTTGAGTGCTAAGCAAATGGTGCAAGTGAACACGTCGTAAGTAATAAATGATAAGTATCGAGTATCGTCTCCTCGGGGATTGGTTTGGGCCACTTTGCTTAAGTTATTGCGTTGTAAAAGAAATAAATTGATAGTGATGAATAATAAGTAAAATAAACAATGCTCATTCGTTTCTTGAATCTAACACTCCCGATATTAGATAAATGGATGAATTCACGAGATCCTCTCTCAATTCACTCGCAATCAAATTAAGAACCAAGAATAAGCAAACTTTGAATTTAAATTGCAATAAAAAAACCTAAACAAATCCAAACATTTACAAAACCACAAACCCAAAATAACCCAAGCCAATTTACATCAATTCATGGTTGGGTTCGAAAGATAGACAAAGAAAAAATTGCCAGCCATGGATCGTATAAGAATAAAGAAGAAGATGAAGTTGCGATCAGCCCCTTTCTCTCCCAATGGACTCTTTCGTCCTCTCTCTTGAGTCTTGCGAGTTGGTCCCTATTTATAGGAGATTTGATTTGGTTCATTATTTGATAAGGATAAGTTTAAGTTAGAATTAAATTGGATAAAAGAAATAATATATCTCTTTTATCTTTATCCTTAATAACTCCTTATAAATCTGAGTCTAAATCTCCATTGAACTCTTTGCGTGAAAATCCAATTCTTTGGGCTTTATCCTTATGTCTTCATGCTTTATCTTGAATTAGATGGATTTATCGTGTCATCATTGCTACGACAACTTCCTGTTTGCTATGTCAATTTTGTCCTGCACCAAATAAGACGCACCAGCAGTATCTTTCCTACAAAAACCAACCAAAAGATGATCTCAAGCAATTCTGTAAAGGAAACCATGTAATCATGCATGAATGTTTAAATGTAACTAAAATGAGCCTAAGTCTAACAATAATATGAGTAAAAAGGGCAAGAAAATAGTACTTTTGCACACTTATCACCGGTCCAAGCTTAAAACCTGATAACTAGAGTCTAGGCCTGACCCGTTAACTGGTTTATTGATTCAACCCATCCCATTCAAACTAAGTGAGTCAACTCACCTAATTTAACCTGGTTGACCTTTCACTAGTTGACCGCTGACGACAGCATTGATTAGTGAAGTCAGCGTTAACTAATGATGCCAGCATGACATCGACGTTAACCAATTATGTCAATATGATGTCAGCATTGACCGATGACGTCAACATTGATGTTGACTTTGATGATAAGCCTCTATTTTGCGGTGTTTTATGGCTGTTAGGGCCTCGCGTGGTGTACACATGCAGTCGGATACGGTTTTGACCATCGTGGTTAGTTAATCTTGAACAGAGCTGGTTCAACCCTGAACTAGACTATTCGAACCGGCCTGGCTCTTGAACCGATAATAAGGCCTACTCGGTCTGTTTGACCCGAACTGCCTAACCCGACTTGAGGTTGACCCATTCCAACCCGTTTAACCTGACCAAAGACCAAAACATAATAACCTGAGTCTAGGCCTACCTCGTTAATGTGTGGATTGAGTCGACCTATCTGTGTCACCTTAGGGAGTCAACTCACCAGAGTTAACCTTTGACCAGTTGACCACTTGAGGTTGACCTGGTCCAACCCGTTTAACCCGGCCCAAGCCCAAAACCTGATAACCCAAGTACAGACCTACCCCGTTAACGCCTAGATTGAGTCAACTCAGTGAGTTAACTCGCCTGAGTCAACCGAATTGATGTTTGACCAGTTGACCACTAACGTCAACATTGACCAATGATGTTAGTGTTGACCAGTGATGCCAACATGGCATCACCATTGACCAGTGATGTTAGTATGACGTCAATGTTGACCGATGATGTCATCATAACATCAACATTGACTTTGACCCAAAAAGTAAAATTTTTTGAAAACCCATATTTTATGTTTGTCAACTTCCTAAGTCCGATTTTGAAGCTTGTTTTGTGCAATTCTAACACGAAAGCCTCCAAATTTGATAATGGACTCAAACATGCTTATATGCTACATTATTCAGTTCAAGTGCAATATGAATAAGGATTGGGTATGGGTTTTGATTATTTGAAGGTATTCACATTTCCTTGTATTCAAGATGTTGAGGGACGTCAAATTCGGGTTTGAGAGTGATCAAATAGAGTATCATGAATCAACCGATGTAGCTCAGAGCTGAGGTAATACATTACTACCTCTTGCATGCTTTATGAAACATGTTGGTAATCAGTTAAGGTATGCATGTTATGATTAAGTTTACTTTGAACTTTGCTTGAGTTAATTCGACTACAAAATTAAACAATAGTAATCTGATAAGATCAAACTATTCGAGAGAGAAGTTTAACAGACCGAAAGGACCCTAAGTTTAGTAAATGATTAATAAGAATAATAATCTCCTGATCCAATTAATAGAGTTAAAGGATTTGATATTTGAAATATTTCGTTAAAAATGTTGATAATACCCTTGAGAAGTTAGAACGACTTAAATACCCCTAACAAAGGAAATGACCTGGAGTTTTACACTTGATCTGATAAAATGATTACTTTATTTGAAATCCGTATTCTATTGGCAAAGACTTCGGTATCAAGATGCAAATATGTATAATAACAAAACACTTGGATTACCCGAACTCTGGAATAACTCTTGAAGATAAATTTATTGGAAGTTCTACGTATTCTTGAACTGATCTAAATAACAATAGAGAATAAATTGATTTGAATAATTAAAATGAACGAATTAAACTCAGGCACTAAAATTACCAAATTAACTGAAATGATGCATAAACCCTCGAGAATTGAAATGGATGAATTGTTTGGAAATATCTAAAATACCTGAATGACTGAAACACCCTTAGGCATCGAAGTGCCTGAAAAAAAATGAATGATGGAAAAAAATTTGCAACTATAGGGATTTGATCCCATGAAGCGATCTTGGTGAACCTAAGCCTTAACCGATCAGGCTAAGGACCACTCCTGGTTAAATCCTACACCAATTTCCTTTTAAACCTTGTATTCGGGTTTTTACCAATATTAAATAAAACTTTGACTCATCACCTACCTTCATTACTACTTATACCAAAAAATATCTAAGAATTGGAATCCCAAAAGCTCATACCAACTCCTTTCACCGTACAAGCTCCAATCTGCCTCACCACCCGGTTGTAGCTGACACCGCTGCCGTCAACGTGACTCTCGCCCACGCCGAACATGCCCCTAGCCATCACTCACAAAGACTCACGTGTCATTTGCTCTGAAAAAGACCTAGAAGTTTTGACAAAAACCTAAGCCTTTCTTTACTATTTTTTGTTGATTCTGACTGCCTCCGACGTTCGTGTGAGTCATCGCCACCAGCATCAGACTCTCGATGCTAAGGCGAGCAAAACCTCACCCTTCGATCGTCCGTCTCCACTAACATTTTGAAAGTTGTTAGAATCTTAAGGAAACCAAATGGTTTCCCCTTTGCCACCATGATTAATGCCTCGGTAATCCTCTAAAACCCACTCATTTATGTTTCTGTTGCTTCTGCCTCTGTTTTGCGGTGTTTTTTGGTCGTTAGGGTAGCACGTGTGTACACGCGCTGTCAGATACAATTTTTGACCACCGTGGTTGGTTCTCTCTTGAACCAAAATGGTTCAACCCTAAATTGGCCTGCCTCTTGAACTAGCAGTAAGGCCTGCTCAAGTTGTTGGGCTAGCCTACTTGAGGCCCAATAGCCCTATAACTGAACCCATATGGTCTGAACCCAATCCTTGACACGATACGTTTGACCCAAACTACCTGACCTGACCTGAGGTTGACCCAGTCTGACGCGTCTATCCTAGCCCAAGCCCAAAACTTGATAACCCGATTCTAGGCCTAACCCGTTAACCCATTGATTGAGTCAACCCATCCAAGTCAACATAGTGAGTTAACTCGTTTGAGTCAACCAGGTTGACCTTTTACCAGATGACTATTGATGTTAGCGTTGACCAGTGATGCTAGCATGACATCACATTGACTAGTGACGTCAGTATTGACTGATGATGTCAGCATGATGTTAGCGCTAACTTTGATGCAAAAGTCAAATTTTTCGAAAACCCATATTTTATGCTTTTCAACGTCCTAAGTCTAATTTTGAAGCTTATTTTGTGCAATTCTAACCCGAAAGGTTTACCAGGGATAAAAACTCATTCTTCAGAAATTAGAGAAAGCTGAGGAGAATCATCTACTGCTCTAGCAATACATTGGCTCAAAGGACCGATCCCTAGAAAGAATGCCATCAAGACCACAATTTGTTCACACTCTGACTCAACAATATGATACCACCATTCATGTTTCGCATGTTCAAGTTGAACCCGCCTAGACTGATACCTCCGATGAATCTAATGGTGATGTTGATGCCAAGGCCGAGGTGGCTCCTAGTGCTCCCATATCACCTGTTGTACTTGCTTCATCTGCCCCTCTAGTAGCCCCCGCTGCATATAAAACGGTGAGGATAATCGAGGAAGTCCTCCACAATGTGAGAGCTTCCACTTCCATATCAAAGCTGAAGAGCTTCCACACCTTTGGTTTGGGGGGTGTGCTGCCTCGCATCTTTTGCCATGGCATTCATGCATGTTATATTCATGTATGTATTATGTTTCCATGTAGACCGAACCATTAAAAAAATAAAAAATAAAATTTTTGCCAAGGCTTGATTGATCTTATAAACATAACTGCTAGCGTTGTTAGAGTTTGTACTAGTATATTTTGTCCAATAATGAAATTAGAATCTTTAGTTTGCATGCGCCAGCAAGTTTGTAATTCTAGGACTGCTTGGTAATTGATCTCTAGTTTAAGAAACTGAAGTCTCACTTAACACGAAGTATTCATCTAGTTCCCAAAACAAATATAGAATTCTTGAAACTAAGCTTCAAAATAAAAGAAACGATGTCATGGTAACAAGAAAGAATAAGGCAACAATGTTTTGCCAAAGGCAAGAAAAATATAGAACTCTCTTCTACCTTAGAGATAATAAGTAGCTTGGGGCTTTGTGGTTTGCTCCCTCTTAGTTCTCAAGCTAAAAACTTTAGGGTATGAGTCTGATGAATAGGCCTAGTAATGTCTAGACTAACGTGGGGATTTATGGTATGCTCCTTGTTACTTCTCATGCTAAACAGTTTACGAAGTAAGCCTAAAAATATTACCAGCAGAAACCCTTCGTAAATAAAAAAATTTTGAGTTTGGGTAGTAAATATGACTAAAAGAGTAAACGGATACTTGATACATATTACCTGTACTTCATGCACACTTCATGATCTTAGACTAGAGTTATCTTGATGCACTTGAATTTGCTTATCAGCTTGGCATTACTGCACTGGGATATCTGAGGACAGGACTAGGACAAGGTTCTGCTTGCTAGCATGTGTTGTGAGTCAGGAAAATTTTGCCAAGGTAATTTGTTTTGTTTTCTGTTTTCTGAGTTTATAATTGCAATACTTCAGGATAAGAAATAAGCTAGGTTTGAGGGAGTGCTAACTCCACAAAAGTACAATTTTTCCTACATATATTTTCATTCTTTTTCCTACCTTTGAGTATATGTTCATGCATTTAGATAGTGAAATCATGCATTTTCATTAAGGAGTTAGGGAACGGTTCTTTTTCCAGAGTAAAGGTGTATTTCTTTTGCTTTGGTGTGTAGGGCAAGGTAGGAGCAGGAGCAGGACATGAGCAATTGGCAGAGCAGAGCGAGGAACCCAAAGAGAAAAGCCAAGTCAAGTTGGTAAGAGTAGGTCGATGAATGCCATACTTGGGCGGAAGGATGGCTGATGTCCAGTCAGTTATTCGTTGTTTAAAGATTTAGTCATCTCTAAAATTCAAATAAGGATAAGAGGATAACATGCTTATCTCAAGTGCATGACTAACTTTCAAATTCAAACCCAACCTAGGGTTTTTCACGCGTACCTATTTAAAGGAGTCCCAACAATGAATCGAGGACCGACTCACTCAAGGAGGCTGCACCGTGGTAAAGAGGGCAAGCTATGGTTCGACTAGGCTAAGACCGAGAGCTCTGGATCTATTGAAAGGTTTCTTCATTGCCCATTCCTCTTTATTTTAGATCTGATTTTATAGTGATGTTATTTGACAACGATTTGGTGTTGATGGTTCCCCCAACCATGAACTAATTTCTTTAAGTTGTTTAGGGATGTTTTTGCGATGAAACGCTCAACCATTTTCAACTTTTAATAATTGAATACTTTGGCATCTTTGTCTATCTTGCTAGTGCTTAATTCCTTTTAATTGTTTTCTAGAGGACAGTTGACATTGCATGCACCCCTATCCCGCAGTGATAGCACCATCCATATCACTTCACAATAGCACTACCCCTATTGTGTAACCGAAGAATTTCACACGATCAATTTTACATTTTATAGTGCTCTTTAATCCTATAGCTAGCCAACTATATCCGAAACTTTATCAATACATCACATAGGCAATATATCATTCTCAAAACATTTACACACTGTTTTTCAATTTATTTCATAAAATTGTTTCATATGCAATACCACATTGCCAAAGGCAACAACACAATCCCTTCAAGGAACAAATCTCAGTGCTCATAGGCATTCATCACTTTGTTTAAACATTGCATATTAATCCAAAACGATGCATTTACAGTAACTAAACAAAACCATGTTTAATCTCAAAACATGAAATTCATAAGCTCATATCAAAGTCGATAACCAAGTGAAATAAGAGAAACTTACGCTTGAGCTTAGTTAAGCTTGTTAAGATATAACTAAACCTCCATGATCCATCGATCACACCTTTAAAGAGCTTAACGCGATTAAACACTCACCGATATGCCTCGCCTTGCTCGTCAACGCGAATCCAGCCACCGGTAAGCAACGTACGCAACTAGACAACCTCGCCTTGATCGTCCCCTATTTTAGTCACATAAAACCAAAGGGAAAATGCACCATTATACATTCAACTCGTTGCTAAACAAGGATATCCTGTATCCTTAACATTAACCTTCCAAAAACTAGCTGAAACTACCGAAATCAACACCAAACTTCGCAGAAAGAACTCCTAACTTCAAGACAGTGGTTCTAACATTCAATCCACATCAAAAACAATTCATAAACACCTTCTAAACATCCTTATATCTCCAGCAACTCAAAACCACATAGAATAGCCCCAAAAACCACTGAAACTCACCTAAAAAGTAGCCAATTAAATAGTTTTGGGATTTATTCTCATAATCTCATTTCTCATTATGATTACCTTATCAAGACATGAAATAACCCAATTAAAATCTTCAGGTTTCATCAATTTAAACAAATCTTTAAGCAAATCATCAAAATTACCGTTAATAGCTCAAATCTTGAAATCCATTGCAAAACCATGTTAATATCAATCCATAATCAGCCAAATACTAGGGAATATCAATAAAGAACCTTAGTTTAAAGAGATGAAAAGATTTTCTCCTTTGAAGAAGCTCCCACCAAAATTGACGTAAGATTTTCTTGAAACTTAACTTGTGAAATAGATGAAATCCTTGAGAAAATCTTGTGAGGTTTTGTTAAGAAACAAATTTAGAATAAATTGATGAATTCTCCATTGAAAATCAACAAAGAATTTTGGAGAATCTTGTTTGGAAGTTGAAATAGAAAGTGAGGGAAAATGAGGAAAGAAAATGAGGGAAAATCAAACCAATAGGAAAATGATTTGGAAAAATAATTAACCGTCAATTCCTTACTCAATTAAGGTGCTATTTTTAGAAAATATAGCTCTCTAAAGATTCTTAGTATTGGCTCATTTACAAAATAGTCATTAAAATAGTTTTGCAGTTTTTACAATTTAGTCACTAAATCAAAATGTCACATGAAACCATTAAATTAACTCCCAAATTAATTACCAAAACATTTGATAATATATTTAAGCATTTCTGCTAAATCAAACCAATTTTTATCTCCTCAAACCGTATTTTAAAATATTAATTTCCCAAAACCTATTTAACCGACTAATCTGGTTCGACCGGGTCGAACCTTACCCGATCTAATCTCAAAACGTCTAACCCTATTTTTGGGTATTAAAACTCTCCCCTCTTAAGAAATTTCGTCCCCAAAATTTTCATGAAGGAAAGAGATGAGGAAATTTTTTCCTCATAACCTCTTTTGTCTCCCATGTGGCTTCCTCGACTCCCCGATGTCGCCACAAAATCTTGACCAACTTTATGGTATTTCCATGCAGAACCTTAGTGCTCAAACCCAACACCTTTACAGGCTCCTCATCATAAGACAAATCCGGACACAACTCAATCTCCTCAACAAGCACAACATGCGACGAATCCGATCTATACCTCTGAAGCATCGACACATGGAAAATATCATGTATCTTTTCAAGGTCGGTCGATAACCTCAACCTATACGCAACCGGACCAACACGCTTAATCACCGCATAAGGTCCAAGGAACCTAGGGCTCAATTTACCCTTGCGTTCAAATCTCCTCACCTTCTTCCAAGGCAAAACCTTTAAAAACACTTTATCACCCACTTCATAAATCTTTTTTCGCTTCAAATCCGCATAGGACTTTTGCTGACTTGAAACCGCCTTAAGCCTTTCACAAATGAGTTTCACTTTCTCATTTGTACCCTTAAGCAAATCGAATCCTGCCACATGCTTCTCACCTGGTTCCACCCAATAAAGTGGTGTACGACACCTACGACCATAAACAGCCTCATAGGGAGTCATCTGGATACTCGACTGATAACTATTATTGTAGGCAAACTCCATCAACGGTAGTTGCTTCTACCATGTCCCTTGAAACTCAATTACACAACAACTCAACATATCCTCCAAAATCTGAATAACTTATTTAGATTGTCCATCCGTTTGAGGATGATAGGATGTACTGAGAGTAAGCCTCATACCCAAAGATGTCTGAAGACTTTTCCAAAACCTTAACGTAAAATGCGGATCTCTATCTAATATATTCAACTTAAGAACTCCATGCAACCTTACCACCTCAACAATATACATATTAGTCAACTTACCCAACGAATACGTCGCATGCACAGCAAGGAAGAGCACACACTTCATAAAACATCAAAAATCACCCAAATCGAATCCTTTTTGGATGGTGTCAAAGGAAAACCTGTGACAAAATCCATTTTGATCATTTCCCACTTCCACTCTGAAATCTAAATAGGTTGCAACAACTTAGAAGGAAAATGGATGCTCAGCCTTAACCCGCTGACACACCATGCAACAAGCAAAAAACTCAGCCACTTCCTTCTTCAAACTAACCCAATAATACAAATCCTTCAAATCTCGGTACATCTTTGTACCTCCCAGATGCATAGAAAAGGGACTAGAATGAGTCTCAATAAAAATAGTGCGTCTCAACTCCGAATCATTTGGCACAACTATTTGACCCTTAAAGCACAAAATGCCATCATCATCAAAATAAAAATCTATCGGATTACCATCCAAAATATCCTTAACATGCGATACCCACGAATCGTCCTACGATTGTCTCACTTTAATCCTTTGAGACAATGTAGACTTAACTTCCACTCAGCCAACAAACCACCTTCTCATCTCACACTTAACTTTGCAAACATCGCCCTAAGCTCAACAACAACCATACGACTCAATGCGTCCGCTACCACGTTAGCCTTTCCGGGGTGATACTCTAATGTCAAATCACAATCCTTAAGAAACTCAATCCACCTTCGTTTCCTAAGATTCAACTCCTTTTGAGACATCAAATACATCAAACTCTTATAATTGGTCTAACCAATACACTTCTCAACATGTAGATAATGTCTCCAAAATTTCAAAGCAAACACAACTGTCGCAAGCTCTAAACCATGAGTTGGGTAATTTATAAGCCACAACCTTACCATCTTGCACCAACACACAACCCAAACCAACATAAGATGCATCACTATAGACTACAAACTCCTTACCAGACTCGGGTTGAATTAGGATAGGAGCGTGTGTCAAAACCTCCTTCAACTTCTCAAACCACGTTGTTGACTCTCTGTCCACACATAATGAATATTCTTTTGCAACAACTTTGTCAATGGAGCAGCAACACTAGAGAAACCATCCATAAAACGATGATAATAACCAGTAATCCCAAGAAAACTACAAACCTCAAACACAGACTTAAGTTGTTTCCAATTAAGGATAGCCTCAATCTTTTGTGGATCAACACGGATACCCTGAGCCAAAACCACATGACTAAGAAACATCACTTCCTTAAGCCAAAATTCACACTTACTCGACTTAGCATACAACCGATGTTCCTTCAAAACTTGCAAAATAATCCTCAAATGTCGATCATATTCCTCGGTACGTAAGTACACGAGAATATCATCGATGAACACCACCACGAAACGATCAAGACATTTATTGGAAACCCTATTTATCATACCCATGAAAGCAGTTGGAGCATTTGCCAAACCAAATGGCATCACCAAAAACTCATAATGCCCATATCTCGTACGGAAAGTAGTCTTCGGTACATCCACATCCTTAACATTTAACTAGTAATACCCTGACCTCAAATCAATCTTAGAAAACACAACCTCCCTATGGAACTGATCAAAAAAATCATCAATTTGTAGCAAAGGATACTTGTTTCTAACCGTCAACTTTTCAATTGTCAGTAATCAATGCACATACGCATCATTCTACCTTCTTCCCAAAGAACCAATACACCCCAAGGTGAAATTGAAATCGCACCCGAGTACACCTCAAAGTTATCTCACAAAAACCATCATGCTTAAACCATCACTTGCCGACTTTGAAAAGTCATCCGTAAGTGTGAACATATGTATGCATGAATACTTATATGCTCTCTGGAATGCATATGCATATGTATGCAAACCTCTAATGTCATGCTCAAAATGTATGCATGTACGGACATATTTAAATATATACATATAAGTGTTTATGCATTGTGCATGTTCAAATATCCACAGTTACTAACAACATTCTCGGTACCAATACTCCTTCCAACACGCTGAAGCCCACACAAACGACCCTTGGTTGTCAATCAAAACCTTTCTCCATAGCACGGTACACAAGAACACTGCTTCTCTTGTTACTCACAGGACCAAGTATTCTTAGAATACCCAAATCATTAGAACTTTGAGCGTCACTCGAGCAAACACCATCTACACTATATGACCATAAACCCACACTAACTATCGGTCTCAAACACGCTTACCATGAACAACCATACTAACGCCTCAGGAAGAAGAACTCTATGGTTGAACATACCCACGAACCAAACATTTTCACAAACACATTCTCAACCCACATACTTCCATAATGTTCGACAACACGACATAATAAGAATTCGAAAGCTGAACCAAGGTGTATCTTAAAACCGAACTCAACTTCATCACCACAAAAAATTCCCTCAAAAGTACTTCATGGAGGAATTCTCAAGCAACACCGACATTCAAAACCCAAACGTCCTTAAACCTTGGATTACCACACAAGCCAAAACCTTATTAACCACAGTTTGATCCATTCTTGGCCAAACCTCTCCGTAAATCAACTCAAACTTACAAATCTTCAACATACTCAAACAACTTTCTTCAATTAACATACATAACTGCATGAAACCAGAATCCCCCGGAAATGGCAATAGCATAAAAGGAGCAAACCACACAACCTTTCCCTTATCAAACACAAATTCCATGATTCTGCTGAACACTTTGATTTCCAAAAATGAAACTCAATCGAATGCCTTACATATATCTCGCACCCAGACCATCCTCACAGAGAATAACATTAGGGATACTATCAAACTTTTCCCCCTAACGGCATCATTACCAGTCAGGTTTCGATCCTGAACTTTGACGTACTTACTTGACGTGTGCATCAGAACACTCTTATTAAACTAAACACTCCACAAATTCTCACTAGAATCTTGAAAACAACCCTATCAAGCAAAAATCGAGCACACGCTACAAACTTCATGTTACCATCAAGCTTACGACACCCTCCGGTATACATACATCCCTTTACAACACATACCAACCTCTCTTTTCCACGAGAAAACACATTACCATCACTAATGGTAAAAACCACTTTTAGAAAACAAATAGTGGACCTACGCCACCTATATACTCACGAACGAGGACAACGTCACTCAAGTTCGAAGGCTATTCCAAACCATTCATGATCAAGGACCAAATCAACTCATGATCAAAAATCAATTATCTTATACTTATCAAAGTTTCTAGACAATGCTTACTAAGCTCGAAAGTAACTACTGATTAAATCATTCTCATTTAAGAATACAATTCTTTACCGGTGTTTAAACTTGACAGTTAGGGTGTAAGCACGGCAAGTGGTCCAAGACAACCTACCAAAATCATTTAAAACCACAGTATTAGGTAATATGTTCCCACTATACCCCATCACAACAAATGTCATCATCACCACTCATAAATATATATTCAATCAACAACATATCGATTCAACAAACATAAAAACACCCAAAAAAAAGTAAACCTGGTCTAATACCACCAAATGTAACCCCCTCAACCCAACCTAGACGCCAGATCGAACCGAGCGAGCTACATTTGGTTTGCCAAAACAAACCCAAAATGATTAACTAAATATAGGTCCATCTTTTTCCTTTTTATCTTGTCTAGATGCGTATTTAATCCCTATGGTGAGGATACTAGCAGTGGATAAATTCTAATTCAAATCAAGCGTTAAATTGGCATCCAATTAAGCAATTAGCAATTTAGGGACCAAATTGCTAATCTAGAAAGTTACGATGACTTAGTTAAAATTTGAGTTATCAATCCTCAATTAATCATATTACATGCTTGCTTTCCAAATTTTACCTCAAGACAATCATCCAATCTCATTTAATTAGCAATCATACAAAATAAGGACCAAAACATAACATTTCAAACTATTTTTCAATTTTGTAAAATAAACCTCATGAAAGGTTTTGAAACCTTCTCAAAATTTTCGAAACTATTTTTCCAGTAGCCCAAATTGGCCTCTTGGTTTCGAAACCTTAGGGCTAGTTTCGAAACCACCTTTAAAAGGTTTCGAAACCTGTTCATCTGGTTTTGAAACTTACCTGTAGATTTGCAAAAAATATATATTCGAGACACTTTGGAACCTTACTAAATAAAACCAAAACAACCCCAAATGCTCTAACTCACAAAACAAAACACTTAAAACATCATACCCACAAAAGATATTCTAATGATCACTAGGGAATGAAAGCATAGACATCATGGCATCAAAGGTAATCAACAACCTTTTAGCAACATTCAGAGTATGTTAGCATCACAAAAACATAAGTATAATCTTTTCCAACCAATAGGCATGCTAAGGGAAAAACCACAACGCACAAACTCATGCTCGCGTGTCATCAACAATCAAGCCACAATCTCAACCTAAAAAGCCATCAAGCCACAGCAATTAAACCATCACAAAAACCAACCAAAAATCTAGATTACAAATCCCCCAAAACATGGTAACACGTTGCCTTATTTACCAAATTTAAAACCAATTTTTCATACTCAAGTAGATGTCTTGATCTTGGACCTTCCTTACTAAACCAATGTTGCCCCTGAACTCTATTGCTCTACATCAATGGGAAAAACAGAGCTTAAGCACAATTTCTTAGTAAAGATGCTCATAAACAACATTGATGCAATTGAAAATCGTTTGAAAACCATAAACATTTTGCTTCCAAAAACATGTTTGCTTCCCGAAGCATTAACACAATTGTTTAATCTTCAAAACATGCTTAACAACCCAAGTATTTCACATTTGATTAAAATCCATTTGAAAAAAATAAACCATCTTGTTTTCAAAACATACTTTACTACCCCAAGCATTATCTCATTTTTTCCTCAATAAATCATGCATAACAACCTTATGCATTATAAATCATTTATGAAACTCATTTATCACAAATATTCTCATTCCTTGGCATTTATAGTGACCTGGATGAAACTACCCCCATCCTTGGATAGCACTGCCCCTATCCATACATGTTTGGATACACGGATTTCTTTAATGGCACTATCCTTATAACACCTCGAAATCTAGCCTAGTTGAAATTCGGTTCAAGAGATCGAAAACCCTATATCAAAAATGTCCAAATATTGTATTGGTATTAACCACATGGTCGATTGCATCGATAGTGGACTCCCACTGAGTTAAATTATTGTTTAAGACCTTATTGGGATTATAGGAAACCTTTTAGTGGCTAAATTGTAAGAATTGAAAGTTCAGGTGTACAAGTATAGCCTACCAAGAGTTGAGGGACTAAGCTTGTGATTAGCCTTTCCTCAATTAAAAATCCCATACGTGGGATAACTGGGAGAGCTTCCTTCATTGCAAGGAAAGCCCTCCAATTAAACAAAGAGATTAGCTAAGGAATTGAGCTTACCTGATGCTTTAGCAAAGCAAGCACCTCCCTTTATCTTCGTCAAGAAACCTAGCACCTCCATTGTTGAAGGTTGGAAAGCTTCATTTCCTTCGATTTATTGTTATCGAATCATTGCAAGTGATCAGGTAAAATAAAACCCCCAGAAAACCATTAAATTCCATGGATATATCGAGCTTAATCACAAGCTAAGGTTTGGCTTTCCATGGAATTTGATAGCTAATAGCTATTTTAAGCTTCAATAATGATTTTGATATCATTATATTGATTTTGGTATTGTAATATTAAATCTAACCGAATCCTATTGTTTTTACCTAGCTCAAGAAGTTGGTAGAGACCATCCACCGTCACCAACAAAAGCTAGGAACAAGGGGATTTCTATCCAAGAACCTTGAAAGCTTCAAAATATCGAGGTGAGTGTAGTCGAAGTCTCGAGATTAGGCTAGATACCTTTCCTGACTTCATCGTCAATACATTTGTCATTACTAGCTCCGTTGTTAATGATTATTGCATCAAACTACTTATCGGACATTATGGTAAGCATTGGTAAGTTATCGCATCGAGTATTGAACATTGTCATTGTCATCGTTATGGTTATTGAACATCATACATAGGTATCGTTGTTGTCATTGAGTATTGTTATTGTCATTATCATCACCATTGTCATTGAATCATGAAAGCATGGAACATTGATATAGAGCATTGATATAGTCTTTGATATATCCACTATCATTGATTATTGAAGTCAACATCATTACTGTTATCGAAACATTGTAAATGAAGCATCGATCATTGTTGATGTCATTGGGATCATTGGACATTGCCATTGTTATTGATATTGTCATTAAACAAAAACATCGGAATATTGTTTATTGGTAAAAACATTGAACATGGCTATTGATATTGAACATGAATTATTGATATTGTCACCGGACCTTGGATTTGAAGGACATTGGATACAGTTGGCATGCCATAGAATTCATGAGCTCAGTGTACGGGTGGACTACGGTCCTAGGGCTACGGCCTATATTGATTTGGCGAGGCGGAGGGATGTGTTGTGATATTGGTCATATTGGCAAGGCGGAGGGACTAGACCATTCATTGATTTGTCTAGGCGTAGGAATTCGCGTATCTATTATTCGGAATCGATCCAAGTGTTATTGATGAATTAAGGAGTCATTGTTATTGAATATGTTCATTGCACTGTTTCTATTGATCTATTGCATTGTCATTGTCAAGTTATGAATTAGAATGCATTTCCTTGATATTGTTTTTTAATTGTGACTTCCTCACTAGAAAATATATGCCTAAAGCATTGCATTTCATCCATTTCAGGTTAAGAGATTCAACGTCAGAGATCGGAGAAGTCGTTGCGTTGTACAAGTCACAAGCAAGTGTAAAGTAAAGTATATCGAACCTATGAACTCCTAGTAGGGTGGAAAAGTACCTAGAAAATTCATATAAGGTCCTTTTGATATGTATATTTTGTTCTTGTGGGATGTTAGTGCATAGGGCTTAAAATGAACTTCTCACTTGGCTTAAAAAGGACTAAAAGTGCATATTTGGCTCTAAAAGGGGAAAACATAGTAAATGGATTCGGATCAACACGAAATTCAGCATGCTAGTAGTTTATAATGTTTAAAACTTACTTGTAAAATTTCATTACATTTGGACCTTGGTTGATAGATTAAATTGAATAAAAACCAACAAAAATATGTCATTATAGGGCAGGGTGTATCAGTACGGTTGATGGCGTATCGATACGGCCTTGCATATTTGGTCAGGTCAACAATGGTTAACAAGGGGCGTATCGATACAGCCTAGGCATATCGGTATGGATTTTGGCTACTGGAATTTGGGTGTAAAAATGGTACCTATACGGGGTAAAAGCGTATGGATACAAGGTCAACCAGTACTAGTACGGCCCTCAACCGTATCGATATGGGTCTGTTAAATTGAATTTGGAATTTGGGAATTAGGTTAAAGTGTACCGATACGGCCATAAGGGAATCGGTCACTGATTATTGTTAGGCGTAATTGAATGGGCATATGAACTCTGAATGATATGAAAATTTGTATGCTTACTGTTTGAATCATGAATTTCATTTTGGTAAAGTTAATTTCAGAAAAGGACCACTAAAATACTAAAATTACTATTAAGTCCCTAAAACTTGTAAATGTTATAATTTGGTCCTAAATGGGATAATCATGGACTCTCAATGGATTGATTAAATTTTATATTACTCATTCTTGGATGTGGGGCCTATTATCATCGCTTATTGTATGAAATTATCGTATCGATCATTATTTAGTTCATCGGTAGCATACTCTGACCCGGCTCTCAACTAGACCGGGAAAGAGGTGTTACATTTGTGGTATCAAAGCTAGAGTTTAGTCAATTCTAGGACTAAAATAAAGCTTATTTCATTGTTATTATGTTACTTTTCTACCTAGGAGTTGTACATTGTGTATATTGTGACTTGTCGACTAATCTGATCTCTTTATGTTATAGATATGTCTGAAACGAATGAAGCTCACATACAGGAGCATGCCACCGGCTCCTCGACCCATTGTGACGAAGTGAGGGGGAGACCCACCGAATCGCTCAGATGTATCATGTGAGGAGCAGAGAGGGGGGAGATGAGGCTGATGTTATTGTAGGTATCATTGAACTGTATTCCTATTCTCTATATGCATTGATTGACCCTGGCTCTACTCATTCTTTCATAAGCACTGAATTGGTTAAGAAACATAGAATGACTAGTGAACTTATGGCATCGAGAATCTCCGTAACTCATCCACTTGGTGATTCTGTCACCATAAACTTTGTATGTAAGAATTGCCTCGTGGTGATTCAAGGGATTCCTTTTGTGGCCAACTTGTTGGCTCTACTGTTCCACGAGTTTGATGTGATACTGGATCTATATTGGCTTAGTGAGCATCAACATGGGTGGATTGTAACAAAAGAAAATTGTACCTTTGAGGCCTTGTCAAGGAAAGCGTTGTGTTGATGAGTTCAAGAAATCCTTCATTGTATGCTTTAACAATTAAAGCTAAAGATGGGCCACAGTTATCAGATGTTGATGCTCTGTGTGAATTTCTCGATGTCTTTCCTGATGAACTCTTGGGTTTACCCCTAACCTGTGAGGTTGGATTTGGCATCGACGTACAACTTGGAACTACTACAATGTCCATTGTACCTTATCGAATTGCAGTCGTTGAGCTAAAAGAGTTGAAGGCCCAGATTCAAGATTTTCTTGATAAAGGCTTCATTCAACAGAGTCATTCGCCCTGGAGAGCCCCGGTTCTCTTTGTGAAGAAGAAGGATGGTTCCATGAGATTGTGTATCGATTATCAACAGTTGAACGAGGTGACCATCAAGAACAAATACCCGTTACCAAGGATTGATGATCTATTCAATCAGCTCAATGATGCCATTGTGTTTTCCAAGATCGATTTAAGGTCTGGTTATTTCTAATTGAGAGTTAAAGAATGTGATGTGCCTAAAATCACCTTCCGTATGAGATAAGGTCACTATGAACTTTTGGTGATGCATTTTGGGCTACCCAATGCACTGGCAGCTTTCATGGACCTAATGAATCAGGTTTTTAGACCCTATCTCGACAATTTTTTTGGTGGTGTTCATTGATGATATCCTAATTTATTCCAAGGATGCAGCGGAGCATCATTATCATCTTCGCATTATGCTTCAAATCTTCCATGGGAAGCAATTATTTGCCAAGTTCTCAAAATGTGAGTTTTGGCTTACTGAAGTTGCCTTCCTTAGGCAGTTTGTATTAGCTTCGGGCATCCAAGTGGACCCGAGGATGATTCAAGCCATTCTTGATTAGCATTCATCGAAGAACGTAGGTGAGGTAAGAAGTTTTCTTGGTCTTGCTGGCTATTATAGGAGATTCGTCAAGGGATTTTTTATGATAGCAACCCCTCTGACTAAGTTATTGAGAAAGGAAGCTTAGTTCATTTGGACTTTGGATCAACAAAGGAGCTTCGATCAATTGAAATAAGTCTTGACTCATGCACCAGTTCTAACTCAACCTGAGCCTGGAAAGGACTACATAGTATACAGTTATACATCGCATCTCAGATTAGGATGTGTATTGATGCAAGAAGGCAAGGTCATTGCATATGCATCGAGACAGCTCAAGCCACATGAGATGAATTATCCTACTCATGATCTAGAGTTGGCTGCAGTTGCCTTTGCGTTGAAAATTTGGAGACATTATCTCTACAGAGAGAAATGTTACCTTTTTACAGGTCATAAAAGTCTCAAATATCTCTTAACTCAAAAGGAGTTGAATCTTCGACATCGGAGATGGATAGAACTCCTCAAGGATTATGACCTTGTCATTGACTACCATCCGGGCAAGGCAAATGTTGTAGCTGACACACTCAGCCGCAAACCCCTGCCTAGTAAGTATTATTATTGATCCTCGAGTTTAATAAAATGATTTTTACACCGACTCATTACAAGTCCTTGTGTTGTAGCTCCTCAAGCTATCAACGCCCATTTCCATCTTAGGAAGCATTGTTGCTTTGTAGCTGAACTTCAAGTTTAGTCTACCATTACATCGAGGATTCAAGCATTGCAAAGACAAGATTCTAAACTTCAAGCCATCATTTACAAGCTGCAAGATAACCCTGATTTCAGATTGAATTTTGAAGGACTCTTATATTTTTGTGACCGGGTCTGTGCACCTGATGATGAACCTCTTCGCACTGATATCATCAACGAAGCTCATTCGAGCTCTATCTCTATTCATCTGGGGTCAGTGAAGATGTACAAGGACCTACGGGAGCTTTATTGGTGGTTGGGCATGAAACAAGCCATAGTTAAGTTCGTTTCTAAGTGCCTCACATGTCAGCGTGTTAAGGCTGAACATCGTGTCCCTACTGGATTACTGCATCCTATTGATCTACCGCAATAGAAGTGGGAGAATATCACTATAGACTTTGTTAGTGGTCTGCCTTTGACTCTTACTAAACACGATGCCATTTGGGTAATTGTGGATCGTTTAACCAATTCAGCACATTTCTTACCAGTTCGAATAGACTACAGTCATCCCAAGCTAGCTGATTTGTATATCAAGGAAGTCATTCGACTCCATAGAGTACCTCAGTCTATCATTTCCGATCGAGATCCTCAATTTGCATCTCGATTTTGGAAGTCGTTACAAGGAGCTCTGGGCACTAGAGTTAATCTTAGTACTGCCTTTCACCCTCAGTCTGATAGCCAATTAGAAAGGGTAATACAGATCTTGGAAGACATGCTACGAGCGTGTATTATTAATTTTGGTGGATTGTGGGAGAAATCCCTACCCCTTATGGAATTTACCTACAACAATAGCTACCAAGCTTCCATTAAGATGGCTCCGATGAAGCAATGTATGGAAGGCATTGTCAAACTCCTTTATGCTGGTCTGAGCTCGGTGAAGGCATGATGTTGGGTCCTGATTTACTTCGGGAAACTGAAGAATAGATTGCCATTATCCACGATCGCTTGAAAGCAGCCTTTGACCGACAGAAGGCCTATGTTAATCTTAAGCGTAGGGATATTCAATATGAAGTTGGTGAAAAAGCATTCCTCAAGGTTTCACCAAGGAAGAAGGTTCTAAGGTTTGGTACGAAAGGGAAATTGAGTCCCCGATTAATCGGACCCTTTGTGGTTATTGAAAAAGTTGGCCCTGTGGCTTATCGCTTAATGTTGCCCTCGGAAATTTATATAGTCCATGATGTTTTTCATGTATCTATACTCGAAAGTATCGTTCTGATCCTTCGCACATCTTTGAGCCAAAATATGTAGAAATTCAATCCAACCTATCTTATGAAGAAGAACCAGTTCGAATTCTTGCAAGGGAAGTCAAGAGACTTCGCAAGAAGGCCATTCCACTGATTAAAGAGCTGTAGAAGAGCCATACCGCTAAGGAAGCAACATGGGAGCTACAAGAGACAATGCGGGAGCAGTATCCTCATCTCTTCAATCCAGGTAAAAAATTTCGAGGAAAAATATTTCTTAAGGGGGAGAGTTCTAACACCCTAAAATTTGGCCTAGTCAGAATTGGGTTTCGGCGATCAAAAACCCGATATCAAAAATTTCCAAATATTGTTTTATATTGACCACAAGGTCGACTGTATCGATAGTAGACTCTCATTGAGTCAAATTATTGTTTAAAGACCTTATAGGGATTATAGGAAACCTTTTAGTGGCTAAATTGTAATAATTGAAAGTTTGGGGTACAAGTATAGCCTACCGAGAGTTGAGGGGCAAACCTTGCGATTAGCCCCTTCTCAATTAAAAATCCCATGCGCGGGATAACCGGGAGAGCTTCCTTCATTGCAAGGAAAGCCCTTCAATTAAACAAAGAGATTAGCTAAGGAATTGAGCTTACCCGATGCTTTAGCAAAGCAAGCACCTCCCTTTATCTTCGTCAAGAAACCTAGAACCTCCAATGTTGAAGGTTGGAAAGATTCATTTCCTTCGATTTATTGTTATCGAATCATTGCAAGTGATCAGGTAAAATAAAACCCCCAGAAAACCATTAAATTCCATGGATATATCGAGCTTAATCACAAGCTAAGGTTTGGCTTTCCATGGAATTTGATAGCTAATAGCTATTTTAAGCTTCAATAATGATTTTGATATCGTTATATTGATTTCGGTATTGTAATATTAAATCTAATCGAATCCTCTTGCTTTTACCTAGCTCAAGAAGTTGGTAGAGATCATCCACCGTCACCAACAAAACCTAGGAACAAGGGGATTTCCATCCAAGAGCCTTGAAAGCTTCGAAATATCAAGGTGAGTGTCGTCGGAGTCTCAGGATTAGGCTAGGTGCCTTTCCTGACTTCATCATCAATACATTTATCATTACTAGCTCTGTTGTTAAGGATTATTGCATCAAACTACTTATCGGACATTATGGTAAGCATTGGTAAGTTATCGCATCGAGTATTGAACATTGTCATCGTTATCGTTATTGAACATCGGACATAGGTATCGTTGTTGTCATTGAGTATTGTTATTGTCATTATCATCGCCATTGTCATTGAATCATGAAAGCATGGGACATTGATATAGAGCATTGATATAGTCATTGATATAGCCATTGTCATTTATTATTGAAGCCAACATCATTATTGTTATCGAAACATTGTAAATGAAGCATCTATCATTGTTGATGTCATCGAGATCATTGGACATTGCCATTGTTATTGATATTGTCATTGAACATAGACATCGAAATATTTTTATCGGTAAGAACATTGAACATGGCTATTGATATTGAACATGAATTATTGATATTGTCATCGGACCTTGGATTCGAAGGACATTGGATACAATTGGCATGCCATAGAATTCATGAGCTTAGTGTACGGGTGGACTACGGTCCTAGGGCTACGACCTATATTGATTTGGAGAGGCGGAGGGATGTGTTGTGATATTGGTCATATTGGCAAGGAAGAGGGACTAGACCATTCATTGATTTGGCTAGGCGTATCCTTATCCGGAATTGATCCAAGTGTTATTGATGAATTAAGGAATCATTGTTATTGAATATGTTCATTGCATTGTTTCTATTGATCTATTGCATTGTCATTGTCAAGTTATGAATTAGAATGCATTTCCTTGATATTGTGTTTTAATTGTGACTACCTCACTAGGCAATATATGCCTAAAGCATTGCATTTCATCCATTTCAGGTTAAGAGATTTAACGTCGGAGATCGGGGAAGTCGTTGCGTTGTACAAGTCACAAGCAAGTCTAAAGTAAAGTATATCAAACCTATGAACTCCTAGTAGGGTGGCAAAGTACCTAGAACAGTCATATAAGGTCCTTTTGATATGTATATTTTGTGCTTGTGGGATGTTAGTGCATAGGGCTTAAAATGAACTTCTCACTTGGCTTAAAAATGACTAAAAGTGCATATTTGGCTCTAAAAGGGGAAAATATAGTAAATGGATTCGGATCAACACAAAATTCGGCATGTTAGTATTTTATAATGTTTAAAACTTACTAGTAAAATTTCATTACATTTGGACCTTGGTTGATAGATTAAGTTGAATAAAAACCAGCAAAAATCCGTCATTACAGGGCAGGGTGTATCGGTACGGTTGATGGCGTATTGATACGGCCTTTCATATTTGGTCAGGTCAACAATGGTCAACAAGGGTGTATCGATACGGCCTAGGCATATCAGTATGGATTTTGGCTACTGGAATTTGGGTGTAAAAATGGTACCGATACGGGGTAAAAGCGTATCGATACGCGATCAACCAGTACTGGTACGGCTCTCAACTGTATCAATACGGGTCTATTAAATTGAATTTGGAATTTGGGAATTAGGTTAAAGCTTACTGATACGGCCATAAGGGTATCGGTACGGTGACAGTTAATTCTGTTAAAAGATAAAGAACACAGTTTCAAATTGTTTACAGATTGGTCACTAATTATTGCGTGGCATAATTGAATAGGCATATGAACTCTGAATAATAAGAAAATTTGTATGCTTACTGTTTGAATGATGAATTTCATTTTGGTAAGGTTAATTTCAGAAAAGGACCACTAAAATACTGAATTACGATTAATTCCTTAAAAGTTGTAAATGTTATAATTTGATCCTAAATGGGATAATCATGGACTCTTAATGGATTGATTGAAATTTTATATTACTCATTCTTGGATGTGAGGCCTATTATCGTTGCTTATTATATGAAATTATCGTATCGATCATTTTTTAATTCATCGGCAATATACTCCAACCCGGCTCTCGAATAAACTAGGAAGGGGTGTTATATTTGTGGTATCAGAGCTAGAGTTTTGTCAATTCTAGAACTAAACCGAAGCTTATTGCATTGTTATTGTGTTACTTCGCCACCTAGGAGTTGTACATTGTGTATATTGTGACTTGTCGACTAATCCAATCTCTTTATGTTATAGATATGTATGAAACGAACGAAGCTCACATACACAAGCATGCCACCGGCTCTTGACCTATGGTGAGGAAGTAAGGGAGGGAGACCCACCAAATCCATTTAATCCCCCACCTCCGAATGTTGAGCCAGTATTGCCTGATGCAAAGGCAGAATGTTTTCGGAACATGGATGACATGTTTAAGCAATTCATGGCATTTATGAGGTCAAAGACTGTGGTGCAATCGACCCCACCAGTTGTCTAGTATACTCGAGCCCCTATTGATAAGTTGGCATCACTTCGAGCCTACACCTTAACCGTACAGGATGATGACAGTCCTGAGACTACGAAATATTGGTTGGACAACACGTTAAGGCTCCTGAACAAAAAACTATGGTGCTCGGATGAGCACAAGCTGGAGTGCACCCTTGCATTGCTAGCTGATGAAGCATTGTAGTGGTGAAAGACCACTAATCTTACCGTCCCTGAAGAATTAGTCACTTGGGAGTTCTTCCTTCAAGAATTCTGAAAGAAGTACATTAGTGAGTATTACCTCGTAGAAAGACACAACATCTTCCTCCACCTAAGGCAAGGTGGTCGACCTATTGAGCAGCACATTCATGATTTCTGCAAGTACTATCGTTATGGTGCAGAGTACATCAAGAAGGAAGAAGACAAGTGCATGATGTTTATTGTTGGGCTTAGTGATGAATTATGCCCTATGTTTACTGCCTTAGGGATCATCAATTTCCAAGATCTTATGAACCGAGTTAAGGCCACTAAAGTTGCACAGAAGACCTTGAGGTCAGGTGGAACTAGCAGGAGCGAAAAGAGGTTTAGGGATGATTCCCGACCTTCCAGGTGGAATAAAAATAGTAAGAATCAAGGCCCCAATAAAAATGTGTATCCCCAAATTTCCCGTTCTAGGAATATCGAGAAACCTCAAACGGTGACCCAGTCTTTTGCCAAGACAGCCTCAGTTGAAAGCACTAAAGGCTTCAACCGAAATACACAAAATCTAGTTTATAATTACTGCCAGAAATGACATCCAGCATGTCTGTGTCGTAAGCAGACTAGAGCATGCTTATATTATGGTGAATAAGGTCATTTCATCTGTGATTGTCCCTTGGGAGCAACCAAGTCTTCAGCTACACCAGCAAGTACTGCATCCCCTACTCAGTCTTTCCGAGGTATGGGGTCAAGACAAGGTTCTTCAGGAGCTATAGGGAGACCGATGGCTCTGGCAGGGCACCGAGTAAGCAAGAATCCAAGACTCTTGTTCAGATGTTTCATGTGACGAGCAGGGAGGAGGAAGATGAGCCTGATGTCATTGTAGGTATCATTGAACTGTATTCCTATTCTTTATATGCATTGATTGACCCTAGCTCCACTCATTCTTTCGTAAGCACTAAATTGGTTAAGAAACATAGAATGACTAGTGAACCTATTGCATCGAGAATCTCCGTAACTAATCCACTTGGTATTATGTCACCATAAACTTTGTATGTAAGAATTACCCTGTTGTGATTCAAGGGATTCCTTTTGTGGTCAACTTGTTGGCTCTACCGATCCACGAGTTTGATGTGATACTGGGTCTAGATTGGCTTAGTGAGCATCAAGCATGGGTGAATTGTAACAAAAGAAAATTGTACCTTCGAGGCCTTGGCAAGGAAAGCGTTGTGTTGATGAGTTCAATAAATCCTTCATTGTATGCTTTAACAATTAAATCTAAAGATGGGCCACAGTTATCAGATGTTAATGTTGTATGCAAATTTCTCGATATTTTTCCTGATGAACTCGCGGGTTTACCCCCAACCCGTGAGGTTGAATTTGGCATCGACGCACAACCTAAAACTACTCTAGTGTCCATTTTACCTTATCAAATGGTATCCGTTGAGCTGAAAGAGTTGAAGGCCCAGATTCAAGATTTGCTTGATAAAGGCTTCATTCAACCGAGTTCTTCACCCTGAGGAGCCCCGGTTCTCTTTGTGAAGAAGAAAGATGGTTCCATGAGATTGAGCAATTATCGACAGTTGAACAAGGTGACAATCAAGAACAAATACTTGTTACCAATGATTGATGACCTATTCGATCAGCTCAAGGATGCCACTATGTTTTCCAAGGTCGATTTAAGGTCTGGTTATTACCAAATGAGAGTTAAAGAATGTGATGTGCCTAAAACTGCCTTCCATACGAGATACAGTCACTATGACCTTTTGGTTATGCCTTTTGGGCTAACCAATGCACCAGTAGCTTTCATGGACCTAATGAATCGGGTTTTTAGACCATATCTCGACAAATTTGTGGTGGTGTTCATTGATGATATCCTAATTTATTCCAAGGATGCAGCGGAGCATCATGATCATCTTCGCATTGTGCTTCAAATCCTCTATGAGAAGTAATTATTTGCCAAGTTCTCAAAATGTGAATTTTGGTTTACTGAAGTTACCTTTCTTAGGCACGTTGTATCGTCTTCGAGCATCCAAGTAGACCCGAGGAAGATTCAAGCCATTCTTGATTGGTATCCACCGAAGAACGTGGGCAAGGTAAGAATATTTCTTGCTCTTGCTGGCTATTATAGGAGATTCGTCAAGGGATTTTCTATGATAGCAGCCCCTCTTACTAAGTTATTGAGAAAGGAAGCTCAGTTCGTTTGGACTACGGATGAACAAAGGAGCTTCGATCAATTGAAACAAGTCTTGACTCACGCACTAGTTCTAACTCAACCTGAGCCTGGAAAGGACTACACAGTCTACAGTGATGCATCGCATCTCGGATTAGGATGTGTATTGATGAAAGAAGGCAAGGTCATTGCATATGCATCGAGACAGCTCAAGCCACACGATATGAATTATCCTACTCATGATCTAGAGTTGATTGTAGTTGTCTTTGCGTTGAAAATTTGGAGACATTATCCCTACAGAGAGAAATGTCACCTCTTTACTGATCATAAAAGTCTCAAATATCTCTTAAACTCAAAAGGAGTTGAATCTTCGACAATGGAGATGAATGGAACTCCTCAAGGATTATGACCTTGTCATTGACTACCATCTGGGCAAGGCAAATGTTTTAGCTGACGCACTCAGCCACAAACCCCTACCTGGTAAGTATTATTATTGATCCTCAAGTTTAATGAAATGATTTGTACACTGGCTTATTACATGTCCTTGTACTGTAGCTCCTCAAGCTATCAACGCCCACTTCCGTCTAAAGAACCATTGTTGCTTTGTAGCTGAACTTCAAGTTCAGACTACCATTACATCGAGGATTCAAGCATTGCAAAGATAGGATTTTAAACTTCAAGCCATCATTTTCATGCTGCAAGATAACCTTGATTTCAGATTAAATTTTGAAGGACTCTTATATTTTTGTGACTGGTTCTGTATACCTAATGATGAACCTCTTCGCACTGATATCCTCAAGAAAGCTCATTCGTGTTCTTTCTCTATTCATCCGGGGTCAGTGAAGATGTACAAGGACCTACGAGAGCTTTGTTGGTGGCTGGGCATGAAACAAGCCATAGTTGAGTTTGTGTCTAAGTGCCTCACGTGTCAGCGTGTTAAGGTTGAACATTGTGTCCCTACTGGATTACTGCAACCTATTGATCTACTGCAATGGAACTGAGAGAAGATCACTATGGACTTTGTTAGTGGTCTGCCTTTGACTCCTACTAAACACAATGCCATTTGGGTCATTATGGATCGTTTAACCAAGTTAGCATATTTCTTACCGGTTCAAATGGACTACGGTCTTCCCAAGCTAGCTGATTTGTATATCAAGGAAGTCATTCAACTCCATGGAGTACCTCAGTCTATTATTTCTGAACAAGATCCCCGATTTGCATCTCAGTTTTAGAAGTCTTTACAAGGAGCTCTGGGCACCAGAGTTAATCTTAGTACTGCCTTTCACCCTCAATTTGATGGCCAATCAGAAAGGGTAATACAGATCTTGGAAGACATGCTACGAGCGTGTATTTTTTATTTTAGTGGATTGTGGGAGAAATCCCTACCCCTTATTGAATTTGCCTACAACAATAGCTACCAAGCTTCCATTAAGATGGCTCTGTATGAAGCATTGTATGGAATGCGTTGTCGAACTTCCTTATGCTGATCTGAGCTAGGTGAAGGCAAGATGATGGGTCCTAATTTACTTCGAGAAAATAAAGAACAGATTGCCATTATCCACGACCGCTTGAAAGTAGCCTTTGACCGACAAAAAGCCTATGTTGATCCTAAGTGTAGGGATATTCAATATGAAGTTGGTGAAAAATCCTTCCTCAAGGTTTCACCATGTAAGAAGGTTCTGAGGTTTGGTAAGAAAGGGAAACTGAGTCCCCAATTCATCGGACCCTTTGTGGTTACTGAAAAAGTTGGCCCTGTGGCTTATCGCTTATTGTTTCCCTCAAAAATGAGTAATATCCATGATGTGTTTCATGTATCTATGCTTCGGAAGTATCGTTCTGATCCTTCGCACATCATTGAGCCAGAATCTGTAGAAATTCAATCCAACCTATCTTATGAAGAAAAACCAGTTCGAATTCTTGTAAGGGAAGTCAAGAGACTTCGCAACAAGGTCATTCCACTGGTTAAAGTGCTCTAGAAGAGCCATACCGCTAAGGAAGCAACATGGGAGCTAGAAGAGACAATGCGGGAGCAATATCCTCATCTCTTTAATCCAGGTAAAAAAATCGATGACGAATATTTCTTAAGGGGGGAGAGTTGTAACACCCTGAAATTTGGCCTAGTCGGAATTGGGTTCTGGCGATCAGAAACCCTATATCAGAAATGTCCAAATATTGTATTGATATTGACCACAAGGTCGACTGTATCGATAGTGGACTCGCATAGAGTCAAATTATTGTTTAAAGACCTTATCGGGATTATAGGAAACCTTTTAGTGGCTAAATTGTAAGGATTGAAAGTTTGAGGGTACAAGTATAGCCTATCGAGAGTTGAGGGACTAACCTTGCGATTAGCCCCTCCTCAATTAAAAATCCCAAACGTGGGATAACTGGGAGAGCTTCCTTCATTGCAAGGAAAGCCCTTCAATTAAACAAAGAGATTAGCTAAGGAATTGAGCTTACCCGATGCTTTAGCAAAGCAAGCACCTCCCTTTATCTTCGTCAAGAAACTTAGCACCTCCATTGTTGAAGGTTGGAAAGCTTGATTTCCTTCGATTTATTGTTATCGAATCATTTCAAGTGATCGGGTAAGCTAAAACCCCCAAACAACCATTAAATTCCATGGATATATCGAGCTTAATCACAAGCTAGGTTTTGGCAATCCTTGGAGTTTGATAGCTAATAGCTATTTTAAGCTTTGATATTGATTTTGATATCGTTATGTTGATTTCGGTATTGTAATATTAAATCTAACCGAATTCTATTGTTTTTACCTAGCTCAAGAAGTTGGTAGAGATCATCCACCGTCACCAGCAAAACCTAGGAACAAGGGGATTTCTATCCGAGAGCCTTGAAAGCTTCAAAATATCAAGGTGAGTGTAGTCGGAGTCTCGGGATTAGGCTTGGTGCCTTTCCCGATTTCATCGTCAATAGATTTACCATTGCTAGCTCTATTGTTAAGGATTGTTGCATCGAACTACTTATTGGATATTATGGTAAGCATTGGTAAGTTATCGCATCGAGTATTGAACATTGCCATCGTTATCGTTATTGAACATCAGACATAGGCATCGTTGTTGTCATTGAGTATTGTTATTGTCATTATCATCGCCATTGTCATTTTCATTGAATCAAGAAAGCATGGGAAATTGATATAGAGCATTGATATAGTCATCTATATATCCATTGTCATTGATTATTGAAGTCAACATCATTATTGTTATCGAAACATTGTAAATGAAGCATCGATCATTGTTGATGTCATTAGGATCATTGGACATTGCCATTGTTATTGATATTGTCATTGAACATAGACATCGGAATATTGTTTATTGGTAAGAACATTGAACATGGCTATTGATATTGAACGTGAATTATTGATAATGTCACTAGACCTTGGATTCGAAGGACATTGGATACAATTGGCATATCATAGAATTCATGAGCTCAGTGTACGGGTGGACTATGGTCCTAGGGCTACGGCCTATATTGATTTGGCGAGGCGGAGGTATGTGTTGTGATATTGGTCATATTGGGGAGGCAGAGAGACTAGACCATTAATTGATTTGTTGAGGCATAGGAATTCGCGTATCCATTATCCGGAATCGATCCAAGGGTTATTGATGAATTAAGGAATCATTGTTATTGAATATGTTCATTGCATTGTTTCTATTGATCTATTGAATTGTCATTGTCAAGTTATGAATTAGAATGCATTTCCTTGATATTGTGCTTTAATTATGACTACCTCACTAGGCAATATATGCCTAAAGCGTTGCATTTCATCCATTTCAGGTTAAGAGATTCAACGTCGGAGATCGGGGAAGTCGTTGCATTGTACAAGTCACAAGCAAGTCTAAAGTAAATTATATCGAACCTATTAACTCCTAGTAGGGTGGTAAATTACCTATAATAGTCATATAAGGTCCTTTTTATATGTATATTTTGTGCTTGTGGGATGTTAGTGCATAGGGCTTAAAATGAACTTCTCACTTGGCTTAAAAAGGACTAAAAGTGCATATTTGGCTCTAAAAGGGGAAAACATAGTAAATGGATTCGGATCAACACGAAATCTGGCATGCTAGTAGTTTATAATGTTTAAAACTTACTGGTAAAATATCATTACATTTGGACCTTGGTTGATAGATTAAATTGAATAAAAACCAGCAAAAATCTGTCATTACAGGGCAGGGTGTATCGGCACGGTTGATGGCGTATCGATACGGCCTTGCATATTTGGTCAGGTCAACGATGGTCAACAAGGGGTGTATCGATACGGCTTAGGTGTATCAGTACGGATTTTGGCTACTGGAATTTGGGTGTAAAAATGGTATCAATACAGGGTAAAAGCGTATCGATATGCGGTCAACCAATACTGGTACGACCCTCAACCGTATCGATATGGGTCTATTAAATTGAATCTAGTTTTGGGAATTAGGTTAAAGTGCACTGATAAGGCCCTAAGGGTATCGGTACGGTGACAGTTAATTATGTTAGAAGATAAAGAACACAGTTTCGAATTGTTTGCAGATTGGTCACTGATTATTGCATGGCGTAATTGAATGGGCATATGAACTCTGAATAATATGAAAATTTGTATGCTTACTGTTTGAACGATGAATTTCATTTTGGTAAGGTTAATTTCAGAAAAGGACCACTAAAATACTAAAATTATGATTAAGTCCCTAAAACTTGTATATGTTATAATTTGGTCCTAAATGGGATAATCATGGACTCTCAATGGATTGGTTGAAATTTTATATTACTCATTCTTGGATGCGGGGCCTATTATCATTGCTTATTGTATGAAATTATCGTATCGATCATCATTTAGTTCATCGGTAGCATACTCTGAGCTGGCTCTCAACCAGACCGGGAAGGGGGTGTTACAATCCCCATCAAGTCTCATGGTGGTACTAACTCCTCCATATCTCACTTCAGCCGAGAATAGAACTACCCATATCTCGTTGTGATAGCACTACCCTTATCACTTCATAATAGCACTACCCTTGTTGTGTAACCGAAGAATTTCACATGCTCGATTTTACATTTTACAATGCACTTTAATCATATGGCTAGAAAACTATATCTGAAACTGTATCAATACATCACATAGCCAATATATCATTATCAAAACATTTACTCATTGTTTTTCAATGCATTTCTCAAAACCGTTTCATATGCAATACCACATTACCGATGGCAACAACACATTCCCTTCAAGGAACAAATATCAACGCTCGTAGGCATTCATCACTTTGTTTAAACATTGCATATTAATCCAAAATGATGCATTTATAGTAACTAAACAAAACCATGTTTAATCCCAAAACATGAAATCCATAAGCTCATATCAAAGTCGATAACCAAGCGAAATAAGAGAAACTTACGCTTGAGCTTAGTTAAGCTTGTTAGGCTATAACTAAACCTCCATGATCCATTGATCACACCTTTAAAGAGCTTAACGCGATTAAACACTCACCATGTGTCTCGCCTTGCTCGCCAATGCGAATCGAGCCACCGGTAAGCAACGTACGCAACTAGGCAACCTCACCTCGAATGTCCCATGTTTTAATCACATAAAACCATAGGGAAAATGCATCATTATGCATTCAACTCGTTGCTAAAGAAGGCTCCCTTGTATCCTTAACATTAACCTTCCAAAAACTAGCTGAAACTACCGAAATCAACATCAATCTTTGCACAACCAACTCCTAACTTCAAACCAGCGATTCTAACATTCAATCCACATCAAAACATATCCATAAACACCTTCCAAATATCCTTATATCTCCAGCAACTGAAAACCACATAGAACATCCCCACAACCACTAAAAACTCACCTAAAAATTAGTTAATTAAATTGTTTCGGTATTTATTCTCATAATCCCATTTATCATTATGATTACCTAATCAAAACATGAAATAAACCAATTAAAATCTCTAGGTTTCACCAATTTAAACAAATCTTTAAGCAAATCATCAAAATTATCGTTAATAGCTCAAATCTTGAAATCCATTGCAAAACCATGTTAATATCAATCCATAATCAGCCAAATACTAGGGAATATCAATAAAGAACGTTATTTTAAAGAGATGAAAGGAAATTCACCTTTGAAGAAGCTCCCACAAAAATTGACGTAAGATTTTCTTGAAACTTAACTTGTGAAATAGATGAAATCCTTGAGAAAATCTTGTGAGGTTTTGTTAAGAAACAAATGTAGAATCAATTGATGAATTCTCCATTTAAAATCAACAAAGAATTTTGGAGAATCTTGTTTGGAAGTTGAAATAGAAAGTGAGGGAAGATAAGGAGAGAAAATGAGGGAAAATCAAAACAATAGGAAAATGATTTAGAAAAATAATTAACCGGAAATTCATTACTCAATTAAGGTGTTAAGGTGGTATTTTTAGATTAAAACATTTAGAAAATATAGCTCTCTAAGTATTCTTAGTATTGGCCCATTTACAAAATAGTCATTAAAATAGTTTTGTTCTTTTTACAATTTAGTTAGTAAATCAAAATATCACATGAAACCATTAAATTAACTCCCAAATTAATTACCAAAACACTTGATAATATATTTAAACATTTTTGGTAAATCAAACCAATTTTTATCTCCTCAAATCGTATTTTAAAATATTAATTTCCCGAAACCTATTTAACCGACTAATCTGGTTCGACTGGGTCAAACCTCGCCCGATCTAACCTCAAAACGTCTAATCCTATTTTTGGGGTGTTACATGCCACTAGCAAGGGCCGTCGACGGCAAGATTATCATCGAGGAAATGGGGGATTGCCAGGGACAAGAGGTTCGTCGTGATTGATTCTCTTGGTCGGGAGGATCTCCACGCTCACCGCACCAATTGTTTATGCTGATTTTGGGCAACACCAAACAAGGAGGTGGAGACGATAGTCGAAGGATGGTTTGGAGATGAGGATTGGTGGTTCACCCATCGTAGGACGAGAGAAAAGCCATAGTGGAGGGTGGTTTACTGTAGAATCGGGCGGTTCACCCCTAGTTAACTTGGGGCGAAGAGCTGCAAATAGTGTAGAATAGGTTCAGAATCATGGAGATAGGAGAGAAGGAAAATGGTCGATGTAAATGAGTCGATGTAGAAAGGTTGTCTCCTTTTTCTTCGGTCTTGGAGGTCCTTTTGGTGTTGTAGATGGAGTGATGTTTGACGAGACCATGTCATGCCTAGTGATGGCTACTGATGGGCTGACAGGTGATAGTTCGGCTGTCAGGCTGCAAGCTTAGTCAAACTTGCTGGTTGTCTTGTCTCGGCATAGTAGTCTCGGGATGTGATAGGTCCAAAGGTGTAGAGCGTGTCCGGAGGAGGAGCTCTGGGCTTCATGGTGCTTAGGGTACGGCATGGAGATGATGATGTTGTCTTCGAAGATGGGATTTTCCGAAAGCGTTTGGCGGAGGTACAACGATACCTAAAAAATAAAAAAATCTTATTTATTTCAAAAAAAATTATGTATGCTTGTATAATTAATTTAACAATTTAGGAGTCTATTTGAATATTGAATTAACATTCGGAGTTGGAGCTTCTAACTATGATGAATGCGTTAACTATGGATATGATGTCGGAAATAGACCAATTTTATATCACCTTCAATTCGAACTAGCAAAAGCATGTCTCCTTGCATAATATGGATTCTAAACATTCATGATTTGAATGTGAATGAAACGAATTACTTATCCCTCGGTCTATTACTGAATTGTCTCTCTAAAGATTGTGAAACACGTTTCATTACTCATATTCTTGTTATTGCTTCAACTCATATTCTTGTTATTGCTTCAATTCATAAACATGCGACTATGACGTGGGAGTACGGATACTTTACAACTTGAAAGAACCCACAATCGCATCATTAATCTTTCAAATTCACTCGACATGAATAGGTCATCACACCTTCTAAAGGTCGTGAATCTTCGTAACACGAAAATTATGGTTTCTTTGTGGAAAATTTTGAACCAAGAATGAATTCGACTTTGCAATGTTGGCATCTAGTTGTGCCTTAAATTTTAGACTAAAAACGAGTTCGAAAGATATCATAACAATTATATCTCTTCCAAGGTCCACAAAATAGCTTATTCGATCAATGATATGTTGCTTTTACGAGAGAAATAAGGAGCAAATGATGTGTAACTTTAAAATTGAACTTATTGAATCCCTCAGGTTAGTAGTCATGTGATCATATATGACTATTAAAGACGTTATTTTTAGTGGCGTTTTTTCCTCAAAACGCCGCTATTGAATATATTTTTAGCTAATTTGACTTTTTGTAGTGTTTTTTTTCACAAACGCCAGTAACTAGAGCGGCGTTTGATCTAGCGGTACTTCATGCGGTATTTTTTCTAGCGCCAAGAAAGTTTTTAGCATCGCTTAAAAATACCGCTAAAAGCCCGTCATCTTATTTCATCTGTCAAATTTTATATTGTGCAAGTGGATTTAAATTTTATAATTTCTAATGTATAATCATTAATAGTACTCCTTCCGTCTCATTCAATATGTCTAGTATTGACTTTTTTTGTCAAATTGTTTGAACTTTGACTCATTATTATTTTAAATTTATTATTGATAAAAATGTAAAAAAATTATGTTTTAAAAACCTTAAATCAAGTAGTTTTGACAAATATATTTTATAAAATTTAATTAATTAAAATATTTAAAATAGTTATGGTCAAAATTAAAAAAATTGACTAAAAAATTAATATTAAACATATTGAGTGAGACAGAATGAATAATATATTATTGAAATTACTACAAATATGATCAAGCTTCATTATTTAATTATTTGAGTTTCATTTTAATATCGTAGTAATTATCACAATATATTAAAATTTTAATAATATAAAAATCATAAATATAATATTTTACAGTAATTATATTATTAGTGATAATATATTGTTGGAATTGATAACATTTTGTAGTAATTCAACAAAAACTACCAGAAGTTAAAAATTTTCGTTTGAGTTTCGTTTTAAATTATTATAGTATTACTATAATATATTATCAGTGGCAGATCTAAAAATATTTTTGAGGCTTGGCACATAAAATTTTAAAACTGTAGGACGTGCACAAGTCATAAAAAATGTTAAGGATCAATTCATAAAAAATTAAGATAAATCAAATGTGTGAAGTTAGAATTTGGGGTTCGGAGGCTAACATAAATTTTGAAAGATAAAAAGGCAAACTCATAATTATTCTCATTTTAAAAAATATATTAAAAATAATGGTAAAAGAATTTTTCCCTACCTTAGGGGGCAAGTGCCCCACCCAACCATACACATACATCCACCAATGTATATTACTCATCTGATAACATAAAGCCGTAATGTTAATATATTACACTAATTACTACTACTAATTTTTATTAAGTAGAGAGTATTTACATTTACAAGTTAAATGTCATGATTTGAATTCATAAAAAATAAAATAATATGATCATCTTTGACTATTTGACTAATTAATAGATCTCAATTACTACAAATATTATTAAAGGTAAACAATTTTCTCATTTGAGTTTCATCTTTATATATTCGAGTAATTACCACAATATATTACCATCTAAGTCGTAAATGTAATATTTTGCGGTACCAATTACAAAATATTATTGGTGACAATATTTTGTCAAAATTGGTAATATTTTATTGTAATTACTACAAAATCATCGAACTTCGACATTTTTCTGTTTGAGTTTCATTTTAATTGGTTAGATAATCAATAATATAAAATTGTAAATTTATTATTTTAGAGCAAGTATTATTGATGGAAAAAGTTGAATGGTCGTATGGGGAGAAAAATAGATTATGGTCGATCTTGTATTAGGGAAACTGACGGCTTTCCCTTGTATTTATATTCTGAGATATTAGCGGGTGTATTAAGTCTAGGTTTTGTAAGACATGACAAATGTGACAATATAACTATAATTATTAGTTAATAGACTTAAGAGATCAGACAGACTTAACATATATCTTATTAGCAACGTAATTTCTTAGTAAAGTCACTCTTAAAGACTCTAATATTTCATGTTCTAAAAGTTGTCTGGCCCCAATACTTGTTATATAATAAGAAGAGCGATGAGAGAACAATATCAGTTGAGGATTCTGCCTATGAAGACGCGTAGTGTAGAAAAACAATGACGAATAACATAATTAGAGGTGCTTATCGAGCGAATCGATCGCGAGCAGAGTATTACTCGGCTCGTACTCGTTAAAAATTCTCGTTGTTCGACTCGACTTATTACTCGACTCATTGCTCGTTAAGTTTGATAAAATTTTGCTTGACTCGTGCTCGTTAAAAAAATTTGTTGCTCGACTTAACTCGTTGCTCGTTAATCTCACGAAAACTTTTACCTTGTTTTTTTAAATATATGTAAAATCTAATGATACTATTAGAACTTAATATAAACATAGAAATTCAAAAAAAAACGTGAGGTTTGAGGAGATAAATAAACGAACCTGTCATTACCGAGTTAGATATGAAGTTGGTATTCGAGTGTGTCTTTTTAATTTCTCAACAATCTTCGATAAACAACAAAAGAGATAATGCCTTAGAAATCTCGGGGTTTTAACTTTCAATCATAATTTTTTATATGGGAAGGGGGAACTGTAGACTTTTTCCCTTTTTTACATAGGCTCTGTTTGGTAAATAGCTGTTTGAACTACTACTAGAGGTTTGAACTAATATCAGAGGTTTGACCGGTCAAATCTGCTAATTTGGATGTTTGGTAAATAGCGAATAAGGGTAAAATCTCTAATTTTGAAAAAACTGCTAATAAGAGCTTTTTACAATTAGAGGTTTTGATATAAGAGTTATAAAGACCTTTTTACCTTAACAATTATAAAAATATCTTCAAATAACCTAAATTTAATATTTTCTATTCTAATTCTTCACCCTAACATATTTACATTGTAAACTAATATTTTTTTTCTTTTTATTCACACACATTTATATTTGCAATTAAATTTGATAATTAATTAAATTATATTAATAATAATTATATTAATAATAAATTAGTATATAGATCCTTCAAATATGCTTAGTAATGTTATATAAAAAATTATTTTTCATAATCTAATTAATTTACAAAATATTAATAACCAATAACTATTCAAACAAATATTGAATTTAATCATGTCCTTGTATGTCATTTTGCTTGTTTAAATAATCAAATAGCTATCAGTTAATTTTACCAAACACTTTTATAAAATCGGCTAATACAATCCGCTAGTCAAATCAGCTAATGTAATCTGCTATCAGCTAACAGCTATCCGCTAATTGTTAAATAAGACCATAAAGTAATAATAAAAGAAAATGAAGACTTTAATAAAAAAAGAAAAGACTCATTATTATAATTTAATTTCTTATTAATACAAATTAACTTCTTTAATTCTCGAGAAATACAAAATATTTTGAAAATTTAAAACCAAATTTTATGGGTAAATTACCTAGCAATTCAGTGAACTTTTGTAGAGTTTTCAACTATTATTTAAATTTCTTATAGCATAATTTTTTTAAGGTATCTACAAAAAAACATAAAAAAATTTATTAAAAAATAACAAGCTGCTCATAAACTTGTTGAGTTGAGCCTTTCTCAACTTAACTCGCTAAGATCTTGAGTCGAGCTGGACTTGTTTGCGAGCTGCTCAACTCAATAAGCACACTTAAACATAATAGGTATAACAAGTATTATAATATATTATAAGTGATAATATTTTTTAATAAATTTTAATATGTTGTAGTAGACGTAGGTCAGAACCTTATATTTACCGGTGTTGGTTTAAAATGTGTTTTGACAAGACTCAATCAACACAACTTGGGCCAGACATAAAAAAGAAAAGTGTAGCAAGAAAACATTTCCAAGTCTTAGAAATAACTATTAAGATTATGAAAATAAGTTAAACGAAGGGTTGTTTTCATCTAGCCACCAAAAAGGAAGAAAAACAATTGTCTGAAATAGTTTAAACAAAGGGTAATTGCCATCTAGCCGCCGTAGAAAAAAACAATGGAAAAAATAGTATTCCATTAACAATAATTTTAAGAAATTGAACAAATCGATTTTAATTAATTTAATCCATTGAATCGATCTAATTTGATATTTTCTCTATTTTGAGTTCAGTTTATTGTATTAGTTTGACAAGATTACGTTTAAAAGCGATAATAGTTAATTGATGATGTTTTTAATGTAATTTTATAATACAAATATTAACATGGTGTCAATACTAAAATTCGCTTTTATTTTAGATATTAATTAATATCACAACTAAAGATTGATTTTGTGTTTAACAAGAAACATATGCAAATACTTCATCACTTCGCCAATGTTCTAGAGACATTTTTTATGTGGTCCACTAACTAATTGAGTGATGAAAAATATTTATATTATCTTACTTTGTATTAATTTACATCAAGCATTTATTCTCGAAATATAATATCTCTACTTAATAAAAAATATTTTTATATAAATATTTTGTTTCACTCATATTGTGGGTTTGACAAAATCTAGTAATAATTCTAAATTATTTATCAATGAGACCTTGATAAAGCTCACAAAGACTGAGGCTCTATCTTTTTTTTTTTTGTTTGACAAATTCTAATTCTAAGCTTAATCCAATAAGAGGTGAGGAAAAAGGGATTCTAGAAGAGAGAATGAGAGTACTCCTAGTGGGCCTAGAACCCATGACTTAAGAAAATATGATAGAACAAAGATGAACAACTTGACCAACCAGCCAAATGTACTTGCTCTTGAGGCTCTATGTTTTTTTTAATAATATGCTGGCTGAATTTTATTAGAAATCAAAATAGAAAAACAGTGAAATAAAATTATAGCAGAAAAATAAAAACACAGTAAATCTAAATTGAAAAAACTAGAAAACAAAACATCAGACCAACAAAACACCTCTAGTGGGCTGCAAAACAGTGATTAAGATGAAACACCAGAAAAATAGAAGCAGAGAGCAAGGCTTCTTGTCTCCATCTACCTAAACGCTTCAAGATTAAAGTAGAAGTGGTGAGCAAAACCAACAATCTTGGAGACTGCTTCCTAAAATAGATATGACTTCATCAACAAACGAAACAGAGAAGTGGATCAAACTACTGAAGACCACCGACAATTTACAAATCAAAGTCAAACATCGTGAAAAATGTATCCACGAACGCAGATCTACCGCAACAGTGGACGATAACGTGTCACAAGGCAAAAAAATGTGCCACAAAACAAAGAAAAAACATATTACAATGCAGATAAAATTAGAAATACATCAAAATATAAAAAAATAATAACTTGATAAAAAAAATAAGAAAAAAAACAACTGTTGGCGGTGGCGACAAGGCAGAGGCTCTATGTTGTTGAGCGTCCAAGTTTGACTTTCACCATTTATAAATCGTATGTGTTATCTTCATATTTTGTTACAGTATCTTTATATATGAGTTTTTTTTTCACATTTATTATAGTCTAACTCCATAAATATTTTGGTTATTAATATGGTCAGTTTAACATTTCTTTTGAAAAGTACTTTTAAAAATTTTATCAAAAAATAATTTTAAAAAGTTAGTTGTAAGGTTTTAATGCTTAGTATTGGTGTCAAAAAATACTTTTGAAAAAAATAAAATATTTATTTTAGACGTAATATTGTAAAGCAAAAATAAATAAACATAATAATCTTTAATTTCATTATCAAAAAATTTATTAACATTATTATATATGAAATAAATTAACATAAATTATAGTAAAAATATAAAAATCATGACAATTCATTAATAATTTTTTTATATATAAATATAAACTTTAAATATTTTTAAATAATTAATATAAATTTTTGGATTAAATAGAAAATAGCCTCTAAACTGTGCACTTTTATATTAGTGTAATATAACTAAATATTAATTTAATATATTAATAATTATTATATTAATATTATTTTATAATATTAAAGTTTTTATAGTTTATTTTTATTTAAAATATTAAATTATTTATATTATTTTAATAATAATTATATTTAATATACTAATATTTATTATATTTAATAATAAAATATTAATTTAATATATTAATATTTATTATATTTTTTAATAGTAATATTTTAATTTATTAGCATTAATATTAGTGTTAAATAATTAAGGATAAAAAGGTAACTATATTTTGGAATAGTAATATTTTAAGGGTAATTATACTATGCACTGTGAGTAGAAACATTTTGTTTCCACAAGCACCCTAATTTTAGGGGTTAAGGATTTAGTTTAGGGTTTATAGTTTAGGGGTCTAGGTTTATGCACTTAGAATTTAGGGACGGTGGTTTGAATTTAAAGTTTAAGATTAGAATTTAGTGGTTATAAGTAAAAACCTAAATCTCTACCATATTACCCTAACCTCTAAACCCTATACCCAAAACCTAAACACTAAATTCTAACCACAAACTCTAAATTCTAAACTCTTAAACCTAAACCCTTAAACTATAAACTCTAAATTGGATCCTTAACCCTTAAAATTATGGCACTTGTGAAAACAAAATGTTCCCACTGCTAGTGCATCATATATTTTCCCATATTTTAATATATTAGCATTAATATTAGTGTTAAATAATTAAGGGTAAAAAGCTAGAAATATTAACTTTTGAGGTTCAGTGGAAAATCCTTTTTAAGTGATTTTTCAATCTATTTTTTAACTATTTGGTATTGTGATATACCCTAATGAGCATGTGTTTTCACCTTATTTATTGGTTAATTTGTCTCCCATTTAGTTATTGAGTACCTATTAACACCTTAATGAAAATTAATTTTTTGTTTTTCATTAATGAATTCATTTGATTTATTAGAAAAGTACGAAAATTAAATGAGCAAATTTTTAACACAGAACTTTGACTGAATTTCATTAATTAAAAAGGGAGAATTACAAATAATGAACACACTCTAAACCATGAATATTCAAAGAGATAAAAAGCATCAGAAAACCAAAGAGTGTGAAAGGTAAAATTAAACATATTCTTTCCTAAGAAAGCTTATTTCATCATCCAAATGAAATTTCAACAACGATATACTTTAACCAGAAGGCTTCATAAATCTATCATTTTTTTCGTTGCGAGTTTTTGACACATCGGCAATCTACCACAAGAGAATCCAAAAAATAATATATCGCGGATCATCTTGTGACTTGAAATGCTCGATAATACTTGTTATCTGAACGCTAAATTGTCATAAAATCATACAATACTATCACAAAGACTGACAAATCCTGCAAAAAAACAGACAAACAAACTGTCATACAAGCAGACGAAAAACAACCAAAAAAGAATATGTGAAATGACTTTCGAAAAAACAAAACAAAAAAATGAAATTAATACAAAACAATTGATTCCATCATCAAAAGAGAAGAATCTTATTTTATTTATATACAACTAACATAAGTATTAAAAACCAGTCGGCAACATAAAACCGCCGCCAGAAATAACTTTAAAAAAATCTTAAGATTTTTTTTAGAAAGTAATCACCTCAAAGAAAATGAAAGTACTGTTTTTTTTTAATTAAATGAGCAAATTAATGTGATATAAATGTACGCAAAGGGGGTGTATTAATTAATTAACATTAAGTCTAAAATAAAAAAATAAGTGCATAAATTATATTTCTTTTAAATTTTAGGTCTTTAAAATATTTTTGTTAAAAATAAGTGCCTAAAATTTACACTACTATAATTTTATGTGTATGGTAGTTAACTACCGTAAAAAAAATTCATTAACCAATCAAAGCATGACATGTAGCATGTTTATTTTATTTTTTTTCTTCAAAATTTAAAACAATTTTTACACAAAATTTCAAATTTTCTCAAAATCCTTAAATTCTTCAATTTTTACAAAATATTCCTCAAATCCCAAAAATTTCAAAAACCCGAACTCTCAAATCGCTGCCACTTCTGCCGTTGATCACCGCCGCTGAGCACACCCTTTCTATCATCAGACCTAGCTTGTCATTTCCCCCAACACGGTGCCTCCATAAACGACGAACAGTGTGCCAACCAAACGTCAAACGCAAAATCAACATTCGGTTGACACGCCGTTCATCGTTTTCGGTGACACTGTATTGGAGGAAATAAGTTCTTAGATCTGGCGAATTAAAGGGCGTTCTCATGGGCAACGATCGACGATGAAAGTGGCAGCAATTTGAGGGTTCGAGATTTGAAAATTTTAGGAATTGAGGAATGCTTTCTAAAAACTTGAAAACTTTGGGATTTTTTGAAATATTAAAAATAGTTTTTCTTCAAAAAATTTAAAAAATAAATTATTGCCACATGTCAAACATTAATTGGTTAACAATTTTTTTAACTGTAGTTAACTAGCGAACACATAAAATTATAACATCGTAAACTTTAAGCATTTATTTTTAACGAAAAATATTTTAAGCACCTAAAATTCAAAAGATATATAATTTAAGCACTTATTTTTTATTTAAGCCTAAATTTAATTAATTAATTAATTAAAGTGACGTAGATGTGGGCAACTCAAGGACTAGGTGGCTGCTTGTAACTTATTTCTACTTTTCCGGTATAATCATGTACATTTCAGGGTCAACATTTAAATTTTGATCGGTATGATGTTTGTTCCCATCGTATTATATATGAATTATTATTTGATATATTAATATATAATTATTTTTACAAATAATTTTAATTTATTGTCTTGTATTATTATGGGCATAGGTAATATAAAAATTAGGGTGTAATTGACCATACTTGATTGGTTAGGGTATGGATTTTCAAGGATCCAATATAAAATTTTTCATAAGAAATATTAGATTTGACCCACTTAATTTGTTAGGGTATGAGGCCAACAATACATATTGTAGTAATATGAGAATCCTTTATATTTTGTACTCTACTCTTTTTTTAATAAAAAATAATATTATCATGCCTCGTCAAAAAACCTTAAACCTAATTAGAGGAAAAGAGTGCACAAAATAATAAAGAAAATATCATCTTACAAGGATAAACCTCGACTAACAAAAACAAACCCTAAGCAACTAAGGTAACTCATCTCCCCTAATAATATTACAATCGGAATGAAGTCTATCTATAACTTCATCCGACGGAGACAAATAATGTCCGCAAACGTCGCACGTTTGGCCATACTACCTGCAACCAAATTCCCTTCACGATGCACATGAGCGATTTAAACCACCCACAATCGTTGCAAAAATGAGGCAATATATGGTACAATGGCGAAAGGAGAAACCCCGCTCTTATACTGCTTGATATACCGAACTGCATTTTGGCTATCCGATTCAACAATCAATCTTGGCACCCCTATCGACCATGCAGTCATTAATCCATTATAGATACCTCATATTTCGGCCTCAGTGACGGAACAAATATCAAAACGCCACGAGAACTCAATCAACCAACGAGACAGACTTGTGAGACCCCTTCACATCCACGCCTAAGCTCTCTATCCTTGTAGTCTTTTTTGACGACGCTTTTCTCTTCGGATTCGAATCCAAATATATTGCATTCTTCTAGGAAACTTTTTGATGCACAACAGCTGTCAACCTAGACCCGAGCTCTATCCACTAACATCAACATTATCTTCCACTACATTATTCGTATTCTCACCAGGGGCTACATCTGAGATCACTTGCATATCCACCTCCCTTAGCACAGCAATACGAGACCCCTACCATCTTCTGATGTTCTAGTATGCCCCACATTCGATGCTTGCACCCCAACTGGCTTATGACGACGATTAGTCACTACCATCCACGGCCCATACAAGTTTGACTCCTTATTAGCAACTACTGACGTCTGCCCTTTATCCTAATTAACCCGAGGCTACTGCAGACTCACGAGCACTCACACAATCCTCCTTTGAATGCCCATAAACTTTGCACGCAAAACAAATATGTTGCAGGCCCTCATATTCTAACCGTTGAACAAAATTATCAATACCAATGCATAATCGAAATGACTTATTCAAATCTACCATAATCGCCAAACGTGCAAACTTACCCCTCTTCCCTTCCTAGGTATTGTAATCCACTTTCACCACTCATCCAACTACCTAAGCAATTGTCCGATACAATGCCTTATAGTAATAACGATAAGGCAATCCAAGCAGGCGAACCCAGACTATCACATGAGAGGGATGTTTTTTTAATGTCAAAAAAGACCTACTCCAAAGTTGCACTGTTAAGTAGCTTCTATAAATCGTCCAAGGTCCGTCCACAAGTACCATAGCATAATCCCTAGGATTCTCAAACCTCACAAGAAAGTAATTGTTCTCCAGATCAATCAACTGAATTTCACCTAAGGATTTCCACATAGCATTGATCTTGTTTAGCAAAGCACCATATCTAATTGAACGTCCCAACAATCAAACAATGATCACATTCTGCATACTCCTATAAATCTTATCATGAACGCGATCAAAAAATTTGATTGGAGGAAAATATCCTGAATCTTCCACTATGCAATCTTCATCTAAAACCACACATCATCAGTCCCAAAATCAAACTCCGCCTCATCCCTACCATCATTAGGAATGGCCTTTGTTGCCATATTGGCATACAAAGCCTTCTCACTCGTTTGCGCTGCAGACGTCAATCCGTCGTCCCCTTCAGCCATGTCGAATTGATACACTATAGGTGTACCATCGTGATTCGTACCATCTACACCATCATCCTCCAGGTTCGTTATCTTCGATTGAATATTGTGGCTCTTAGCTTTCTTAGCAAGGCTTTGGTCCTCCTCAGCAACCGGGGACCCTGGCTACTCCCTTGCCTCCAACACACCCAAAATGATCCACGCCCTTCAGTGGCCAACCATGAGAATTTCCGTATGGTTCCAACGTAGGGTTTTGCATAATAATTCCACTCTTTGTACTCCACTCTGACTCAACGATATAAAAATCTTGACTCCGCCAATATGTGTTATGATAATAGATTAAAATTAAATATAAATAAAACTGAATTCTAACACCAATATCTCGAATAGTGATCCTATATATAAACAATTAATACAGAATACAACTAAATTAATTTTTATATAATATTATCATGCAACAATTTAAAATTTATGAAATGATAAATGATTTTGACTTAATTTCAGTCTTGAAGACCAAGTCGGAACTCAGACTTATCCAATTCTTTTTTTTTTTATCGAATAGAAGACACTCATTGAAGAAAAGAGAGTTACAGCAACAAACTTAAGCTTAAGAGTAGGATATACATCCAGTTCCCAGGGCACTCATGAAGTCTAGTTTTCTTAGCAACCAAATCCATAACCTTATTATTGTCCCTACGAATAAAAGAGAAAGAACACGAAGAGAAATAGGAGCAACAAACAGCAAGTCACGTTCAATAGTGGTTGCTTCCCAGCAACTCCGATCATTACTATTAAGTCGTTTAAACTTTGTCAAAACCTTGTCGAAAGACAGCAAAAGTACCTAGTCTGCAGGTCATAGCTTCGGCAGCACCAGTCGATGCCGTCATCACACATTTATTGGCCCCTCCAACAATTTCTCCGGAAATAGTCTCGGAAAACTGCTGCTAAACCTACTCGCATAGACGAAGAATCGTAAGAGGCATCACAATAGATTTTAATAAATCATGTTACCGGCGGAATCCAAACCTCATAACAACCTTTCAAAAGATGTCTAAGAACAAAAACAACTTAGAAAAATCATTCCAAGTTACAAGCCAAACTTCAATTGGATTACCAAGCCTTAACTGATCCAATTCAGTTCAACGCAATTGTTAAATCATTATTCCACCTGCAATTCAACGATAATGTAAACAAACCGACCCCAACGTATCTCAAACGGCACCACTTTGATTTATTTGCTTAAAATAAGTGACATAAGAAGCGGTTTTACTTTTTAAAATGAATTAAGTAAAATTGTTACGAGAGAAAAATTAAAAAAAATTATTAACTTATGCCAATTTAAAAAAAATGATCCAAACTGACTTGTGTTAAATTTTTGTAATAAAAAAGAATTTTATCTAACTTATATCTTGTGACATGGGTTAAAAACATTTAATGATCCTGATTAAATTAATGATTCTTTTAAATGCAATACACTCATTTAATAAGATAACATTTAATTTAGTTATCAATTGTCGTAATTAATATAATATTGATCTTATTAAACAAATAAAGGTGTTTTGGAATTGAGTTTGCTGTTTAAAGTTTATGGTTATAATTTTAAGGATTAGAAATAAGGAATTAGGGTTTAAGTGTTTTAAATGTTTAGGGGTTTAAGGTTTAAATTTTAAAGTTTGGTATTTAGAATTTATAGTTTAATGATTATGATTCAAGGTTTAACTTTTTAGATTTTTTGGATTTAACAATTAATGTTTAGGGTTTGGTGGTTGATGTTTATTACTTAAAATTTAGGAATTAAAATTTAGGGGTTAAGATTTATAATTTGGGGTTTAGAGTATCAAAAGAGAAAATAGAAGATAAAAAGTTGTTGCAACCGTATTTAAAGGAATCCTTTATTTAATCAAACTCATTAAATATCCAGGCCCAACAAAAAATTAATTCGGGAGCAGCTGTAAAACACATAGGAAAAATAAAAAATCATGTTATACTTTTTGTAAAGGCTTAAATGAAAAACAAGTGACTAGTGTATGTCTTTTTTGTTTTAGTCTTTAAATTATTTTTAAGTTCATACAAGTGTTTAAATTATTATTTCTTGTCATTTTAAGTCTGACGTTATAAAAAATTATATCTACCAAATGAGATGTTCACATATCAAAAAAATTTAAGTACTTGTTTTAACCACAAAATTATATAGTATAAGGACTAACAACAACAAAAATACATAGTTTATGTACTTTTCTTGACAAAAAATAGTTTGGGTACTTAAAGTGATCAAAAATAATAATTTAAGTATTTTTTAACCAAAAAAATAGTAGAAGGACTAAAAACAATGAAAAATAAATAATTTAAGGGCTGATTTTTCATTTAAACTAATTTTAAATCTTACTATACTCATTTTTTTATTCAAAAGTCAATATATTATGCACTCAAGTCAATAAATATTTATTTTTTTAAAAAAAATTAATGATCTCATTTTTAATAAATTACACAAAACCTTTAAATCTTTAAACGACGTAATATTTATTCCTTAATACCGGCTATTTCAAAGTCGAGAATCAGTAGAAAATTGGATCATAAGAAGAATATAGAGTAAACTACACGAATAACCACTCAGTTATGGGAAAATTTTAATTTGACCATTAATTATTAATTTTGTCAATTAGATCAGTTAACTATTTAAGTAATATCAATTAAATTACTTGCAGTTAGAATCTAGCAGAAAATATGACATGACAATTAATAAAAAATTATATAATCACACATGTGGTTCATATTACTTACGCGTATCATCGTCTAATTAAAGGATGATACTTTTAATTTTATTTATTTATCTGTTTTAATAAAGTTTTCATCCAATTAAACAACGACATATATCACCTAGAAACTCAGTCTGAACACTCTCAGAAATTTTGGATCTAAGAACTCAAGATCTACAAAAGAAAAATCCTCCTTTCATCACTCATGGCTTCCTAATTCTTAAGCATGCTCTTCCCCTCCCAATCTTCATTCTCTTTTACGAAATTTTAAGCCCAGCTTTCTACTATAGAGCTGCTAAAACCGAAAACCTATTATTTTCTCGACTAACTTACATATTTGTTCACTCAACTTAACATAAATTTTTACTTAGTATACAAATCAATCAAATCATCCATCTTTTATCATTATTAAATCAGTTCATCCATGTTAACTTCGTTAAATAAGTCTAAAAAAAACAAACTCAAAATGTAAACATGATGTAATTTGATTGAAAACAATCCGTCTCTTCTAACATAGACCTCACGTTTAAATTGCTTCCTTCCCGCAAGAACCGTCACGGAGTAAAGAATTTATATTGATTATCAAAAATTGAACAAAATTATCAAGATAAACTACTTTCCTTTACTTTTTATCGATCAAATGCTAGACAAGCTTGCATGAAAATTCTTCTATTACTTTCTTGATGGTTATTCCAGGTACATACAGATTGCTATAGCACTGGAGGACCAAAAGAAAACCACATTCACATATTCTTACGACATCTATGCTTTTCGAATGATGCCCTTTGGCCTATGTAATGTTTCAACAACATTCCAGGGTTGCATGATGGTCATCTTCTCGGACATTGTAGATGGGTTTTTGAAGATTTTTATGGATGATTTTTGAATATTCGGCGATACTTTTGAACGATGCCTCGGCAATCTTGCCAAGGTGTTGAAAAGATATAAAGAAACTGATCTAGTGCTCAATTGGGTGAAGTGTCACTTCATGATTATCGAGGGCGTTGTCTTGGGCCATCGAGATTTTAAAAATAGGTATAGTTTGAGCACTCATTTTATAGTTAAGCCTTAATTTTTCAGCGGTTGTCCCGATTTTTCTTTTTTCTATTTGTGAAACAGCCGCCGGTGTCTTTGACTCCCCTTTCTCAAGTTAGTTCTTTGTCTCTCTTACATCTTTTTACTCTTTGTTTAGTTTATTTACTTGTTTTTTCTCCATCTATTTTAGGGTTTTTGAAATTTCCCCCGTTCCTGCCAGACTAAACCGATTTTGGTGCTGATATTAAAAATATTTTTCCTTTACACAAGATTGATCTTGTGTTTAACAAGAAACATATACAAATATTTTATCACTTCATCAATGTTCTAGAGACATATTTTTTATGTATCCACTAATTAGTTGAGTGATCAAAAATGTTTATGTTGTTTTATTTTATATGACTTTGAATCTTAACATTTACTCTTAAAAATAAATAAATAAATATTTTTATATAAAATGTTTTATTTCACTCACATCGTGGACCTTGATAAAGCTCGTAAAGAACGAAACTCTATGTTGTTGAATGCCCAAGTTTTACTTTTTACCATGTATAAATCGTGTGTTATCTTCATATTTTGTTATAGCATTAATCTCGTTATGTATAAGTTTTTTTCCCACATTTATTATGGTCTAACTTCATAAATATTATAGTTATTAGTCTTATTGTATTTTATAATGATTATAATCTATTTAGACGTATATATAATTGTATTTGTACTTACAAGTTCAAAAATAATTTAATTTTTTATAATATATCATATAATTTATATTGTGGTATTGGGTAAGCATATTTGCCCGGTTGGTCAAACTATTCATCTTTGTTCCCTCATTTCCCAGTCATGGGTTGTAGACCCACCAGGAACACTCATTCCTTTCTCTAGAGCCCCCATTCTCTTCCCTCTAGGTAGGATTAAAATTAAAATATGTCAAAAAAATTTATATTGTGGTATTAAATATACATAAAATAGACAATTACTATATAGAATATAAACAATGGCGGAACTCAACATTATTTATTGATGGGCCATTTAAAAGTATTTAAATTTAGGAAGGCCAACAATATAAATTATATATCTTTAGGAGACTAAAAACAATTTAACCATTACACTAACTTAAAATTTTTCTATTTTTTTTTAAATTTAGGGGGACGTAGCCCGCCGGTCCTCACTAGATACCGCCCCTGAATATATGTTGAATAGATCTACAACCCAGGGGAGAAGGTAAAATGTTTTTATTGGGTATTGAACTCAGAACCTAAGTAGAAGAGAAGATGTCAACATAAAAGCTTAACTACTTGCTCTAACACTTGTTGACATATATAATATAAATATTTTATTTTTAAATAATAATATAAATTATCATAAAACCAATTACACTGATGGACTTAAATTGAATTCCGATGATTTCAATAAATCCACTTCATTTTATTGATTCGATAAATTGTAATAATTTTAAAAAATGTTTACAAATTGTATGCTTACTAAAGAAATAGGTATTGTTATTAATAGAGCTGGTACATGTGGTAAGCAACTTAATATTATTTAAGCAAGTCTCGAGTTCGAGGCCTTGTGTATGTACAAATTCTTGCTGAAAGACTCACCCACCAAAATTAGGTGTGTAACTCGGATCGGTTCAAATTAATTAGGGTAAAGTTATGAGAACCGAAAGGTAACTAAAAAATAGATATTATTACTTTAATCTAAAATCAAGGATTAAGAAAATAAAAATGTATGATAATTGTTTAGTTATGAATACTCGTTAACACGCCGATGAGAATTAAAGTTTTGCGTCTCATTATGACTTCATTTGACTTATTAGAAAGGTACGAAATTAAATGAGCAAATTACTGTAATAAAAATGTACGCAAAGGAAGTAAATTAACTAATCAATTAGCGTGATGTAGGTGTGGGCAAATCAAGGACTAGGTGGTTGGTTGTAACTTATTTCTACTTTCTCGGTTTTTCTTTTAAGAGTAAATTCGATTAAAGGCAAAAGAAAGAGAGAACAATTTTAACAACCGAGTAGAGTACCCGAGAACAGCATGACCAAAAAGCTCGTAAAAAAGGTGGGCCAAACACAAAATCCAAAACAAACAAACCCTAAAAAGTAGGGAAGACAACCAAAAATGGCAAGCAACATGAAAAAAGACGGTCGTCACAAGTTTTTCAGATGCCCAATGCAGCTTTAGGGGCCTGGAGACTTAAACCGAGAGAGCTCCTAAATGGGAGACGGCTTCACAAACCCAAAGGGAAACAGCCCACATCACCGGAGGATCAACAGTAAAATTAACAAAGAAGTCCAAAAACAAGACGGTAGAGCTCGTTGAGGGAAAAAAACCATCGTTGAGCTTCAGACATGAACAAGGTAGCAACAAGAATCTAGGAAAAGGAGCAGGGATCAAAAGCACATATCCAAATGATCCAAGTGTGACCAAAGGCCCCTGGGGAAGGAAATAAAATCACCACCATCAATCTAGCTTCCTTTTATCAAAGATGGTGGGTTGAAAGTAGATCATGGGTGGTGCGGATGACTCTCCTTAGAGTCACCCGCAATAGACAATGAAAAAACATCTTCAAACCCTAAGATCCCTGGGTTTTCTTTAACCATAAGATGAATGGACTTAGCAAAGTCTGCAACTAAAGAACCGAACACGATAATAAAAATTCTAAAACTTGAAACGTCAAAAACCCCAAGGCCCTTTCTTTCAAAGTCAACTTGAGCACGCTTCACAGCATGGCTAGTCTCATCGTGAACATCTAGAGTCTCAATTCCTAGCTTTAAATAGGCCTCAATGGTTGCCACAATAGCTACCAGTTGTTCTTCGTATCATGAGGCCGATCCTAAGAGCACAAACCCCAACCATATCATGAAGCCCTCAAAATAAAACTTTTCAAAATGATGCAAAAAGGAAAGAAAGTACTCCCTATACCCAAGCATAGGAACAGACAAAAATCCTAAAGTACCAAAAGTCAACATTCCTATGAAGAAACCTTTTGCCATTCTGACATGCACAACAGTAGCTTTAGAGTGCTTTGAGCCGAAGGGTAAAAAGGATTTAGACGATGTAAAAGACTGATAAGCCATCGCTCCTATGTCTCCTACCTTCATTCCGGTGAGACAACAAATCACATGGATTCTTCGGTGGCCCAAAGTTATCTTACTTGGGTGGAACCAGAAAACCCTAGTACTCTTGCCCATGTAAACAGGGACTCCATGGCCGTTTTTAGTGTCAAAACTAGTGGCTCTTTGAGTCGGACCTCTTTTCTCATAACAAAGGAGTCCGCAACGACAAAAAACAGTCTCATGTAAAAAGATAGCATCAGAGGTAACCTGGCCAAAAGCTCGGTTGTTTGAGAGTCGGAGATGCCCACCATTGGAGAGACTCGCCCACCTCCTGTCAAACATTGGGGGAGAGAATTTCATGCAGAAAATCCACACACGAGACCGATGAAGAAACTTGAATCGCCGCTGAATCTAGAAGAAACCCGAGAAACTCACGGGACTCAAAGCACGCGAGTGACCCTTTGAGCTGGACTTCCGTCCCACAACTAGGCCATTAAAAAATTAAATTTTAATAGTATGACCTTAATAAAAAAGCCTTAAAAAATGAGACTCAGAGAAAAAAAAAATTTAATAGTTTGTACCTATTAATAAATATTAAAAAAAGTTGGACCTTAATAAAAAGTATTGGAAAAAATTAGACCCTAATAACAAATATTGGCAAAAAATACATTTTAAAAGTAGACCCGTAATAACAAGTATTGGAAAAAACTTAGGCTCCTAATAGCAAGTATTGCAAAAAACTAGACTCATGATAACAAATATTGAAAAAAGTTGAATTTTAAGAATATGCCCAATAACAAATATTGAAAAAAATTATGTCCCTAATAACAAGTATTGAAAAATAATCTCTAATAACAAATATTGAAAAAATTAAATTTTAATAGTAGACCCCTACTAACAAGTGTTAAAGAATAGACTATAATAATAAATATTAAAAAAATAAACTATTATTAAACTAAATATTTATAATTATAAGTTGTGGGCCCTAAATAGAGGTGGGTCCTAGGCGGTCGCCCTTGTAGCCCACCCCAGGGACGGCCCTACCCACAACCCTCCTAGGCCTTCTATTTCCTTTCTTCATACCAACCACTCGAGAAAAACGACGATATCGTTCGAAAGGGGAAATCCACGCTTTCAAACCCACAAGCGAGCAGGATTTCAACGTTGTTTGAATACTTGAAAGGAAAAGGAAAGGGCTAGAGACACTACGGGAAAGGAGACCAAGCTTTTTGCTATGGTCTTTCTTCGTGGCCCTGGTTTTCCTTCGGACTCAAAGTGTTGAACATTTTTTTCATACACTAGATGAACTTGTGTGGGCCTCTCAATTCTGTCAACATTTTTTCTGGTTGCACTTGTCTCCAAGTTGGTATTCAATCATGTACATTTTAGAGTCAACATTTAAATTTTGATCCAATATGATGTTTGTTCTCATCGTCTTATATATGAATTATTATTTGATATATTAATATATAATTATTTCCATAAATAATTTTAATTTATTGTCTTGTATTATGATAATAGATTAAAATTTAAATATAAATATAAATATAAATAAAACCTATTCAATATATATATACCAATATCTCGAATAATTATCCTATATATAAACGACTAATATAGACTGCAACTAAATTGATTTTTATATAATATTATCATGTTATCATGCAACAATTTAAAAATTATGAGATGATAAATGATTATGAGTTCATTTTTTTGTTAAAAAACTTGGCTTAATAGTCAGAAAAGTGTCCAACCTATACTCTTTTTTTCCAGTTTGGTGCCTAATGTTTTTTTTGTCCACTTTAGTGCCTAACGTTTTATTCTGTAACTCAGATTGGGGTTTTCCGTCAATGACCGTTAAATTTTTCTGTTATCCATTAAAAACACGACATGTGGCCTATTCTGGTAATTTCTTTAATTTTTATTTTTCTAAAATTTAGAAAATCTTTAATTTTATAAAAAGCCTCAAAATCTTTAATTTCTCTAAACCTCAAGTCCAAACCCTATATCCCTAAATTCCCCCTTCCACCACCGATTCAACCACCACCAGCTACCCTTACCTTCGTTGGCCCCTCACTACCGAAACCCGCATCATCCCGTTGTCGAAAACCGGTGAATGAACCGACGATTGGTTCATCGACAAACATCCAAAAATGAAGAAAAAAAGACCGATTGGGCTTCTAATCGGCGGCTAAAGGGTGAGGGATGTTGAACGGTGAGATACCCGACGCTTGGGGGGAAATGGTGAACCATTGGCGTATGTAGGATGTCGGACGGCAAGGGAGATGTGATTTGAGGGTTTGATTGAAAGAAATTAAAACTTTGGGGGTTTTTTAAGAAGTTTATATTTTGAAAGAAATTAAAAAATTAAATAAATAGATAAAACAGGCCACGTGGTATGTTTTTATTGGATAACAGAAAATTTTTAACGGCCGTTGACGGAGAAACCCAAACTGAGTTATGGAATGAAACGTTAGGCACCAAAGTGGACAAAAAAAACGTTAGGCACCAAACTGAAAAAAGGGTATAAGTTGGGCAACTTTCTGACTATTAAGCCAAAAAACTTTTGACTTAATTTCAGTCTTGAGAACTAAGTTAGAACTCAGACTGGTCCAATTCAGTTCAACGCAATTACTAATCAATATTTGACCTTCAGTTAAACCATAATGTCACGGGGCCATTAACTTCTTCCCAAAAGACATGTCTGATAGGATGTGCAGGGCCACCATTTATATATCCCAAGACTTCCCTTTTTCTTTCTGATGTGGGATTAATGACCTTGCCTCATCTCAGGCGTGATATTCTCCCCCACTCAACCTCGTGACGCCCTCGTCACGAGCTTCCGCTCTTGTGATTGGCCAATTGTCACAGTTGTCCACCCTGCCTACCCCACTCATGGGTGCTCGGCGTGAAATCGGGCAGTCAAAGGGTCGCTCTGATACCACTTGTCATGGGGCCATTACCCTCTTCCCAAAAGACATGTCTGATAGGATGTGCAGCGCCACTGTTTATATATCCCAAGACCTCCATTTTTCTTTCCGATGTGAGATTAATAATCCCGCCTCTTCTTAAGCGTGACAATAATGTTAAAAAAACCCCAACGTATCTCAAATGGAACTAATTTGATTTATTTATTTAAAAATAAGTGACATTAGATGTGGTTTTACTTTTTAAAATGAGTTAAGCTAAATTCTCAAAAAGAATAAAAAAATATTTTAATTAACCTATAGTAAGTCCGTATAAACCCTATAACCTAAACCCTTAAACTCTAGATCTTAAACTAACATCTAATTCTTAAATTTGACAAGCAAGTGTAATCACTAATTTTGTTCGGCGTAAACCCGTTTTATTTTTGTTTTTATAATAATGAGCTTATATATGTTACCACTGTCTAAAAAAATATGGGCTTTGTTTACTTTATCATTTTATTAAAACCTAAAAAAACCAAAAAAATATTACTAAGTGATATACATGTGTTGCTATCATATTATTGTTATATTCTATTATGTTATCCAATTGAAAAACCCTTAAATATTAATTAGCATATCATATTATATTATTTTTTATGTCTTAATTATCATCATTGTTATCTTATTATTATGATATTAGCATTATCATCATCATCATCATCATCATTATATTTTGTTTCTATATCTCATTGTTATTATTGTCATTATTAGTATGTTCTGTTCTTATTATTTATTATTATTATTATTATTATTATTAAACCAAAAATGAAAAAGATATTAATTAAAACAACAGCCCAAACTTTGAATAAAGTTATCAGTCCATAAGCCTGTTATTTTACAATACATGGCCCGATAAGCCAAATTTCTAGTTAAACAAAAACCCTAATCCTTAATATGTTTTATCCCCTGCGCAACTACACCACAGCCGTCAGATCTAGATTAGATCTGACAGTCCCAAATGAGAGTCGAAGATGACCCATTGGCTCCCCCCATACGCGCGTACGGATCACACTCTAGGCTGTTCGACCTTCCAGACCGCGAACGGAGCTATCAACCACCGTTGGATGCAACATGGCCTTGATCCGTAGCATATGAGCCGTCATCTTCAAGCGAGCTGGGTCTTCAATCTTCATCGGACGGTCGAGATCTATTCCGTCACTTACAGGTCACTCATGACCCCTCAGCTTCTCAACACCACACCAGCCCTTGTACGATCTGGCCCCCCTCCCCTCAACAGCCATGGCATACAAACAAACAAAAAGGACATTAGAGGCAATTCCAGCAGTGGCAGAATATACATGCATACAAACAAAAAGGATAAAAACGGGAGGGATCAACCAATAGAAAATTTCAGGGGATTTTTCATTTCTTTTTCTTTTTCATGTAATATCTGGCTATAAGAGCCGAAACCTAAGAATGTAATGAAGAAGCATTCAAGCATCAATAGAGAAAAAGCAGCATTTCAGAATTCTTGTTCTCCAGTTTTTCCTCTTTTCCGAATCAACAAAGCAAAGCAAAAAAAAAAGAGATTCCTTATCAATACAAAAAACATTCTGAGTTATATATTTTTTGGTTCGAATCTAAAAAAGGGAAAGAAAATTGACTATTACCCGTTTCGGCTATGGAGATTTTCGACGGTCGGAAGGTCCAGTGGACGATCCGGATGGTAGATGGGTAAATCATGGCGAGGAGGACAACATAGTTTGGATTTGAGCTAATCCAACGGTGGGATCTTCAGATCGGCAACAGAGAAGCCGACATACTTAAAATCTCCAGTTGCTGGAGGCTCTATCGATAAATCTCAACGGTGAATCGATGTGCCACGACGAGGGGAGTAATATACTCCGATTTCGTGCAGATCCGGCGGTAGGCGACGACGAATCGATGCCCTGAAATGTTGGGGATTTTTTACTTTATTTCGGGGCACTCCGGTCGTTCTCGGTGAAACCAATTTGATAGAAAGAAAGAGGGAGGGACAAGCTTCACGCTGGTGACGACGGCTAGTGGAAGCGACACTAGAACGGCGACCGATGGCCATTCAAAGGAGGCGGCTTGCTATGGCTGAGGGTTTGGTTTTGTGGATTAAAGAAGAGATCAGAGTGTGTTAATTAAAAGGAAACAAACCCCTCCCTATTTAGCAATTACGTGCGGGTTGGATAACCCAAACGCGACTCGGTCCATTGACCCGCCACGGATCCGGACAGATTTTCTCCCCAATAGCTGTCCACAGCCCAATTTTATTGGGCTTGGTATTCTCTTAACTTTGGGTTATTTTGTGTATATATTATGGATTATGGTACTTATTTGTATATATATATATATATATATATATATATATATATTATATGTAGTGCTATATTCTATTTGGGTACATATATATGCTGATTTATTTATGCTTAGGTAACGCCAATTGGCGAAGTGGCGTTAAGCATCCCTAGCAGTACGAAAAGATTATTATCATAAAGTTAGTATAACATATATTATATGTTTCTTTAAACATGTGTTTTTTATATTACATATAATACAAATACAATATATAGTTTTAATATATATATGTATTATCATATATGGTTTTAAATACATAATATAAAGTTTTCATATAATATAACATTTATTTTTATACATAGTATATAGTTTGTATATAGCTTATATAATATTTATATAACCTATAATTTTTAAATACTACTTAATATGGTTTCTTTTTTAGTCTTATGAAATATAGAATGTATAGTTTATATATTATATAATACACATAGTTTTACAAAATATAATATACACTTTTTAAATATATAACATCTAGTTTTTATAAGATATAATATATAGTTTATCTTGATGAATAATACAAGTTCTTTTTATAAAAATATATATCATATAAGTTATTTAATATATATAGTTTTTAAATATATAAATGATAAAAAGTTTTTCTATAATATTTGTGTAATATTTTCTTTTAATATACATAATATGGTTTTTAAACCTATATAATATATATTTTATACTATATGTATGTTTTTTTTGTTTGTGTGGCCTTGTTTAGTTTTGGATAGTTTGGGCCTTGTCCCTTGCTAGGCTTTAAGTTTTTAGTAGTTTTGGGTTTTTGGTCTTGGGCCTAGTTTTAGTAGTTTTAGGCTTTTAAGTTTTAGATTAGATTAGGTGAATCAGTTTAATAAATTTAGATCGTGTGCTCGTCTCATAGGGGCACAATCCCTAAATTAATTAACTTAATTCTAGGTTTAGATTCTTTAGAGCTTTAGTTAGATTAGGGTTCGAATTAATTTAGTGAATTTAAATTTGCCCTTGACTTATTACAGTAAATGTTAAATTCATTAAATTGATTGAACACTTCTTAATTACTTTTAGGATAAAATTAACTTCAAGTTTAGATTGACATTGAATTTCAAATTAATCATCATAATTTGTTAGGATTTCTAGTCTTTTAGGGCTAATTAATTTAGGACTAAATATTAGAATCATTTAGCTAATAGTTAGATCACTAATCGGATCTTCCATAACTTGAGTCTTTTAGGTTAGGATCTCGGGTGGGCTGTTGTGTGTTTACTTTTGAAGCCTTTGTTTTCCATCTCTTAATTGTCATTCATGTGACTTTAAATGTTTTGATTGCATGTTAATTAACCTAAATCATAAAATTAGGTATTCATTAATCCCGATATTCGTGTCGTAACAGTCTTGCCTTAATGGATGTTGACCGAATATTTGGATTAATCCTTACTGCTCCGAGGTAAATGATAATTAAAATTGGCAAAGTCATACATCATATTTTAACTGCTTACACCATGCATAAAGGTGACATAAAGGATCCGAACCATAAACTAACACGACAGTCAGACTTATATGATGTCGGTTTAATCTACGGTCCGGTGTATCGTTAACCTTATTAATTAAATGTCTAATTAATTCGAATCCACCAATTTGACAAAGCCCGTACAATTAAATTCAATTTTCAATTAAGAACGCCAAATTAAACTTAATTTAAATTCCAATTAAATTCCATCAATTTAAAGGCAACAAATATTATGGTACCGATTTCCGGGCGTGATGGGGTGCTAATCATTCCCCACGCGTAAGCAACTCCCGGAGCCTTTCAAAACGAATCTCTGGTTTCTTATAGTGTCCAGCCTACCTTACCCAAGTGGTCGGTGGCGACTCCAAGTTTTTATTGTTTTCAAAAGAATTAGAATTTTCCAAAGAAATCTCCCTTTTTGAAACAAGATTTAAAAGATGATTTAGGGGATGACCCGTAGCACCGAACTTATACACGTACATTGTTTTTAAAAAGGTTGCTACAACAAGTTTACACGAATTATGTATCAAAATTTTTTATTTTTATTTTCCCTATGTACTTTATAACTGCTCCAGAATTATTTTTTTGTTGGGCTTGTTTAACCTATGCCACAAGTTAAGAAATATTTAATGGTCTTGATTAAATAAATTATTCTTTTAAAACTAACACACTCATTTAATAAGATAGCATTTAATTTAGGAGTCCTCACAGTTTAAAGTTCATGATTATGGTTTTAAGTTTTAGAGATAAGGAATTAGGGTTTAAGGGTTTTTAAGCTTTAGGGGTTTAGAGTTTAGAGTTTGAGGTTTGATATTTAGGATTTATAATTCAAAGATTGTGATTCAAGGTTTAATTTTTTGTTTTTTATTTAAGGATTAATGTTTAGGGTTTAATGGTTGTTTATGATTTATAATTTAAGGGTTAAAATTTATAGTTTAGGATTTATAGCTTGAGGTTTAGAGTATTAAATGAGAGAATATAAGATAAAAAGTTGTTGCAGTCCTATTTAAAAGAATCCTTTATTTAGTCAAAATCATTAAATATTTCTTAACTTATGCCACAAGGCGTAGGTTAAACAGGCCCAACAAAAAATTAATTATGAAGTAGTTATAAAGCACATATGGAAAATAAAAGAAAAAAGGAAATTTTAATACATAGTCAGTGTAAACGTATTTGTAAGATTTAGAATTTAACGTTTAGGGTTATAATTTAGAGTTTAGGTCGTAGGGTTTAGAATTGAAGGTTTATGGTTAGAATTTAGAGCTTAGGTCGTAAGGTTTGAAATTTAAGGTTTGGGGTTAAAATTTAAAGTTTAAGGTTTAGAATTTAAGGTTTAGGGTTAAAATTTGTAGTTTTAGGTTTAGAATTTAAGGTTTAAAATTTAGGGTGTTAGGGTTTAAAGTTTTAGATTTAAAGAAAGGTTGTGTAAAAAATTTTACACAAAATGTGTATCAAAATATAACCCCAAATAAAAATGATATTATACTTCAGGAAATGCAAATGCTTAGATGAAAAACCAGCCCCTAATGTATATCTTTTTTTCTTTTAGTCCTTAAAATATTTTTTAGTCTAAACAAGTATCTAAACTATTATTCTAGCCACTTTAAGTCTGATGTTATCTAAGTTAAAAAATTATTTCGGCCAATGAGATGTTCACACATCACAAAAAATGAAGTACTTGTTTTAACCAAAAAAATATAGTTTAAGGACTAAAAACAAAAATTGCATAGTTTATGTACTTTTCTTGACAAAAAAATAGTTTAGGTACTTAAAGTGATAAAAATAATAGTTTAGGTATTTGTTTTAACCAAAAACTAGTTTAAGGACTAAAAACAAAGAAAAGTGAATAGTTTAAGGGATGATTTTTCATTTAAGCCAATTTTAAATCTTATTATACTCATTTTTTATTCAAATGTCAATATACTATGTAAAAAGGTCAACAAATATTTATTTTTTAAAAAATAAAGATCGTATTGTTGTGATAAAGATTTTGATATAACAAATTAAAAAATATTTTTGCACTTAATTCAAATATTTTAAAAATCACTCAAAGTTCAAATAACTTAAAAAATATGTTTGAAATATTTTTAAAGTGTTTTTGACTTGAACAAATATTTTCAAAAGGTCTTGAAAGTCAAAAACAAGCATTAGATTCTGATACCCTATCCTTGGTGTAAACACTAATTTTGTTCGGTTTTTGTTTCATTATTTTCGTTTATTATTATTATTATTACATAAAAAATCAAAAGCAATTTAAAATAAATAAAAACCCAATTATAAAGTCCAGTCCATGTATATTTATAATCTGAAAACCCAAAAAAATAATACATGGCCTCACAGGCCCAACTAGAACAAAACCCTACTCTGATCTAATTCTTTTTGTTTTTATTATTTGCGCAGCCAAAGGAGAGCCGTTGAGTCAAGCCAAATCCAACGACCATGATCAAACCCGAAAGCCTCTTTAGTTGACCGTGTGAGATGCACGCTCGGACTGTTGAACTCCCACGCGCGCGTGTGATGCACGCCTAAGGCCCCTCATCTTCCCCTTTTATGTGGCACCATCGCAGGCGATCCCGCTACCGTTATACGGCCACCAGCTCTTCAACCACCGGGCATGCAAACAAATATTAAACAAATATTAGTTAAAAAATGTAATAAAAAGGGGGGCAAACATATCCGGATATAAGAAGAATGGATCTGATGTAATATTGAGATTACAAAAAAAAAAAGAAGAAGAAAAGAAACCTCAAGCATTTCGGAGGTAAAATTCCTATTTTTCTATTCGAATAAAAAATACAAAAAAAATTAAGGTTTACTTTTCAGGAGTCGGGATAGCCACCGTCGTCTTCGTTGCCGTTTTGCTTTCCCCGATTTGGGGATCCTAAATATCTTGAGTTTTTGGCAAAAAAGGAGGTTTTCAAAAGTTTTTGCTTCGATTTTTATAGATTTGAGAAAAAAAGGATTTTATCTTGGACTTTGACCTCGTCGGCCG